>LPNX010564742.1:0-41927 GCA_001517045.1 Pseudotsuga menziesii | reverse complement strand
ACTAGCAAAAGGAAAGCTTGGGAAGAACACAAAAGTGCTCCAAGGGACAAAGGGATGCAGACTCAAGTACAAATTCCGGCAACAATGGACTATAGTTTCTTTGCTTTCAATCTCTCCATATGCCTTCAATGTACCAAGGGGTTCCTTATATAGCTTCAAAAGGGATAATGAAGGGTCGAATCCGAGCGATCTCAAGGCATATGGAAATCTAGGAGTCGAATGAGTCGGATCCATGTCAAGGAAAACTCCAAAAGGATTTGGATTATGCACACATCCCGATGTACGCAGTTATAGGGGTCAAACCCGCGTATGTACGCGGTTATCAGGTAAAAATCCGCGTATATCATTTTTCATATAGTTTTAGGGATGATAAAGGAAACATCAAAGGATAAAATATGGTCCATGGGGTCTAAAGAGTCTGCAGCGGGATAGGGGAAGGCCATACAAAGTGTGATTCACCTAGAGTGGTGAAATCCACTATAACAGCTATTAAATTTCATTTGTGGAGGCTATTTTATATGAAAGTAAGTTGCTCAACTTTTCAGTGTCAATTACAAGAATTACGAGACATCTATAGTGAAGAGATAGTTGTTTTCAGGTCTGTTAGATTGTTGAGTAACGATTGTGGCAGAAATACTCATCATCAGGTTCATGTGATAGCATCCTTACTCTAGTCCAAACATCACCAATGGTATTGATATCCTGCATTGTGATGCTTGTAATACCCATAACTAGAAATTTGATAAAATGTGCTCTATTCTATTCCTCGTAAATATAATTTGAATCAGTGTGAGAATTTCAAGCCACCAAGAAACATTTGATAATTTTTTGTTGCACAGGTCCATTGCAAGCCGAATGATAAATCACCTTTGAATAGTGTAGTCATTTTAGTTCGTACGGGATTGCACCAGAGAATTCCAGTAGTCTAGGGTTTTATGTCACGGCATTAAGAACCTGTCAGACTGTCACGAATCACAATGGCTGAGTCACCAGAAAATGAAAGAGATGATGAATTTTTCAACCAAGTTTATGGCAAAGAGTACACTAGGCCACCCAATTTAAACACTAAAAAGTCACTTGAAAATAGTAAACGGAAAAAGAGATCACGTTCAAGTGACAATGATGTGAATCTGATGAGGAACAACAAGAACACTATCCAAATGTTGTGCCCACTGAATTCACCAGTATAGAAGCTAGAGTTTGGGAGGCAAAGTCAAAGGCAATTGAACGAAACTAGAAGCGAAAGAAAGAGGAGTTTATTTGTAATATTTGTGGAGAGTCTAGCCACTTTACTCAGGGGTGTCCAACCACACTATGAACCAGTCGATCTAGCGAGTTTGTTGAAAAAATTAATGTGAGATAAGCACCTAAAAACACATGAGTTTGTTGAATAGTGTAGCCATTTTAGTTTGTACAGGATTGCACTAGAGACTTCCAGTAATCTAGGGTTTTATGTCACGGTATTCAGAACCAGTCAGACTGTCACGAATCACAATGGCCGAGTCACTAGAAGATGAAAGAGATGATGAATGTTTCAACCAAGTTTATGGCAAAGAGTACACTGGGCCGCCCACTTTAAACACTGAAAAGTCACTTGAAAATAGTAAACTCAAAAAGAGATCATGTTCAAGTGACAATGCTGTGAATTCGATGAGGAACAACAAGAACGCTATCCAAATGTTGTGCCCACTGAATTCACCAGTATAGAAGCCATAGTTTGGGAGGCAAAGTCAAAGGAAATTGAACGAAACTAGAAGCGAAAGAAAGAGGAGTTTATTTGTAAGATTTGTGGAGATTCTGGCGACTTTACTCAGGGGTTTCCAACCACACTATGAACCAATCAATCTAGCAAGTTTGTTGAAAAACTTATTGTGAGATAAGCACCTAAAAAACATGTATTATTGGATCTGGTGGATCAGCTCTTCAGAAGATGAGTGTAAAACTAGGTTTGAAAGCATTAGCAACCTAAAACTGGATCCTTATGTAAAATACTCTTGTTTGCAGAAAACATTAACAACGATCCTTGCCAATGGAACGATGCCATTTTATTTATTATCCCTATAAATACTAGGGTTTGTTTGCAGAAACAACATGCCAATGGAACGATGCCATTTTATTTATTATCCCTGTAAATACTAGGGATTGTTTGCAGAAATAGCATAAACTACCATACAAACGGCTAAAGCTATTAGATAATATAGAACTTACAATAAAATGAACTTACTTGTGAATCACAAGAACCAGCTTGTCTGCCTCAATGTCCCGCTCTGCCTGTAGATCTGGTTAAAGAGTGACAGGTTCCTCTTCTCTCACATGAGATCGCATTGAAGAGTTGTGGCAAATAAATAATGATGATTCTAGGACCATATCACTCTACTTAATTTGAATAGACTTTGCCCATTGGTCGGTAGAGATTCTGTTTTGAATTTACATTGCCGAAGATTCCATTTTGACTTTACATTGCCTACTCGACTTACTTGGCCCACTCGGCTGGGTTGAGATTCAGTGTTTTTATTAGATTTCAATTTAAATTTTTTTTTATCAATTTTTATTTTATATTTATGGAAGTTTTGAACCTAGATTCCTTTAATATTGGAAGCAACATTCAAATTTAAGCCCTTTATAGCCCTTCGAAAGGGTTGTAGCTCTTCCTAGAAGTGTATTGTTAAGATTTTTTTATTATCTAAAATGATTTATATGAATATATTTATTAAATTAAAAGTTGTAAAATTAATGTATATTTTATTTAATAAGTCATTTTAAGTAAAATTGTTCAGATCTAGTTTCAAGTATGATAACATTGTTTTTTATAATATAATAAACATACAATCTTAATTTCCTCATCTATATCCACTAAACTCCTAGATACTTGAGATCACTCCCACCTATTATTGTATATCATTGGGCATCATTGAAGTATAACTAGCGATCATTGAAGTATAACTAAGGCACTGTTGTCTTGCAACCCTAAATAATTGCAGTATATAGTACTCTACGTGGTTGCTACTTCTTGATCGAAAATGAATGTACTATAGTGATGGAGGTGTAGGTAGTTGATTTGGGTGGGAGGGAAGGAGAATTGAATATAGTTTTGGTTTTGGAGGGGACTATGGTTTCTATGGTTTTCACAACTCTCATTGTTTATCCTAAATTTTCGATCGAACAATAGACATGGACCTTGAGGAAGAGCTATTATATTATAGGGATAATGAGGATGTGAATTCTCTAGCCATATTATGTACCCATAAGTAACAATTAGAAGTGTGGAAATGTTGCAAAGCATTTAGAATTAGTTACAAAGCCAATTTGGAAACTAAGGATAGTTCTTAGACAGGGACAAATGGAACTATGAAGGTGGACGGTCAATATTTGGTGATAGAAATAATCATGGAAGGTGCAAGTTTGGCATCATGTGGTCATTTATTCCAACCTTTGGTTCCATCGTCACCTTGATAATTGGGCTTATAACCTAAATCCTAATCTTCCTTGTTCAATCTCCTACATTGAATCATATGGACATTCCCAATGAAAATAAATTGTATCAGGGCATGAGTGGGAAAGTTGAAAATGATCCTAGGTCATGATATTGGTTTTGAGAAAGTGGAGGATGGTTATGATTAGCATTAGTAGTAATAATCATGGCTAAGGTTATTAAGAATGATTATGTGCCATAATGGTTAGAAATAGGGTGGAAATTCCAGTTAGGGTATATGCTAAGGATTTATATTCTAATTAAGTGTTGCATTTGTTTCAGGCTCCAAAGTGATACAGATGCAAACTCCATTTCAGCTCAAAGCTAGTTGGGGGAACATCCAATTTGGTTCGAAAGTGATGTCACCCAATTTTAGATCCTAAAAGAGATACAACGGTAATCCATCAAATATAGGTTCTTATGCCTAGTATTACTTTTATATTTTGGACTAAAGGGTGCTTAATGGCCATTTCTAATACTCTTAAGAAAATCCATGATTGCTATGGATAAATGCTTTTGGAAATATTTAGAGAAAAATAATTGCCAAGGTTGTTGTGGATCTAGATTTCAGGGAGGGTAACTTTGTACGGTGAACTATAAATTGAATGGCGTTATGATATTTCACTCAAATAATGTATTATTGGAAATTTCCTTTTAGGTGTATTAATAATTCTATTATTAGAAATTTGTCATTAGAAATGCTAATGGAAAATCAATATACCTAACAATGACCATTACAATGGAACATAGAGGTACATGCAGATTATTTCACAAATACATGAATTTGAGCTAAATTATAGCAAGACATTCCTCTCTCAATGGACTAAAATTCATAACCAACTATTAATAATTGCATCGCTAAGTACATAAGCGCCCAAAGAGACAAAAGTTCATCTCTGGTATTGGTGCTAATATGAGGTGTCATATAGTGGGTGAGAACTCTCATCTATTACTTTTTATTAGATTGTAATAAGCAATAATATAATCTTGTTATATGAAAGATTAGATTGTTTCAAAAACATGCACATGAGGCATTGAGTCGAAACTTAAATGAGTGAAGGCTATGTGTAAGCCTTTTTAGATCATATAACACACAACCTCTACCCAAAACACCTCATTAAGAGAGGGATACAATTAACGATCATTGAAGTATAACTAAGGCACTATTGTGTTGTAACCCTAAATAATTGCAGTATACAGTACTTTACTTGGCTGCTACTTCTTGATGGAAAATGAATGTACTATAGTGATGGAGGTGTAGGTAGTTTATTTGGGTGGGAGGGAGGGGAAATTGAATATAGTTTTGTTTTTGGAGGGGACTATGGTTTCTAGGGTTTTCACAACTCTCATTGTTTATCCTAAATTTTCAGTTGTACAATAGACATGGACCTTGAGGAAGAGCTATTAGATTATAGGGAGAATGAGGATGTGAATTCTCTAGCCATAATATGTACTCCTAAGTAAAATTTGGAAGTGTGGAAATGTTGCAAAGCATTTATCATTGGTTACAAAGCCAATTTGGAAACTAAGGATAGTTCATAGACATGGACAAACAGAACTATGAAGGTGGACTGTCAATATTTGGTGATATAAATAATCATGGAAGGTCCAAGTTTGGCATCATGTGGTCGTTTATGCCAACCTTTGGTTCCATCGTCACCTTGATAACTGGGCTTATAACCAAAATCCTAATATTCCTTGTTCAATCTCCTACGTTGAATCTTATGGACATTCCCAATGAAAAACAAGTGTACCAGGCTGTTGACGGGCCGAATTGGCACAATAGTCAACTAAGAGACAACCCGATCCAAAAGCTTTCAAAGCTGCTCTCAGTCGTTAGATAGCTGTCTCTAATGGGATTAAGGCCCCGTTTCCTTCCCTTAACTTACTCCCAGCTATAGGAGGAGATTCAAAGGAAAGAATAAAGTTAATGTTTGTTAACAGAATCTTCACTACACTTAGGAATACACAAAGGAAATTATTAAAACTGATTAATAAGTTAGCTCATATAATATACAACTGATAATTAAATGAAATAACATTCATGTACAGGAAATAATGATAACAAAAATGTTAATGAACTTAACCAATCATAGTAATTACAGTATAAACACATGTACATTCATAATAGGATTGAAAGATAAATTTACAGAGTGTAAACATAAAAATCTAATTCAATCTAGTTTCTATAAATCAAATAAAAACTACCACTTATATATCCTAAATATCCTATCCTGATCAGGAGCATGATAATATTAACCCTGGAATCAACTTTTAAATAATGATACTGTGCATGCAATCCTGAAAACATTTAGAAGAAATTCTGAAAAGGAACAAGACAACACACAGAACTAGTATATCACATATATTATAACAATAACATCAGAATCTACTATATGACATAAATTCACAAGTTAAACCAGCATAGATCGACAATTTAACATGATGCATTTGCACATTTCTTTAAAGAAAAGTAACAAAACATAAATACTGTAAAAAGAAATAACAAGATCATATGATACTATAAGTACATCTCCATAGTAAAAATATTGCAAATATACTTATGAATATCTTCAGTAAAAAGATGCTGTAACTCCCAACAAGAAATTATCTCAGCTACAGAGAAATGATAAAGTGATCCTGCCTCGTCTCTTTCCCCAATCATCGACCCCCTTTACAGTAAACCCTGTCTCCTTAAATATGTTCAATCTCGTATAGAGATAGTTCTAGAAAACAGGAATCTACATCATCGTAATCTTAACCAATTTCATTCAAAAGAGAAAAATGACAAATGAAATTGTCATTTTCTATATGCGTTACGATATCTCGAAATTGAAAAGACTCGCCCTATAGTGCTAAATCATAAAATGATGAAGGCACAAGTAAATTAGTGACACCTGGAAGACAGCATATCCACAATTGAAAACGGTTTCAACTGATTCATTCATACGTCTTCAGAAATAATCCTGAGAACGAGGGATCATCAAACTCGAAGAAATGCGCATCAGGAAAAACAACCAAATCATCTGCAATATCACACAGTGATAATTAGCACAACGCGAGGGTAAATAAATTAAATTACATAACCCACGAATTAACTCAAAACAATTCCTGGAAAACAAAAATAGCTTCATGTCGTTTGCCGCTTCTATTTACATAATTCAAACCTAAAAATATTTTCTATGGACAAAATGTGAGTATCCTGACATGCTATGGTCTAGCAGGGGTATTAAAAACCTGTATGTTAACACCAGTCGCCGGAATTTGAGAAAAAGGAGTCTGTGAATGACCTTTAAGCTGCATTAAAGTGACCTGAGCGTTCAGCTCACGAACTCTTTCCTCATTTTTATGATTTGCATGTTGAAGTTTCAGAATTCTCTGGATTAGCTTATTCTTGTGTCTCTTCAGACACGAGATACATTTATCAGCTGAATCAGATTTCTCCTGCAACCTCACATTCTTAGCTTTAACAGAATCAGTACTTGCCACCATCTCCGTCATTTCTACCTCCATTCGACGTATCTTGTCAAGCAGACAATTGACGAACAGTGGGTGAATTGCTTCACCAATTCGATATGAACAAGGTAGATTCTCCTCAACAGGTTTGTCCTTGATTGGAGGATCTAGCACAGAATCAATTTGGGGATTCTTATCAAAAACATGAGGACTGTGTTCTATCGGGTGAGTGATAGGTTCGGAATCCATATCAGGGCCATCATGCGAGACTGTTCCATTCTCTTCCTCATCCAATACAATAGTTTCAACGTCTTTGTTATTCTTCATAGAAGACTTAACAACACTGGATTTGGACACCATACTCCTAGTAAACTTGCCCGTAACCCTAACATTTGACTTCTTGCTCGTCTGTCCACAGGGTTTATCATTACGGTTCGGCGTTACCGGAGAAAGGTTTGCATATTTCCTCCTACGCTTAGAACGCATGGGAGAGCCGAGACTTTGCACAGGAGTGGGAGCGTAATCTTCATGGATTCTAGGGTTTATATGATCATTAGGATTTGGTAGAGGATTTTGCGCAGGTGGAGTTAAGACTTGACAAGGATGCTGATGCCTATAACACTCTTCGGCGCAATCAAATTGACAATGGCAAAATGCCATAAAGCCATTCTGCTCAAGAAAATGGTCTCAGGTCTGATTTCATTTAGATATCTCCCTCTCCACTAACATTCTAACAAGACCATGGTGGAAAATACTCCGACCGATATTCTTAGGCCCTTTCTTGATGGCCGCAGACATCTTAGTCATGCTGTGAACTAAGTAATGGGGTAAATTGATAGGCAGACCAAGAAAAATAGTCATCAATCTAAGATGATAAACATATGCAGAAGCAAGATGACCCTCACAAGTTACATACCTGTGAATAACATCCAACACGAGCCTCCATTCCTTTTTGAAAAATTTGCACGACACACCAGCCCTGAAAGACACGTCCTGGAAAGGGTTTTTTAACATTTTCCTCCATTCGATGGCTTTCATCTGCTTGGATTTAGACCAGCATTCCCCTGAAAAAGGTAGGTCTGTAGCCAAGGCAACTGAGTGCTCATCAAATCTGAACTGGAGGTCGGCCACCTTAACTCTAGTGTCAACCAGCGAGAGGGAAAACAGCCTGGTAACTTCAGGGTTCGAGTCTGCAAATTTGCGAATAAAAGGAAGCCAGCCGACTGCTTCTACCTTGTCTAGGAGCTCCGAGTTCTCATTAAGAAGCTTCGTATTATTAGGTTCAACCCTAACAACTGGAGCCATGGCTATGAGTGCGAACGGGCACAGTTGAACATAGAGGAGATACACCGGATTGTAATAACACAGAACACTGGAGGGAGACCATTCGGGATACAAACCGAGCAAAAACCATAAACGACGAAACCCGACTCCTTCATAAATGAAATGCGACATGGGTAAACTCAGATAGGAACCCGGTGAATTCGGCATGAGTGAACGGGAATGATTACATAGTGAGGTGATCACAATAATTAAAAGAGATGGCGAAGACTCTAGAACAACCTCACTTAGCCATGCTTTATTCGGCCTGATCGACATAAAACCACAAATTGCATAGTGCACAGGTGTTCAATGAGCAGGAGGACACCACACTATGCTCATACTACAATTAAATGTCATTCAAAGAGTATTGTATGTGTATCATGATGACATATCATCCTGCAATCAAGTGGATCGGATTTGGATATAGCGACACGGATCGAAACAACCATAAGGAATGAACCTTGGGCGCTGAAACATGAACCTTACCATATAATAATGCCAACCTTCGGAAATGGCGAACATGCTATGTGAAAACACATGACATAATCCATTATATCAACCCCAACCATCAAATGGTGAATATAAGCCACATATGAGGAATAATACAAAGGTCGATATTAATGGCATAATTCGAAGATTGGAGGATAGACCTTAAGGATGAAAATTTTGCATGATATTTTAATAAAGCACCCCAGCGTGAAATAGTGAGTCTTCCATGTTCTATACCCTTGTAAAATTTGCAATTAAAACACAAATTAATCATACCAAATAATAGATGTTCAAATAAGGCTTATGGAGAGAGGCATATAAACCCAAAGCTTATCCCCTAATTTCAAGACACAAATCCATTCAAAATAATGATTTTAATATAACGACCCTTTTCCAAATAACCATAGTTTCCAATGTCATAAGAACAATGGAATTTCACCATTTCAGTAGCTAATGGAATTTCACTATTTCAGTAGCTCCCGATTCTGCAAGTTGAAATGATAAATTCAAATATTTCATCAAGCAAAATTTCATTTTGCTTGATGAAATTTGTTTTTTAAGGCTGTTGAGTAGAGGCACAACAGATGGCGACTGATTGGGCGGAACAGTTATCTCTGTTTTCTTGGCCTGAAATCATGCAATCAAAGAATTAGATCCCTCATGTATACCACTGTAAGAAGCCAAATTTTAGCACCTTAAACAGATTCAGGAATTTCATATTTCTAAAGCTTACCAGAAATTTACACTTTTAATTATTTATTTGATAAAGATCAGGTCTATCGCAAAAATCAGTCCAGACGAAGTACGGTAGTAGGTGACTTGGTTTTGAAGAATAAAGTGTCAATACCACAAGCATGGCCCTGCTACCAACAGGCATCCATAGCCTCGACAGGGTTGCTTCATAGCCCAAAGAATGCCAGTATCCCATCTGCTAGTTATAGATAGACAATTCCGGTTAGGTTGAAATGTTACTATTATTTTCTCTCTCTCTTTTTTTTTTGTTGAACAAACCTGAAGGCCACGGCTTTGGCTTGGTAACCAGGTAGTAACCATGTTAGTCACCAATCTGCACTACAGTAAATAAACCGACTCGTGATGAGACCTTTTATACCTTGGTGTTTTGTCCAAGGGCCACTGTTCCGGCTTGGTGACCGGAAGCGACAATGTTACTGAACGCAAATCTATGATCCTAAACAGACTGGCTCGTGATGAGACCCTCTGTCCTTCAGATTATGTCAAAAATTAATTGTTTTTGTATTCAAATCCAACCATGGCCAGATTGTAGTTATATTTAATCTCGAATGAGATTGTCTTAGCAGATGGGGAGGCAATTCTAACTCTCTTAACGAGAGGGGGTGGCGTAAACAACTTAAATATATAACCTTGACAAATACTGCCCTAACCCTTTTGGAAAAATCTTTGCGGAGACTGATCTTATTAATTTATATTTACATGATCTAGGAGCTTCTGGTAAAATTTAGAAAGACGAAAAAACCGTCCACTGTTCAAGAAGTAAAACATCATGACAATATTCATGATAGTAAGATCATGATGCATGATTTGTAGGTCAACCACAAGATTCGGTGAAAAGTCATCAACCCAAGATTAAATGAATTGATCACTCTCAGAAACTATGCAAATAAAACAACAAATAGATGTGAGGGGATATTCAAAGCAAACAAATAAAATGAACACACTAAAAAGTTCCACAAACCGAGAAAACCACACAAGGTATGTATAGGATATTCCCCTAATGGGTATCAGCAGAAATATTTTTTTATTAGATGGCCATTTACCGAAAGGTTCTCGATGTCTCCCTCCAGTGTCTGCAACCTGAATGTGCTGGGACCAAGTTTTTCTATAATGATAAACGGTCCCAGCCACAGGCATTGGAACTTGGTATGTTTTCCTCTGTCTTCGTGCTCTTTGTCCCATTTCAGAACTAAGTCACCTACTTCCAAATCCCTACTGGCTGATTTTCTGTGATCGAACCAGTGTTTCACTGTCTTCTAGTGTTGGTCAAATTTTTTTTCTGGCCAACTCTCTTTCTTCCTCCAGTTTAAGCATAGTATTAATCTAATGTTCCATGGCAAAACATGTTGTCTCTTGCACTAACTGGGAGAGCTGTAGAGAGGGTAAAAATAGATGGGGAGGAAAAATAGCTTCTTTACCATATACCAGGAAAAAAGGAGAATTACCTATGGCGGCCTTGGGAGTCACTCTGTTAGCCCACAGGGGCATTTGATAAGGTGTTGTGCCAATTTTTAAGATGATTAACCACTGTGCGTTTCATAATTTTGATTAAGTTTTTATTGGAGGATTCGGCTAATCCATTACCTTGAGGATAGTAATTAGCTGAATACTTTAATTTTATACCCTTTTCCAATGCATATTCAGTTAATTTTATAGAAGAAAAATAGGTTGCATTGTCAAAAATCAAAGATTCAGGAACGCCAAACCTAGTGACAATAAAAGAGTCAAGGAATGATATCACCTGCTCTGAGTTGACCACTCGCAAGGGGATGGCTTCGACCCATCTAGTGAAATAATCGGTGGCTGTCAGAAATGTATTTGTGCTACTATGAGGAAGCTTGTGTGATTGGACCAACAATGTCCAAACCCCATTGTTGAAATGGGACTTCAATGATAACAGGCTGGAGAGGTAATGCTGCTTTCTTAAGTCTTCTGCCTTCTCTTTGACACTCCTGACATTTCCTAGCAAAGGCAAATGCATCTCTAAACAAATTAGGCCAGTAATAACCAGCTTTGAGTACTTTATGTGCAGCGGTTTCTCCGCCAAAGTGTCCCCCGGCTGGCCCTGCATGTAATTGTGACAACACACTATCAGCTTCATTTCTTTCTAAACAACGAAGAAGGACACCTTCGAAATTCTTTTTGAACAGAATGTTATCAATCAGCTGATAAGGGGAAGATCTTAATATCAAATCCCTTTTGCTACGTGAGTCTAAATGTTCAGGAGCATTTCCATGCAATAGAAAAAAACTTGATGTCATGATACCAAGAATCAGAGGGGGCTGAGATTGGAAAAACTTCCCTTTCAAATAGAGAATGTTCATCAATAAAGTGTAGATCAGATTCAAACATGTCTGAAGATCCGGAAACCAACTTACAAAGTCCCTATCCTCTGACAATCTTCAAAGGCTTGATTTCTAGGTCATACTCCTGAAGTGCTGTAACCCAATGAGCTCGCTTTTCACCGAGGTCCTTTTGCACCAAAATATTTCTGACTGCGGAATATGGCACAATAACCTTGGTATGGGACTTCAGCAAATAAGGCCGAAAATGTTTTACTGACTTAAAAACAACAAATGCTTTTTTGTCTACTTCTAGATAATTGAGCTCTGCGCCGTTAAACCCGGAACTTGTAAAAGCAATGGGAGCTTCATTGTTTTCCTGATTGTTTTGCGTTAAAACAGTGGCATATGAAGAGTCAGAAGCAAAAGTGTACAAAATAAATGGTTTAGAGAAATCCGGGCTTGTTAAGGTAGGAGCTTCAGCAATAGATTTTAATATATCATGAAAGGATTGCTTTTCCTCAGCAGACCATTTAAACTCAGCATTTTTCTTAATCATTTTCTGAAGTGGTTTGACAATCTCAGTGAATCCAGGGATAAACCTAGCGACAAAATTTATCTTCCCTAGAAATGATTGCATGGTTTTCTTGGAGTGAGGCATAGAAATCTATGATATAGCCTGGGTTCGTTCAGGGTCAATTATGATACTGTGTTTTGAAACTACAAAACCCAATAATTTACCTTCTGTAACCGCAAAGATGGATTTCTTGGGATTCAGGGAGATCCCATATTTCCTACAGCGTTCAAAAACCCTCCTAAGATGTGTTAGGTGATCAGCCCTATTTTTTGGAAAAAATTTACATCGTCAAGGTAAACAACAACAAATTGGCCGATTAGGGCTCTGAACGCAATGTCCATCGCCCTTTGAAAAGTTGCTCCGGCATTAATTAACCCAAACAACATTTTCCTGTAGGCATAAGTTCCCCAAGGGGTTCTAAAGGTTGTTTTCAACTGATCTGTTTTGGATACTAACACTTGGTTGTATCCCGAAAAACCATCTAAAAGTGAAAACATTTCAGATCCAGAAACTTGTTGTAAGATTTTTTCCATAGGGGGGACGAGATAATTATCTTTTTCTGAAACCTTGTTTAGATTTCGGAAATCGACGCATAACCTAATTTCACCATTTTTCTTTCTAACCGGGATGAGATTTGCCACCCACTACGTATGCCGCACTGGAAAAATTATTCTAGTAGCGAGGAGTTTCTTAAGCTCTTTCTTAATAGCCGGTTCTAGGCTAGGGTGCATTTTCCTCAACTTCTGCTGGAAAGGTTTAGCCTGTTGTTTCATGGGGATGACATGTTGCATTATATTTGGATCAAATATCTTAAGATCGTCATATGTCCAAGCAAAAATGTCTTTAAACTCATTAAAGAGTCGTATGAAGGATGTTTTTTCTTGGGGAATACACATACTGCCCAGATTGACACATTGAGGATTATGTTTGGTACCTAAATTTATGAATTCAGATTGCATAGTAGAGCTATTGGTTTTACAGTTCCTTGCACCTTTAAATTTGTCCTTCAAATCATAGAATTTCTCAAGTTTAATTACAAATTTAGGAAGGGTACTGACCTGATCAAGAGATTCTTCAATCGAACAAGGTTTATGAATTACCGAAAAATTGTACAGATCTTCATCATGAGTCATTTCATCGATGACTGCGTCTTTGAAGGTGTCCTTCATGGTCAAAAACTTGATTAATTGCTCTTCATGGTCAAATACTCTCTAGTTAACAATATTATCAGGTACGGAAGGCCTGAAAAGCAGTTCGACAGAGAAAGAATCAGCAAACATCCCTTCATATGGAATCAACCTTGAAGCAACATTAGCTAACAGATCCGCTTCCTGATTTAAATAATGAGGAATAGAATTTATATTAAAAGCCTCAAATGAAAATAATAAATTCCATACCTCTGTCTGGTAATTTCTTAGATGACCAGCAATGCAATGTATAGTGTTGCGTACCTGTCTAACAATAATTTCAGAGTCTCCTAACACTATCAAAGCTTTATCTCCTAGATCAATTGCCTTTTTCAGCCCTTGAATAAGTTCTTCATATTCAGCAATATTATTGGTGCTCTCAAATTCCAACCTGCAAGCAACAAAATACCTTTTCCCGTGGGGATCTATTAACAAGCAACCAGCCCCAGCCCCTTCCTTTGACTTAGATCCGTCAAAGTATAGGGACTAGATCCCATTATTCAGGTCTAAATGTGCAATGTTGAGAACTGAAATTTCGTCTGAAACTTGTGTAAAATGAAAAACTTCAGACTGTTGTTCTGGGTCTTGGACTGATGATGTTTCAGCCTCAAGGTTTCCAAAAAAGGAATCAACCACGTAATTGCCCATTATAGTGTCAATGAATAACACTGGCTCATTTGAGTCATCCAGTTCGGTGACAGTGTGCTTCATATAACACTCTCAGTAAATTCTGATTTTGTTTGGGCGACCATTATGAGGAAGCCATAAGTGTGACCATTCCGTTGCAAAATATCCCTTCAATTTTTTAGACCAATCTCTACTGAGGAATAAGCCATATGCCTCAGGGATATCTGCAACAATTATGTCAATGATGAAATGAACCTGAGGGTTTGAAGCTAATCTTATCAGTACTTCATTCAACTTTCCTATTACCTTTACATTAGATCGGTCAAGTTGCACAATGCTCGTATCACATGGCACGAGGACTGCATTTAGTTTTTTACATACCGAATATGGCATGACATTTTTTGAAGCCCCTGAATCTATCATACAATTGTGTACTTTACGATTGCATATTTCAAATGTAAGCAGAAAAGGAGGAGTTGAGGAATCTGATTTCTTACCTATGGACGAGGCATTAACTGCAGCTTTTGTTGGATTGTCTTTGGTACTAGCAGAACTGTTTTGAGTGGAGGGAGTTTTGCTATTTTTACTTAGAGAAACCCCTTGAATCATCTTGTCTCGAATCACAGGCAATTTGAGGAGTTCATAGATAGAAATATTGGCTTTGATTTTCTTCAAATCCTCAACCAGATCATACTCTAAATCAAGAGAAGGTGTGGACTTAGTGTTCGAAGGTTGGTTTTTTGTTTTGACAGTTAAACTGTCATCTGTAGGTGTTGTGGAAGGTTCCCCCAAGGACTGATTTTTCTTGCTTCTAGTATTATATTGATGCTGATTGACATTCACAACAGAAACATCTTCATCGTCAGTCAATTCCGTGGTATCCCAGAAGTGACTAATAATTTGAGGAGGTTTTTCTTCAGTGTTATCATCTATGCCTTGGGTATCTTCAGAACTCTGTCCTGAAGATTGGGTTTCACTTTCAGCTGACGTTTCTAAGCCTGAGACTAATAATTTCAGGAAGCTATTAATTTCATCAACATTATTAGCCTCAGAGGGTGGGGTCTATTTATCAGCTATATTTTGGAACGGTCTTCTAAAAGGCTGCCTAGGGGGTTCTTTATTTGGAATACTTTCAAAAGTACCCTTCTTCAAATCAATGATTTCGTTGGATAGCTTCTTTATGACTCTCTGGAGGATATATAAATCTAGTGCATCTTAACCCTTTTTATTAGGATTTGTGGTTTTGGAAGGGCTCTCACTCTTTTTGCGAGAAGAAGATGCAGAATCCGTGTCTACCCTTGGGTTCGTCTTAATAGCGGACATGTCCTTTTCGACCTTAATGGCTTCATCAAAGGTTTCAATGAGAGTGGGTTTAGCTGCTCTCTTGACAAACATGGCCATTGACATGGGTAGGGATGAAGTATAAAATTAAATAGTGACATCTTCAGCAGGCCTTGAGGTAGCAGGGATTCTGTTTATAAGAGTCAAGAACCACTGGTTAAAATCTTTGACCTTCTCCTTGGTTTCCATACGGATCCTAGACAATTCTAACACCAACACAGCTGGAGTCTTATCGTCTCCAAACTTATTCATGAAAGCCAACTCGAATTCATTCCAACTGGTAATAGAACCAGCAGTAAGTGAGAAATACCAGGTCGAGGCTTTGCCCTCAAATGTGTAAGGGAAAAGCTGACAGACTACATCTTCGTGCTCAACATTCAAAAGACAAACTGCCAGCATGAATTTCTTGACATGGTCTTCTGCAGGTTCTTTCAGCTCGGGATTGAATTTGGGAAACAATTTCTCGGGATGCTTTGGTAAAGGATGTTGATCACCTGGAACAGCGACCGCATCCTGAGATAACCATGGCATATTGGCATTGGGGTTCGGGTTTAAATTTGCCATGTTCCTTGGTGATGGAGGTGGTGAAGGTGGTGCTTGAAAAATGTGTGGAGGTGAATGTGGTGGTGATGGGGGTTGACCAGACCCTCCTGAAGCAAGTGGTCCTAAATAAGATGAAGGTTGATTGGTGTCTGTTAGAGACTGTTGTAATTGGAGGTCAGGGAGAACACCTAAAGGTTGATCCTGTTCTTTAGGAGTAGACTCAATATGGTGAGTGCGTGGGTGCCTGATCTGTGGAAGAGGGAATTCAGTGGGTTGGATCCCAGTGAGATTTGAATAAGCTCTGGTTAAAATCCTGCAGGATTCATTGATGGCCTGCTCGAACAAGTCAAGTTCTTCAGGTGGATGGGCATCGCTAGAGTTAAACTGATGAATGAGATTTCGAACAGTATCGTTCAACGGGGTCTCACCTAATTGCGATGACTGGAATGTTTGTGGTTGAGATGATGACTGCAATTGACCTGATCTAGAAAGTGGTGTAAATTGAGGAGTAGATGATTCATCAATTTTTTGAATAGGATTGTTTTCATTAGCCATTTTCTTAAGCTGGCCCTCCTTCTAGCGCCATTGTTGACGGGCCGAATTGGCACAATAGTCAACTAAGAGACAACCCGATCCAAAAGCTTTCAAAGCTGCTCTCAGCCGTTAGATAGCTGTTTCTGACGGGATTAATGCCCCGTTGCCTTCCCTTAACTTACTCGTAGCTACAGGAGGAGATTCAAAGGAAAGAATAAAGTTAATGTTTGTTAACAGAATCTTCACTACACTTAGGAATATACAAAGGAAATGATTAAAACTGATTAATAAGTTAGCTCATATAATATACAACTAATAATTAAATGAAATAACATACATGTATAGGAAAGAATGATAACAAAAATGTTAATGAACTTAACCAATCATAGTAATTACAGTATAAACACATGTACATTCATAATAGGATTGAAAGATAAATTTACAGAGTGTAAACATAAAAATCTGATTCAATCTAGTTTCTATAAATCAAATAAAAACTACCACTTATATATCCTAAATATCCTATCCTGATCAGGAGCATGATAATATTAACCCTGGAATCAACTTGTAAATAATGATACTGTGCATACAATCCTGAAAGCATTCAGAAGAAATTCTGAAAAGGAACAAGACAACACACAGAACTAGTATATCACATATATTATAACAATAACATCAGAATCTACTATATGACATAAATTCGCAAGTTAAACCAGCATAGATCGACAATTTAACATGATGCATTTGCACATTTCTTTAAATAAAAGTAACAAAACATAAATAATGTAAAAAGAAATAACAAGATCATATGATACTATAAGTACATCTCCATAGTAAAAATACTGCAAATATACTTATGAATATCTTCAGTAAAAAGATGTTGTAACTCCCAACAAGAAATTGTCTCAACTACAGAGAAATGATAAAGTGATCCTGCCTCGTCTCTTTCCCCAATCATCGACCCCCTTTACAGTAAACCTTGTCTCCTTAAATATGTTCAATCTCGTATAGAGATAGTTCTAGAAAACAGGAATCTACATCATCGTAATCTTAACCAATTTCATTCAAAACAGAAAAATGACAAATGAAATTGTCATTTTCTATATGCGTTACGATATCTCGAAATTGAAAAGACTCACCCTATAGTGCTAAATCATAAAATGATGAAGGCACTAGTAAATTAGTGACACCTGGAAGACAGTGCATCCACAATTGAAAACGGTTTCAACTGATTCATTCATACGTCTTCGGAAATAATCCTGAGAACGAGGGATCATCAAACTCCAAGAAAGGCACATCAGGAAAAACAACCAAATCATCTGCAAGATCACACAGTGAGAATTAGCACAACGCAAGGGTAAATAAACTAAATTACATAACCCACGAATTAACTCAAAACAATACCTGGAAAACAAAAATAACTTCATGCCTTTTGCCGCTTCTATTTACATAATTCAAACCTGAAAAGATTTTCTATGGACAAAATGTGAGTATCCCGACACGCTATGGTCTAGCAGGGGTATTAAAAACCTGTATGTTAACACCAGTCACCGGAATTTGAGAAAAAGGAGTTTGTGAATGACCTTTAAGCTGCATCAAAGTGACCTGAGTGTTCAGCTCACGAACTCTTTCCTCATTTTTATGATTTGCATGTTGAAGTTTCAGAATTCTCTGGATTAGCTTATTCTTGTGTCTCTTTAGACGCAGGATACATTTATCAGCTGAATCGGATTTCTCCTGCAACCTCACATTCTCAGCTTTAACAGAATCAGTACTTGCCACCATCTCCATCATTTCTACCTACATTCGACGTATCTTGTCAAGCAGACAATTGACGAACAATGGGTGAATTGCTTCACCAATTCGATATGAACCAGGTAGATTCTCCTCAACAGGTTTGTCCTTGATTGGAGGATCTAGCATAGAATCAATTTGAGGATTCTAATCAGAAACATGAGGACTGTGTTCTATCGGGTGAGTGATAGGTTCGGAATCCATATCAGGGCCATCATGCGAGACAGGTCCATTCTCTTCCTCATCCAATACAACATTTTCAACGTCTTTGTTATTCTTCATAGAAGACTTAACAACACTGGCTTTGGACACCATACTCCTAGTAAACCTTCCTATAACCCTAACATTTGACTTCTTGCTCGTCTGTCCACAGGGTTTATCATTACGGTTCGGTGTTACCAGAGAAAGGTTTGCATATTTCCTCCTACGCTTAGAACGCATGGGAGAGCCGGGCCTTTGCACAGGAGTGGGAGCGAGATATTCATGGATGCTAGGGTTTATATGATCATTAGGATTTGGCAGAGAATTTACGCAGGTGGAGTTAAGACTTTACAAGGCTGCTAATGCCTATAACACTCTTTGGCACAATCAAACTGACAATGGCAAAATGCCATAAAGCGATTCTGCTCAAGAAAATGGTCCCAGGTCTGATTTCGTTTAGATAGCTCCCTCTACACTAACATTATAACAAGACCATGGTGGAAAAGACTCCGACCGATATTCTTAGGCCCTTTCTTGATGGCCGCAGACATCTTAGTCATGCTGTGAACTAAGTAATGGGGTAAATTGATAGGCAGACCGAGAAAAATAGTCATCAATCTAAGATGATAAACATATGTAGAAGAAAGACGACCCTCGCAAGTTACATACCTGTGAATAACATCCAACACGGGCCTCCATTCCTTTTTGAAAAATTTGTGCGACACACCAGCCCTGAAAGACACGTCCTGGCAAGGGTTTTTTAACATTTTCCTCCATTCGGTGGCTTTCATCTGCTTGGATTTAAACCAGCATTCCCCTACTAAAGGTAGGTCTTTAGCCAAGGTGAATGAGTGCTCATCAACTCTGAATTGGAGGTCAACCACCTTAACTCTAGCGTTAACCAGCGAGAGGGAAAACAGCCTAGTAACTTCAAGGTTCGAGTCTGCAAATTTGTGAGTAAAAGGAAGCCAGCCGACTGCTTCTACCTTGGATAGGAGCTTCGGGTTCTCATCAATAAGCTTCGTATTATTAGGTTCGACCCTAACAACTGGAGCCATGGCTACGAGTACGAACACACACAGTTGCACACAGAGGAGATACATCGGATCGCAATAACACAGAACATTGGAGGGAGACCATTCGAGATACAAACCGAGCAAAAACCATAAACGATGAAACCCGACTCCTTCATAAATGAAATGTGACATGGGTAAACTCAGACAAGAACCCGGTGAATTTGGCATGAGCGAACGGGAATGATTACACAGCGAGGTGATCACAATAATGAAAAGAGACGGCGAAGACTCTAGAACAACGTCACTTAGCCATGATTTATTCGTCTTGATCGACATAAAACCAAAAATTACATAGCGTATAGGTGTTCAACGAGCAGGAGAACACCACACTACACTCATACTACAATTAAATGTAATTCAAAGAGTATTGTACGTGTATCATGATGACATATCAGCCTGCAATCAAGTGGATCGGATTTGGATATGGTGACATGGATCGAAACAAGCATAAGGAATGAACCTTGGGCGCTGAAACATGAACCTTACCATATAATAATGCCAACCTTCGAAAATGGCGAACATGCTACGTGAAAACACATGACATAACCCATTATATCAACCCCAACCATCAAATGGTGAATATAAGCCACATATGAGGAATAATACAAAGGTCGACATTAATTGCATAATTCAAATATTGGAGGATAGACCTTAAGGATGAAAAATTTGCATGATATTTTAATAAAGCACCCCAGCGTGAAATAGTGAGTCTTCCATGTTCTATACCCTTGTAAAATTTGCAATTAAAACACAAATTAATCATACCAAATAATAGATGTTCAAATAAGGCTTATGGAGAGAGGCATATAAACCCAAAGCTTATCCCCTCCCCTAATTTCAAGACACAAATCCATTCAAAATAATGATTTTAATATAACGACCCTTTGCCAAATAACCATAGTTTCCAATTTCATAAAAACATTGGAATTTCACCGTTTCAGTAGCTAATGGAATTTCACCGTTTCAGTAACTAATGGAATTTCACCGTTTCAGTAGCTCCCGATTCTGCAAGTTGAAATGAGAAATTCAAATATTTCATCAAGTAAAATTTCATTTTGCTCGATGAAATTTGTTTTTTAAGGCTGTTGAGTAGGGGTACAACACAGGGCATGAGTGGGAAAGTTGAAAATGATCCTAGGTCATGATATTGGTTTTGAGAAAGACTTGGAGGATGGTTATGAGTGGCATTAGTAGGAAGAATCATGGCTAAGGTTATTAAGAATGATTATGTGCCATAATGGTTAGAAATAGGGTGGAAATTCTAGTTAGTGTATATTCTAAGGATTTATATTCTAATTAAGTGTTGCATTTGTTTTAGGATCCAAAGTGATAAAGATGCAAGCTCCATTTAATCTCAAAACTAGTTCAGGGGGAGCACCCAATTTGGTTCGAAAGTGATGTCACCCAATTTTAGATCCTAAAAGAGATACAAGGTAATCCATCAAATACAGGTTCTTATGCCTAGTATTACTTTTATATTTTGGACTAAAGGGTGCTTAATGGCCATTTATAATACTCTTAAGGAAATCCATGATTGCTATGGATAAATGCTTTTGGAAATATTTAGAGAAAAATAATTGCCAAGGTTGTTGTGGATCTAGATTTCAGGGACAGTAACTTTGTATGGTGAACTATAAATTGAATGGGGTTAGGATATTTCACTCAAATATTGTATTATTGGAAATTTCCTTTTAAGTGTATTAATAATTGTATTATTAGATATTTGTCATTAGAAATGCTAATGACAAATCAATATACCTAACAATGACCATTACAATGTAACATATAGGTACATCTAGTAGATTATTTCACAAATACATGAATTTGAGCTAAATTATAGCAAGACATTCCTCTCTCAATGGACTTTGATTCAGAACCAACTATTCGTAATTGCATCGCTAAGTACATAAGAGCCCAAAGAGACAAAAGTTCAGCTCTGGTATTGGTGCTAATATGAGGTGTCATATAGTGGGTGAGCACTCTCATCTATTACTTTTTATTAGATTGTAATAAGCAATAATATAATCGTGTTATATGAAAGATTAGATTGTTTCAAAAACATGCACATGAGGCATTGAGTCAAAACTTAAATGAGTGATGGCTATGTGTAAGCCTTTTTAGATCATATAACACACAACCTCTGCCCAAAACACCTCATTAAGAGAGGGATACAATTAGTGATCATTGAAGTATAACTAAGGCGCTATTGTGTTGTAACCCTAAATAATTGCAGTATACAGTACTCTACTTGGATGCTACTTCTTAATGGAAAATGAATGTACTATAGTGATGGAGGTGTAGGTAGTTGATTTGGGCAAATACTAAGTTTGTTTAATTTGTTGTATAGGTGCAAAATTTTCCTCTTTTGCTTTTTCTATTGGAGACAAGGTAGATCTTTTGCAATGTGAAGTGAAGGTGGGTGAAGGCCCCATATTGAATACAAATATTGGTCATAAGGTGCATGGCAGGACGGTAAAAAAAGGATCCATCTGGATAATTTATCGATCTGTCAAAGGGAAGCTTTAGTTTTTTCACTAAACATGAAATAATAAACGATTTCCCCTACTGTGCAAGCGCGTGGGCAAGGTGTAGATTAGATTCTATTTCAAGCACAATGTTTCAGCCTAAATGACACATTTTTTGTGACATGTTGCAAGACCAAATGTATTTACCCTTGCGACATACCTCCAATACTAAGCTTATTTTATTGTGAAAACGCATTCAAGCACCATGAATATTTTAGTGTGACACCATTCATGGAAATGATGTGCCCAAATATAATGGGTCTCAATATGAAAGAAGGAACATTTGGAGAGCTTAGCATAAATATTTTCCTCTCCCATATACTTCAAAATCATTGTCAAATACTCCCTGTACCCCTTTGGAGTTCATGAATAGATCAATATATAATTAAGGAATAGTTTAACAAACTTTTATAGGTACTTATGAAATAAGGAATAGCTGAACGAACTTGTTTAGGTACTTATGAAATTTACCATTCATGAGAATCATTCACTCGTACTATAGGCACATTAGTCAACCCAAATTGAACATAGTTTGAAGTTTCATAAATATAACACCATCTGACGCTAAAGGAATAAAAACAACACAACTTCCATAGAACTACTAGATGCCATGGGAATAAAATTAACACAACTTCATGCTACAGTCAATGCCATTTATCTTCACCCAATAATCATTATAACCCTTTTAGGACACAAAAAACAAACAAAATACAATCTTTCATTTGAAAAAAAGTTATATTTTACATAAATTAAAAATTGGCATGATTTAATGAATGTAGTATTTGTGTTTTCAAATTAAGGCCATATTTCCTTTGAATGTGGATTACATAGATAACATAGAAAGATACGTGTGGGGGTTCAATCAACAACAATGTTAATGTTAACATAGGAACCAGTGAATGCCTCCTTTCATTGTAGCGGTTTTGTCCCTCATCCAGGCACAAAAATGCATGAAAGAGCAGAGAAGTCAAAACGGGTAGAATACCAAGGAATTTGGACGACCACATTTGCATTGGTAGGCCGTTGAATTGCACCCATATTGGGCACAAACATTGAACATATTGGTTAGCTAAGAAATCCTCAAACCTGGGGACTAACAAGGTATTCTTATAAATCCAAGGCCCTTGTCACATTTCGTTTGGGACATGGGACTTGTTAGCAAATGGAAATAGAAAAAATCCTTTGGTAAGGGTTCTAGTTTGGACATATTTCCAACCAAAGGCCCCCTAGGGTTCCCTTTCCCAGCTACAGATTATAGCTTTAGGGGGAACCCGCCCCATAAAATACCCCAGCAAGGTTTCTTCCATATAAGCATACACACAGTATCAAGCTAATCAATTGGGTTTTCTATAGTAACATAGTTGTCAGTTTCATAATTACCATGTTGAATTCTCGATATTCATAAATGTAGAACAAAACACAAAGTATAGATCAATCAAGGGAGCATATTTTCCTTGTATGCAATCTATAGATGAAGTTGCCTATGTCAACACCATTAAACTTTACTGTAAAAATAGGCTCAAACATATTAGGCCAAATAGATATGATTACAACTACAGGATATGGATTACATACTAGGTTTCTCTTCGTCATTTAAAGCATATGGATATGCTTCATCTATTGCATGTAGCAATACTAAGGCCAACTCATCCTGTAGTTGTAATCATATCTATTTGGCCTAAAGCTACAAGTCCTAATCCCCCTGAAGCTACAAGCCCTAATCCCTAGTGGCATTCTCAAACAAATTTTCCTTACCTTGCGGCAACAACTCATCGATTAACAATCTCTCTTCATCATCATCCTCATCAAATTTGCTTCTGAAAATGGTGTTTGACAACTTCATGTATATGGAGACTCTCTTTTGAAAGGCAAGGAGGAGGGCAGTTGGGAACCAGGCGCATGAAAGATTTGATTTTAGGAGGGATCACAGAGGAGGAGGGCAGTTGGGAACCTCCATCAATGGTGGCCATGACGTCTGTAGAAGAGGCGAACCCGAGAACCCTAACGTGCAAGCTGAAACCCTAGCAGAGCGACTAAAACATTTTGGCTATTCCCTATGTAAATATTTGCATAAGTTCAATGAATGGTCACAAAAATAACATGACCATTTAAAATAACTTCCATAGTTTCAAAAAATAATAATTAATTAGTTTTATAATTTTTTTTCAAAACAACACAACAATTTTCTATAAAAATGGTAAATTAAATCACTCAAACATAACTCATTCTAAGGACACCTATAAATTAAAAAAAAAATCCTTAAACTTAATTTCCCCCAATTTGACAAATATCTTTTGAAAACTTGAAATTTTAGTGGCTATACGGCCAATGACATTGAAATCACTGTTTTTGCTCATTTGCTGGGAAGAGAAATTGCTCGATCAGGTAGGGAATTTCAGTCATGGGTTGGAAAACTTCACTTCATATTGCTCGATCAGGTCAGGAATTTCAGTAATGGGTTGTAAAAATTCACCTCATAGTGGCGCGTGGGGATCGACCTACATCTCCTCAGGGTCGATTTCATTGATTTTTCATAAAGGGACTTTCACAGATTAGGTTGTGTTGCATTATGGTCAGGACAAACGTTTTAGGTATTTTCTCAATCTTCTACAACAATATTTTGTTCAGCTTATTTTACATGTACACTCCATCCCTGTAAACTTCACACAGGGTCAATTTCACTGATTTTTCATAAAGGGACTTTCACAAATTAGGTTGTGTTGCATTTTGTTCAGGACGAACGTTTTAGGTATTTTCTCAATCTTCTACAACAATATTTTGTTCGGCTTATTTTCTATGTACACTCCATCCCTGTAAACTTCACACCTGGTAGATTAATGTTGGTTCCCCTATCCTTTACTACCCACTTCATATTGGATGTGATAGGCAACCCACTATAGCTCAAACAATATTTAGATATTAAACAACCAACACTGTTCATTAAGTTTGAGGCAGTGCTATCTTCCACGCATCCACCAAAATTCCAATTGCAGACCATGTTGTCACCTTCTTGTGGCATCATGCAAGAGGAAAAGTGGATGTGGTCGCATCATGCAAGAAGAAATAATGAATTCACCCTTTGAAATTTGCTGCAAATATTCCATTTACCCCCGATTTCGTGTTAAATTTACCATGAACCCTTCAATCGTCACCGATTTCCAGTTGTAGAGGTTTTAATCAGCTAGATCGCCCCTGATTTCCATTAGTAGAGGTTTTTAACTTTGTGAATGCTTTCAGAGAAGAAATATACTAAGTTTTAACAGAATGAACTTTTAATTCTAAGGACATGTCAACCTAGTGACTAAGTATTGTCTTCTCCATGAAGCTCATCAAGTTTGAATGATGTCTTCTCTTCTGAGAATAGATGGGAAACTATCAAAACAATGTATCTAGAGTGCAAATCAAGCAGTTCATAAACCTTTCATAATCAGCTGGTTCCATTTTACAATATTCAGCTCCAGATTGAATTTTGTTCTATTGGCTATGTTTTGAAGCACCAATTCCAGGTTGTTTGTTAGTCTTTCTTTCTTGATTCAAAGGCAAGAAGCTAGGTTTTAGGAACAGTACCCATATTTCCAAGTTCATATTAGCAACAAATCTATTTACCATGTTTAACAATGGTTCAAAAGAAGAACCGTTGATGTCATTGGTTAAGTGATCTAGCAGACTACTACCTTTTGGAAGAATTGCACTCAGTAATTTTTTCCTACTTTTCCTACTTTTTTTTCTCTGAACTAAAACTAGCCTGCAAAAAGTAGATAGCTCTTTTAAGAAGGGTGTCACTAAAATACGATGCAAAATCTTTTGCAGTCTCATGTCTCCTTTCATCACACTGTACAATGTCAAATATTTGGTAGTAGGCATACTCATCCCAGACTAGTTCATCAACAAAATCACCAAGTCTGGTGTACACTCTCTACATTTTTTATACAAAATTTTCCCAAGAGTGATCATAATCCACCAAAAACCTAAGTCTTGAGTTGATAGCCATCCTTGTTTCCATATTGAAGTGGTAATAGGGTTCCCAAATTGATTCAATGTGAATTTACCAATACCTTGAAAGCACTAAATTAACTCTTCTGGAACAAAAACAACATTATTATAGGCCATTGTAGCATATACCCCTATCCTTACATGTGATCCATTGCCAATATTCTAGGCCATAAAGCTCCCAATTAGAGGAAATTCCAGTGTCATAGATTTTCAATGGTTTGACATTATGAGGAAGAGCCTCTTATACCTATTGTAGAAGAACTGATTCCAAATTTGCAATATGAGTTATAAAACAGTCCAACAATACCTAGGAAGTCCAAATCCATTCATAAAGGTAATTTGATGGGGACCATCAAACTTCCAAAGGAATGAGGTCTTATCCATGTACATATTAGATCCATGTTGACATTGATACCATATAGGCAAGAGTTACAAAAGGAATTTTTAGGAAGTTTCTTCTAAGCTTTAGCTTTTCTTGTTTTTGTGCTCTTAGTTCACTTGGGACAAAAAGAAAGAGCAAGTGAGGAAAACACAAAAAAGAAATAAGCAAGGATTTAATCACAATAGGATGCAGACCTGGACCGGGACTAGAATTATTCACTAATGCCAATGCACAAGGTAGAGTGTAATGATATGTAATTGTGCTTTGTACAGTCATTCTCTCATGGAATAATTTTTCTTCCTTGGATGTTTTCTCTGTTGTATAATGAATCTTTAATCTTGTTGCTAGTGTTCTTTCATTCTTTCTAAATCCCCTACTCTATTGTTGCTTTTGCAAGCATAAATCAGGACACATCTAAAGCAAGTTGTGCCTTGTTTCTAGGCATCTTCATTACAGTAATATGTATTGGTAGGTGTTTCAAGGAATCCTTTAGCAGTTTTGATTTCTTTGAAATAAATTTGTTTACATAAAGTGGAGAATGTTCCTCACACAAAGACTCTTATTTTCATGTTGTTGGTACCAAGTCGATGACTTAAAATTATGTTTAGTTTGATGTGGAATCTAGAACTCATTTAGATGTTTCTTCACATGAAAACTCTTCTACCCCTACAAATGGGCCAAAGGTGTTGATTCCAGTCATTACTAAATTTGACATGGATCCCATAGCTATGACAATAGCTTCTCTTACATGTCACGTAGCTAAGAGACAAATAGGAAACACCATAAAAACAAAGACAATCTGTAAGCCTTTGACTGTCAGCTTTAAACTTCTTCAAGTCTGCAACATACCTCTATTATGAACTCTAGAAAAGACATATTCAGCTTCTCTTTTCACACCTCTATAATGCAAACTGTTTTTGTGTCAAAATATTTAGGGAATTCTTAGGAATTGTGGTTGCACGATCAATATCATAATAGATCCATTTTTTATGTCATTGGTTAAGTGATCTACTAGTCTCAGGGATTTTCAATGGTTTGACATTATGAGGAAGAGCCTCTTATACCTGTTGTAGAAGAACTGATTCCAAATTTGCAAGTTGAGTTGTAAAATAGTCCAAAAATACCTAGGAAATCCAAATCCAGTCATAAAGGTAATTTGATGGGGACCATCAACCTTCCAAAGGACTGAGGTCTGATCCATGTACATATTAGAGCCATGTTGGCATTGATACCATATAGGCAAGAGTTACAAAAGGAGGTTTGTTAACAAGTAGAGCGTGACAATGATGAAGTAGTTTGTTAACTTGAGTAGAGATTTGGAAAGTAGGAATGCTTCAATATTCAAAAAGAATGGAATTTATGGAAATCCAAATTTCCCATATAACAAGGAAAGGTGTAGCTCTTAGACTTTTTAGTTTTGATCTGACAAACCAAATTTGAGACGACCTTCAATAGAAGCTTCATTCCAGATAGCATGCTTCCCAAGCTTGTCTTCCATATATTTCCACACATGTTTAATAAATGGGAATTTTATGAAAAGATGAGTAGTGCAAGTCTTGGCATCAGATCTACAAAGTAGACAAATGTTTGGCCCAACCATTTTTTTTGGTAGAAATTCCAAAGTAAGAATTGTATGATGTAAAGCTAGCCACATTAGAAGTTTAGTTTTTTAGGGTTTTTGTTATTCTACAATATAGAGAACCACATACCTGCTACTTGTATTTCATCCCCTTCAAAGGCTGTATATCCTTGTTTTGGATTGTAACTACCACCAACTTTGTTTTGAACCCAGACTAGTTCATCAACAAAATCACCAAGTCTGATGTACACTCTCTACATTTTTAATACAAAATTTTCCCAAGAGTGATCATAATCCACCAACAAACCTAAGTCTTTAGTTTATATCCATCCTTATTTCCATATTGAAGTGGTAATAGGGTTCCCAAATTGATTCAACGTGAATTTATCGATACCTTGAAAGCACTAAATTAACTCTTCTGGAACAAAAAAAAACATTATTACTGGCCATTGTAACACCTACCCCTATCCTTACATTTGATCCATTTCCAATATTATGGGCCATAAATCTCCCAATTAGAGGAAATGTCAGTGTCAGATATTTTCAATGGTTTGACATTATGAGGAAGAGCCTCTTATACCTATTGTAGAAGAACTGATTCCAAATTTGCAAGTTGAGTTGTAAAACAGTCCAACAATAACTAGGAAGTTCAAATCCTGTCATAAAGGTAATTTGATGGGGACCATCAACCTTCCAAAGGAATGAGGTCTTATCCATGTACATATTAGAGACATGTTGGCATTGATACCATATAGGCAAGAGTTACACAAGGCAGTTTTAGGAAGTTTCTTCTAAGCTTTAGTTTTTCTTGTTTTTGTGCTCTTAGTTCACTTGGGACAAAAAGACAAAGCAAGTGAGGAAAACACAGAAAAAAAGAAGCAAGGATTCAGTCACAGAAGGATGCAAAATTGGACCAAGACTAGAATTAGTCGCTAATGTCTATGCGCAAGCACAACTGGGGGTAACACAAACCCTGATTGAGAAGATCCACCTCAAATTTATATATGCAATAAATTGCATCAGATAGAGGTTGGAAATTGACAAAGTATTTGATTCCCAGTGCCTTCATCCTTATTTCCAATATCTTACATCTATCACTAAGGCTGAAAGAGGGCCTAAAGGGATCTTATCTGAGTTCTATTTAGTGAGACCATAATGGCCTAAGGCTACAAGTTCAAGACCCGAAGTCAATCAATTGAGCTGTAAAGAAAAATGGATGGGGAGAGAATATACCTGTAGGTGGGGGAAAATAACAAGTCATCAAATTTAAATGCACCCCCCCTACGCTCTTTTTGTTGATAGAAAACTAACAAATGAAAGGCATTTTAGGAGCATTGTCAAAAACTTCAAAAAAATTGTTAAGGAATTTAATAACAAATCAGAAATAGATGTCGATGATATTAGGAGTGGTTAACAACAGATGTGGTGAAGCATGCTAAACTAGGGGATGCCTTACATTGTTATGGAGACATGCTGCAAAGAATGGGCTAATAACCAATGGACATCAAAACTAGATCTATTGGCACTGTGAGGCCCAATAAAGCAAAGACCAAAAGGATCATCCACAAACCAAATGAAACAACATCCTCTTAAGGGGTGATATGGACAGTTGTAAATGTACTCTCTGACTTCCACAAGTTTTAAAGATTCATGGAAATTCCATTGTCTTGAGTATTGACAAAAGATCAAAACTTAGGAGAAAATGTATTACATAGGCAACAAACATACTTGGGATCTCCACTTCAGCACACCTCTATAAGGAGATGTGATATACAAGTCAAGAGGTTCAGTCTTATTAAGTTCCATTGAGCTCTGAGTTTGGTACCTTTTGTCCTTATTTTCTGAATCTCATTTGTCCCTACCTACTTCTATATATTCTCTTTTGGTGTCCTTTTAAGTCTTCTGTAATTTAACTCCTCTAGGTATGAGATCTACTTTGTCATACTTGTCACTCCACTTTCTTGCTTTCTACTTCTACAGATATGAGAATAGTTATAATGGAGGTTAATACTGGAGAATACTACAGATTGAAATATCTCAGCGATCTTTCATAACACAATTAAAGATCACCCATGAGAGACCAAGGTTGGTTACATTCAATTAGCTGTCACTCTTCTATCAGGTGGCAAGAGGCAATGTGACCACCTGATAGGAGTGTAAATTAATAAAAATTGACCACTGACATGGTATGGGTGCTTCTTGATTCATCCATTATTCAGCATCGTCTTGGAATGATTGGCATAATTTATTAGGTTGAAGCAATGATTGATATTAAAGCCTAGAATTTTTAATTTGAATGAATTCCTTATGGGCTCCCTGCCATGAAAGTAGCATAGTGCATGTCTAATATTTGAAATTTATCAATCATCCACATTGGATCACTTCAATAGCCTTTAACTAGACCTTGGAGTCGGTAGATTTGAAATTCATATTTTTAATTAGAGCAACCTGTATCTAGGCATGACATTTCCCAAAGTTATTTGATGTAAGACTACCATGGCAGAGAAAACCAGAGATCTATCAGAATAGTTGCAATAGAGTCTTGAGCCTTTCATTAATTAGTCGTGGTTGAAGGAGATGGGTCATAGAATCATGTGGCTAATTTTCCTGAAAATAGTGCTGCTGCAGAAGATTGCCATTTGTCAGGATGCAATGAAATAACAAACTAAGGATGGATTGACTATAGAGAATTTTGTAAAGTCGTTCATTGATAGCTAACATGAAGGGAAGGATGCTAAAGTAATGAGGATATCCAGGCATTTCCTATCATCGATTCATAGAAGCATGTATGGCATTGAAAAGTTGTCACCATGTTCTTCCCAAGTACAAGATATCTTGACAACTTTACATTGTCGTTAACTCTAATTGTAGAAGGTGCCTTTGGAAGATAAAATTGGGTGCAGATTTTTGAAAGACTGATGCACCTGCGAATAATGCTTCAATTACGGGCTACTTTATATGGTTGACAAGCTAAATACTTTCTGTTGTTCAGGTCGTGTGTCATTTAAGGTTTCTACCAACTAAATGATGTGAATTTTATAAGTCAGTTTCTTATCTATTTGGTGGTCCTAAACTTATTTCAGTTATGCTCAAAAGTCACTTGAACTGCACTTTCCTAATCCCTTTGTAACAATAGAATGTACTCATTTGGACTGCAATTAGTGTTTTTTAAGCTCTTCTTTGAAGTCTTAATAAAAAAGAAAAAATGTTTCAGCAAAATTATGATCATATTAATAGTAGAAGTCAAAATTTTGTATCATTCTAGTCATACCCTATCAATCTATCAATAACTAACAACTTTAACATGCATTTGGCTATTCTCTCGTCATCAAATGTAAGGCTCAACAAGTCAGGTCAGGATAAATGAAATAGGGGATCAGATGGAGTTGACCATTCATTGGCGTAGGTGGCATGTGACTGGAAAAACATTTCTTAGCCTCCAAATCATTAATGCCATATTCATTGAGGGATACTTCCAGGGTGCCCTCCCCATTAAATAGAGGGCCCACTGAATTCAAGTATAAAGGATCACCCTGATTGGAAAATTTAGTTGCAATCCTTCAATCTGCAACCGATACAGATATCCCCATGCATGTATCCTTACCTGAGATCTCACTCATAGGTTCTGAAGTGCCAGTTTTCTACAAGGATGGAATTGCCATGTGATTTGCTTTCTGTATTGATGTTTGTTTTTCTGTGCATATTTTGCATGTCCTTAATGAATCACTAATTAAACTGGATAAATAGACTACATAACCATGCTCCGGTAATGGAAACAGTACATTATTTCCTAAATCCTTTATGACCAGCTCAGCAGTAGCTCCTGAGGAGACATTCATGTCATCAACTTTAGCTACTGTAGATGAAGACTTCTGTGCACTACAACTTAGGGTTTTGTGCCTTCTGTGGGGATAAAATTGAAGTAGCCATTGACGTAGGTAATGAAATGCGATCAGACAAATATTTATCTACCTTCCCATTACAATGACCAATTTAACTAAGCAATATCTCTAAGACACCCTCCCCTTTAGATCCAAAATGTTCCTTAGGGCTCGGATGCAGGGTAGCAGTTGATGGTGCATGTTGCTACAGCTGCTGTTTTTTATTTCTATGCTCAGATTTATTTATCTTTCTCATATTTTCCATTGTTACATGACCTATTAACTTCACACATTCACTATTCTTCTTTTCCTGAAAAGAGTTATTCTATTCCAGGACAGGGGCAGAAACAGAAGTTAAAATAATATTTTCATTAGGAACAATTGTTTCTTGGCTAGGAATGTTCATTGGAAAATTCTTAACTGCAGCATCAGACTTCTTTGTAGTTGACAGTTCAGTCAGAGTAGTGAATTGTGAACCAAATATGTCTCTACTGACAACCACTAAAACAACTAAAGGAGTTGAACCATAAATTCTCTCAGTAGCAGATGATGTTGAACAAGAAGATTTCATTTGCAGAGCCTCCAATGAAATGAGGCTAGTTTCTTCATCCCGAGTGAAAGGTTTTGATAGATCCAATGTTCCACCATACTGTGCCATAGTTGGAAAATTTTGACCTGAAGATGTATGCACAAGATTAGACCTCAAAGAAGTAGCACTTGATGATGATACAACTGCCACTAAAACTAACATATTTGGCTACTGATGTAAATTAATTGAGTGGCCATATGATCTTGCTGGTATTGCTAAGTTGGAATTTAGTTTGTGAGGACTATTGAAAGTCACAGGCACACCAGATTGTGGAGGTTTATAAGTTGAATATATTCCTGACAAAGTATTAGTGTCAGAATTTAGTTTAACAGTCCCAGTATCTATGTGGGAATCTAGCTTTGTGCCCTTTGGACCAAATTTCAACTCTTCATGAGTCTTCGGAAGCTAGCAGTTGCTGCAACACTGGAAAGGTAGTCCAACAGACTGTTAATGTATAGGTAAGGACACTTGAGTTCATATACGTTGAATTCATGATATTATCGCAGGTTCAAACACTTACCCATCACCAAGGATTAAAAATTGTTTAACAAGTTCCCCTCACTAATAAGGTACTTGAAAAACAATTGATATTGGATATTAAATGCTACAAATAGGAGGACTATGAGAAAAAGTCTCCCAAAAGAGATTGCTAATTAAATTTTAAAAATTTATATTCCTTTAAGGCATTGGATGACTCCCTGAACAATGTGTTATGGGAAAACAGAGGTTGCCAGATAAGAGGCAACAATTAGAATCTTGTCGAATAACTTGGAAGCATTGAAATAGTAACTTAGACCTGAAGAAAACTACAAGGCCTGGACTCATCAAGAAAAGTATGAGTAGAGGCGGTTGGAAAAGAGACAAGAATTAGGAGATTACATAATAACCTGGCAACATTGAAGCAATTAGTAAGGCTGAGGGTAAACTATGGAGACCATCAAAAAAATGAGCTACTTACCAGAAAGCCTAGCATTACCAGTAAATGATCTCTAAGGAGTGTGGGCATAAAATTCTACTATCTAATGGAATTCTAATCCATAGTGATCTAATACAAATGCCTCCAAGGGATGGACCTAAAGAGTAAAATATCTTGGGGAGAAAACAGATATCATACAAGAATAGTTTAAATTTCTTGGATGGAAATCTTGAAAAATGACAAGCAGGAACACTTGGTTGGGTAAATCCAGGAGAGCTATTGACATGAGAAATTGTATCAAGAGATGCTAACCAGCATCCCATTGGCACACCCGCAATCACTAAAGAAGCATGACAACTGTCACCAAACTTTTATCACAAAATAAGCATGTGCTTTTAAATAAAAGGATAAGATGTGAGTTTGTCATACAACTAGACTTCATCAACAGTTGTGTAATAACTAAAAGGTCATTCCAACAACTGGCTAATTAGCTATTAATATAGCCTAGGACAGGTGGTGGAGAGTAGGAGTGTTATCCTCAATTCAAGTTTCTCACAACATTTTACTAATCATAAAGATTGGTATATTGATTTTGTTGAGGACAAATCCAACTCTAATTCTATATTCGAGTGGTGGAGAAAATGCAGAGTTGAGAAGTGGGAAATTTTAGATGAGAGGTAAGAGGTTGTTATTTATGACGATGTCCCTGGTTCACAGACAAAATTATTTTCTGTTAGTTGGATAATGAATCATAGCCCACATTTCAATGTTTTCCTTCAGTAATAATCAAATTTTAATTGCTAACAAGAAGGGCAAGAAGATGATTTATAAGTGCCAAAAATCAAGGTTTGTTTCAATTGGTGGATGGTGAAAAAAAGTTGGCAGTTAGAAGATTCATTATGCTTTATCTGTTCATTTTCATGAAAGAGAGAAAGACACTTAACGGGGGTGAATAGGAGGCAATGAAGTAAAATGGTGCTTTCTCAAAGAAGAAAACACAAAACTTTGATATCTTGAAGCGCCAAGATGTTGAAAATTTGATATTTTGGAATAAGCTGCAGACGGGTTAAACGGGTTGTTTTTATTTAGGGGGTATAGGGTGGTAACCAAGATGAGTAACCAAGGATATAAGCCAATCCAAGTAGCCAAGTGAGTAGCTATGGATCCAGAGCCTTACTAGTCAGCTATGGAAGTGGGGGAAAGGGTCCAAGGGCATTCCTACCCATCAGAGGGAAACTTTCTTTTTCTTCTGCAACCTCTCCCTCCTGGCCTGTAACCCTAAAATGAGAAGGTTTTGATGGTTAAAGCTCCAATTTTGGGCATGAGCAGGGATGGTAAGAGAACTCAATTCTCATTTACAAACTATTTGGAGGGGTTTTGAGTGCATTGTGTGCCCTAGAATAACAATATAAAAATTTGATATAGCCTTTTGCATTAGAAAAGGTGACAAAAGTATAAACAATAGTCATAAAATCCTTAAAAAATATAGGTTTGATGTGTGTTAGGGATTCATGTGTATGAAACGAAAGCCCTATAGGGGGTGATTTACCTGTGTGACCATTCATTCCTTGTTTGGAGTATTGTTCAACCCACATGGGGCACTCATGGCAAGTTTGGATAGGTTTGCGTGGTAAATTGTGAAGCAATTGTTGTAGTAGCATTTGGATCCTTCAATCAAGTTGAATCCTTGAATCATTACACAAGTGGAATCCAACAAAGCGTTTGCTCCATATATCTATGGAATTTGACTTAATAAAGATGCATAATATGGAAGTTTATGAGAAGTTTTGGAGCTTGGGTCTCCTTTTGTTCAGTATATGCGACTTCAGGAAATAAAATTATAAAGATAACTGACATGTTTTCTAGTTCTTCTCATAGAGATGAATATTTCAATTTGGTAATGTCCTATATGCTTGGAGGGGAGGTTGGATGAAACTAGTAAATACTTTTTTGTTGCTGTTTCAAAAGGCTTAGCTTTATAAGTCAATATAATCTACAAAGAGTAATCCTTTACATCATTGAATTTCCTCTTACCACCACAATGAGGAAGGCAATCATATCCAACTGGGCTGTAATAGTAGAGGACACAATGTACTCTCCTAGAAAGGAACAAAATCTAACTCCAACTAGATTTTTATCATGGTGTAATGTATTTGATAACAATGTGGCTGTGTTAGATGGAAAACTACCCTATGAAATCTAACATACATTAGCTTTACTGACCCTGCAATGTTTTAAGAACGAAAACTAACTCTAGCCAGATTTCCATCATTATGCATTGTGATTGATGACAATGTGGTTGTGCTAGATGAAAAGCTACATTATAAAATCTAACACACATTAGATTTCACTCATCGTGCAATGATTTAAGGATGAAAGCTAACTCTAGCTTGATTTCCATCACGGTGCAATGTGATTAATGACGATGTGTTGTGTTAGATGGAAAACTACGTTATGAAAGCTAACACACATTATCTTTCACTCATCGTGCCATGTTGTTAGAAGGAAAGCTAACTCCAACTAGATTTGCATCATGATATAATGTATTTGATGACAATGTGGTTGTGTTAGATGGAAAACTACCTTACAAAAGCTAACATACATTAGTTATTACTCACCATGCAACGTTTTAAGAACGAAAGGTAACTCTAGCTAGAATTCCAAAATGGTACATTTTGATTGATGATAGTGTGGTTGTGTTAAATAGAAAACTACATTATGAAAGTTAACACACATTAGATTTCACTCACAGTGTAAAGATTTAATGTTGAAAACTAACTCCAGCTAGATTTCCATCATGGTGCAATGTGACAATGTGGTTGTGTTATATGGAAAACTACCTTATGAAATCTAATACACATTAGCTTTCACTTATCATGCCATGTTGTTAAAATAAAGCTAACTCCAGCTAGATTTTCATCATGGTGTAATGAGCTAACACACATAAGCTTTCATTTATAGTGCCATGTTGTTAGAAGGAAAGCTAACTCCAACTAGATTTTCATCATGGTGTAATGTATTTGATGACAATGTGGTTGTGTTAGATGAAAAACTACATTATGAAGGCTAATAGATATTATCTTTACTCACCGTGCAATATTTTAAGAATGAAAACTAACTCTAGCCATATTTTCATCATTGTGCATTGTGATTGATGACAATGTGGTTGTGCTAGATGAAAAACTACATTATAAAATCTAACACACATTAGATTTCACTCATCGTGCAATGATTTAAGGACAAAAGATAACTCCAGCTTGATTTCCATCACAGTGCAATGTGATCAATGACGATGTGTTTTGTTAGATGGAAAACTACGTTATGAAAGCTAACAGACATTATCTTTCACTCATTGTGCCATGTTGTTAGAAGGAAAACTAACTCCAACTAGATTTGCATCATGGTGTAATGTATTTGATGACAATGTGGCTGTGTTAGATGAAAAGCTACCTTACAAAATCTAACATACATTAGTTATTACTCACCATGCAATGTTTTAAGAACAAAAGCTAACTCTAGCTAGATTTCCAAAATGGTGCATTTTGATTGATAATAGTGTGGTTGTGTTAAATAGAAAACTACATTATGAAAGTTCACACATTAGATTTCACTCACCGTGTAAAGATTTAATGTTGAAAGCTAACTCCAACTAAATTTCCATCATGGTGCAATGTGACAATGTGGTTGTGTTAGATGGAAAACTACCTTATGAAAGCTAATACACATTAGCTTTCACTTATCGTGCCATGTTGTTAAAATAAAGCTAACTCCAGCTAGATTTTCATCATGGTGTAATGATAACACACATAAGCTTTCCTTTATAGTGCCATGTTGTTAGAAGGAAAGCTAACTCCAACTAGATTTTCATCATGGTGTAATGTATTTGATGACAATGTGGTTGTGTTAGATGAAAAACTACATTATGAAGGCTAATAGATATTAGCTTTACTCACTGTGCAATGTTTTAAGAACGAAAGCTAACTCCAGCTAGATTTCCATCATGGTGCATTGTGATTGATGATAATGTGGTTGTGCTAGATGACAAAATACACTATGAAAGCTTACACACATTAGATTTCACTCAGTGTGCAACGATTTAAGGATGAAAGCTAACTCCAGCTAGAATTCCAACATGATGCAATGTGCTTGATGACAATGTGGTTGTGTTACATGGAAAACTACCTTATGAAAGCTAACACACATTAGCTTTCACTCATTATGACATGTTGTTTAAAGGAAAGATAAATACGGCTAGATTTCCATCATGGTGTAATGAGCTAACACACATAAGCTTTCCCTTATAGTGCCATGTTGTTAGAAGGAAAGCTAACTCCAACTAAGTTTCCATCATGGTGTAATGTATTTGATAACAATGTGACTGTGTTAGATGAAAAATTACCTTATGAAAGCTAACATACGTTAGTTTTATTGACCATGCAATGTTTTAAGAACGAAAGCTAACTCTAGTTATATTTTCATCATAGTGCATTGTGATCGATGATAATTTGGTTGTGCTGGATGGAAAACTACATTATGAAAGCTAACACATTAGATTTCACTCACTGTGCAATGATTTAAGGACGAAAGTTAACTCCAACTAGATTTCCATCACAGTGCAATGTGATCAATGACGATGTGTTGTATTAGATGGAAAACTACCTTATGAAAGCTAACACACATTATCTTTCACTCACCATGCCATGTTAGAAGGAAATCTAACTCCAGCTAGATTTGCATTATGGTGTAAATTATTTGATGACAATGTGGCTGTGTTAGATGGAAAACTACTTTACAAAAGCTAACACACATTAGCTATTACTCACCATGCAATGTTTTAAGAATGAAAACTAACTCTAGCTAGATTTCCAAAATGGTGCATTTTGATTGATGACAATGTGGTTGTGCTAAATGAAAAAATACATTATGAAAGGTAACACCTATTAGATTTCACTCATTGTGCAACGATTTAAGGTTGAAAGATAACTCCAGCTATATTTCCATCACGGTGTAATGAGACAATGTAGCAGTGTTAGATTAAAAACTACCTTATAAAAGTTAACAAACATTAGCCTTTACTCACTGTGCAATGTTTTAAGAACGAAAGCTAACCCCAACTAGATTTTTATCATGATGCATTGTGATTTATGACAATGTGACTTTGTTAGATAGAAAACTACACTATGAAAGCTTACACACATTAGATTTCACTCACCGTGTAACGATTTAAGGATGAAAGCTAACTTCAACTAGATTTCCAACGCAACGCAATGTGATTGATGACAATGGGGTTGTATTACATGGAAAACTACCTTATGAAAGCTAATACACATTATCTATAACTCATCGTGCCATGTTAAAAAAAATCTAATTCTAGCTAGATTTCCGTCATGGTGTAATGAGCTAACACACATAAGCTTTCCCTTATAAAGCCATGTTGTTAGAAGGAAAAATAGCTCTAGCTAGATTTTCATCATGATGTATTGTATGTGATAACAATATGGTTGTGCTAGATGGAAAACTACATAAGCTTTCCCTTATAGTGCCATGTTGTTAGAAGGAATACTAGCTCTAGCTAGATTTTCATCATGATGTATTGGATGTGATAACAATGTGGCTGTGCTAGATGGAAAACTACCTTATGAAAGCTAACATACATTACTTTACTCACCATGCAATGTTTTAAAAAAGAAAACTAACTCTAGCTAGATTTTCATCTTGGTGCATTGTGATTGATGACAATGTGGTTGTGCTAGATGGAAAACTACATTATGAATGCTAACACACATTAGATTTCGTTCATTGTGCAATGATTTAAGGATGAAAGTTAACTCCAGCTAGATTTCCAACATGGTGCAATGTGTTTGATGACAATGTGGTTGTGTTACATGGAAAACTACCTTATGAAAGATAACACAAATTAGCTTTCACTCATCGTGCCATGTTGTTAAAAGAAAAGATAACTCCAACTATATTTCCATCATGGTGTAATGTATTTGATGACAATGTGGTTGTGTTAGATGAAAAACTACTTAATGCAAGCTAACATACATTAGCTTTACTCGCTGTGCAATGTTTTAAAAATGAAATCTAACTCTAGCTACATTCTAATCATGGCGCATTATGATTGATGACAATGTGATTGTGCTAGATGAAAAACTACATTATAAAATCTAGCATAGATTATGTTTCACTCATCGTGCAATGATTTAAGGATGAAAGGTAACTCTAGCTATAATTCCATCACGGAGTAATGAGATCGATGATGATGTGGTTGTGTTAGATAAAAAACTACCTTATGGAAGCTAACACACATTAGCTTTCACTCATTGTGCCATGTTGTTAGAAGGAAAGATAACTCCAGGTAGATTTGCATCATGATGTAATGTATTTGATGACAATGTGGCTGTGTTAGATGAAAAACTACCTTACGAAAGTTAACACTCATTATCTATTACTCACTGTGCAACGTTTTAAGAACAAAATCTAACTCTACCAAGATTTTCAACATAGTGCATTTTGATTGATGACAATTTGGCTGTGTTAAATGGAAAACTACATTATGAAAGCGAACACACATTATATTTCACTCACCGTGCAATGATTTAAGGTCGAAAACTAACTCCAACTAGATTTCCATCATGGTGCAATGTGACAATGTGATTGTGTTAGATAGAAAACTAATCCGGCTATGTTGTTAGGAGCAAAGCTAACTCCAACTAGATTTCCATCATGGTGCAATGTGACAATGTGATTGTGTTAGATAGAAAACTAATCCGGCTATGTTGTTAGGAGCAAAGCTAACTCCAACTAGATTTCCATCATGGTGTAATGTATTTGATGACAACGTGGTTGTGTTAGATGGAAAGTTAACTTATGAAAGCTAACAACAACTAGATTTCCATCATGGTGCATTGTGATTGATGACAACTTGGTTGTGTTAGATGGAAACTACATTATGAAAGCTAACACATTAGATTTCAATCATTGTGCAATGATTTAAGGACCAAAGCTAACTTCAACTAGATTTTCATCATGGTGTTATGTATTTGATGACAATGTGACTCTTTTATATAGAAAACTACCTTATGAATTCTAAAACACATTAAATTTCACTCATCGTGCAATGTTTAAAAAAAATAAGCTAACACCAACTAGATTTCCATGTTGCTGCAATGAGCTAACACACATTAGGCTTTCATTCACCGTACAATGATTTAATAATGAAAGCTAACACATTGTTAAAATGAAAGCTAATTATACCTACATTTTCATCATCATGTTATGTATTTGATGACAATGTGATTGTTTTAGATAGAAATCTACATTTTGAAAACTAACACACATTAACTTTCACTCAACCGTGCAATGTTTTAAGAACAAAAGCTAACTCCAGCTAGATTTCCATCAGGGTGCAATGAACTAACACACATTTGCTTTCACTCATCATGCCATGTTGTTAGAAGGAAAGCTAACTCCAGCTAGATTTCCATCATGGTGTAATGTATTTGAGGACAATATGACCGTGTTAGATGGAAAACTAATTTATGACAGCTAACACACATTATCTTTGACTCATCATGCAATGTCTTAAGAACAAAAGCTAACTCCAACTAAATTTCCATCATGGTGAATTGTGATTGATGACAATGTGGTTGTGCTAGATGGAAAACTACATTATGAAAGCTAACACACATTAGATTTCACTCACCGTGCAATGAGTTAAGGACGAAGGCTAATTCCAACTAGATATCCATTGTGGTACAATGTGATTGATGACAATGTGGTTGTGGTAAATGAAAAACTACCTTATGAAAGCTAACACACATTAGCTTTCTCTCATCATGACATGTTGTTAAAATGAAAGATAAATCTAGCTATATTTCCATCATGGTGTGATATATTTGATGACAATGTGGTTGTTTTAGATAGAAAGCTACCTTATGAAAACTAACACACATCAGCTTTCACTCATCGTGCAATGTTTTAAAAATGAAAGCCAACTCCAGCTACATTTCCAAATGCGCCATGTGATTTTGTTAGATGAAAAACTACATTATTAAAACTAACACACATTAAATTTCATTCAACGTGCAACATTTTAAGAACGGAAGCTAACTCTAGCTAGATTTCCAACACATTCATACACATACATCAATAATATAAGTCCCATGTCCAAAGTCAGATAGGAATTTGGTGGTTTTATTGGAGTTGATATCTATCATTCTCTAATAATTCTTGGATCTCTTATTGTTATCTATTCATATATATTTTGTGTAATTTATATGTAAATTCCTTTTTTCTAGCGTGTACAAGATGTAGGGGAACAATGTTTCGTGGCATACAAAAGGGCTACCCTATTGTTTTGAATTATTGCAACTATATTACTTTTTTGAACATACACTTCATA
>LPNX010564730.1:342166-361986 GCA_001517045.1 Pseudotsuga menziesii | reverse complement strand
GGGGGGGGGGGGGGGGGGGGGGGACCTATAATAATAAAAATACTGTTATAATTGACAAATTAATCAAATGTAAATTTATAGGCTTCCACAATGTGCACGCTTTATAGTCTTACAAAACACATGTGCATTTTGCATAAATATAATACATGCGTTTATCTTTGGTGGGAAGTCAAATTTGAATTTAAAGAAAACACGAGCACGTTTAGTGCCACTATGGCCGAGCCTCCACCCATTCAGGCGTGACATTCTTATGCTTATGTGTCTGCTTCGGAATTTGCTTCGTATTCATCATGCCTATGCCTTGGAGTATCATAAACCATAGCTAATTGAGCATTACATCCAAATTTTCAATATGTCAGTGTTTAGCCATTGGTTACAGTATGATGGATACCATTTTTTAGAAAATTTTAGAAACATATATTTTTTTTGCATATTCCAAATATGTAAATTTTAGCAAGAATATATAATTTTTTCTATTTTTTTTCATATTTATCTTGTGTCATCACTCGACTCAATAAACACACTGTTAGTGTTCATCCATAATTCCTCCATCTCTCAACCATTTTGAAAAAAATTGTATGGTGCAATAAAGAACACCGACCTCTACATGCTATAAAAAAATGTTTCCAAATAATTGCATTAAGACATTCAAAAGCTCCACCCACAATTGAAATACTGTTTTCAAGGTTTGATCACTTAGATAATTAAAAAAAATTAAACAATATTATTTTTATTTTTGGAAAAATAGTCGTGCACGAGTACGATCTGTTCTCTATATGTGTACCAGTTTTCCTAAGTTGATTCCATCATTTAGGCACTCAAAGGCTGCACCTACAAAAACATATACCTTATAATTTGTCCCAAAAATAAAAAAGTGTCCTGTTTAAAAAGATCTAACTTTAGATAGTTAAGAACTCATTGTGTAAGTGTCTCAAAATATCCATATAAGTTGATAGATGCCTATTTTTTTAGTTTTCTATTGCATTTAACGTGTCAAAAGAGACCCTCATTAACTTGCACAAACCGTAAATCCTTAATAAGAATTCAATAGTGTGAATGATAGCAACACAAATGATAACAATAATAAGGTAAATCTCTAGCCTTAAATTAAAAAACTTCTAAACATCCTCTCACAATCACAAATCCTAGTTACCTTATGCAATGGAGAAAATGGATATTTATTATCAATACATGCAAAAGCTATATACATACTATTTATGCATAAATAACCTATTTAATTTTAAACACATTAATTCATTTATATTATAAATAAATCCATACATTTAATTAAAAAACATAATATATGCTTGTAAAATATCGTTTATATGATATGACTTCATTCATTATTTGTTACTTTGCATAAACCTTATAACACAAATAACTATAAATTGGGTTAAAAATGAATAGTTGCTTGCAAGACTTCAATAAACATGTGTTTTATTATTATTATTTGATGAGGTGAGGAAGGGCATGTAAGAAAATTGATAAGAGGGAAGGGAAGACACGGAACACGAAATTAAACATTAGTAGTGGAAAAGTAATTGAGAAAAACAATAACAAGGAGATTTAACTCGGAATATTTAAGCGGATTGAAACTTTGAGACATTGAGCTTGCAGTAATATCCTCAAGATACTTGTTAGTTAGAAATCTAAACATTATTTTATAATTACTTAATTAAATAAGTTTAGATGATTAAATCTAATTTAAATATATTGGAGAAGGATTTGAAACATATAAATAAAAATATTTAATTTTTTTTTTCCCTTATTAATTATGAATATCAACCATTTAACTTAGAATTCTTTAATATAAAATTAAATGATTTTCAATCGGTAGCCTAACAGATATCTCATATCCACATATTCTGTTGCCCGTCTCACCATGAATGGCAATTGAAAATATATTTTCAAAATGCAATAACCAGAAAAATGACCATTGAAAATAGATTTTCAAAGCGCAAGAACCAGAAAAGAGACTCTTGAAAATAGTTTTTCAAAAGTAAGTTGTTCAATACTGCAATGGGTATTCTGAACAATATATCATCTCATATAATTCACATATGCACTGCCCCCGTCTCACGATCAATTACGTACGTTCTTGGATTTTTCAGCGTTCGGGTTCACCCATATTGCCAAGCTCAACACCAAGCTCTGGAACAGGTGCTGCAACGGGAACAGCATTAGGTGCAACGGGATTAGGGTTTGTCTGCGGAGCAGGTACTGCAACGGGATTAGGGATTGGCTGTGGAGCAGGCACTGCAACGGAAACAGGATTAGGTGCGGCAGGACTACGTGCATAATCAAGCAGCGCACATATCGCGAGTACAAACGGAAAGACAATCCCAAAAATGCCGAGCCCCAACGGTTTTTTATGTTCGCTACTCTTGTGGTCATATTGACCGCTCAAACGGAATGCATAAGATGACAGGACAATTATAGCAACAAAAGCTGTCACCATTAACAGCCAGTATGCCGCAACTCCCAAGTTATTACTCAGCTGATCGTGACACCTTTGTGAGAATGGAGGCATCTTGATGCTTCTCAATCCCTCTAGTTCATTCCACCTCTTTTCAAATATTAATTGACGTTAAACTGAACTAATCCCTTAACCGCCGCATATTTCCTGTGCAAGAAAACACGTAACAGATAACAATTTCCTGTGCAAGAAAACACAACTGATCTTAATTTCCTGTGCAAGAAAACACATATCAAGAAACAGATAATCTGATATTGAAAATTCTGTGAAATGTCAGAATAAATCATATATATTCAAATGCTCGCTATTAGGACGAATATTAAATCCGACTCTTCCTTTCATATCAAAGATTATTAAAATAGTATTCAAAATAAGCTCAAGTTTTGAACTATTTTCATATCAGCTGCTCGTCCAATAAAACACATTTATCTGTTTACAGCAGAAACAATAATAAAAGAAATATATTCATAGCACAGAGAACAGATCGGTCATCACTTACCTGAGGCGCAATTGGATGAATTACGAGGTACATAATCAGCCCAGTAAGGCGCATTTCGATGATTTGTCAGCTACATAATCAGCCCGCAATGAAACAAAAAATTGAGAGATCGAGAGAAGGAGACTAATCGACCTTAAATATTTGGAATTCAAAGACCTTAAATCAATAGCTTTCATGTTTCTTCACGACTTGTTTGTTTTACTTATTTAATATTTATGATAAATAACAACTTAATTTAGTACTTAGTTTCATTTATGATTTCACTTATTCAAAATCATTTTTTTAAACTTCTTCATATTATAAAATCATTTTTTTAAAACTTCTTCATATTATAAAAGGATATTTTTAAATATGGACCCTTAATTTATTGATTTGGGGTTTATAACTCGTTAAGATATTATAACTAGTGTTTTTTCATGAAAGAGGAATTAATTTATTTGGGGTTTATTATTTCACATCAAGGATTGAAAATGGATCTTTAGAAGAACAATATTGTTATGGAGTGGCATATGCAAGACAATGCCACCAAGATGAAAAGTTCTCAAGGAATTTCCAACATTTATAGGAAATTTATCAAAGATTTCAGTCTTATAGGTGCACCATTGACAATATGTATGAAGAAGGGTGAGCTCAAGTAGATTGTGGTAACTCAAAAGGCATTTGAGAAGTTGAAGCAAAAGGTGACAAAGAGAATAATTTTGGCCCTTAGAGATTTCTACAAAGTATTTCAAGTCAATTATGATTCTAGTGGGTTGGAAATTGGAGTAGTGTTGAGCGAGGAAGGTTTCAATTGCATTTTTCAGTGAAAAGTTAGATGAGGTTAAGCAAAAATATTCTATCTACGACGAAGAATTTTATTCCATTGTACAAGCATTGAAAAAGTGGAGGCATTATTTGTTACCAAAGAAATTTTTATTGTTCACCAACCATCAGGCCTCAGAGCTATAAACACCGATACCAAGTTGAATCACATGCATATGAAATGGGTTGAGTTCTTGCAAAGATACACTTTTCTGTTATGGTGTAAGTAGGTAAAGTCAAACACAATAGTTGACGCATTGATTTGAAAGGTTGCATTGTAGAACACATTTAATTTTAGTTGATAGGATTGGAACCAAAAGCATAATTATGAAATCAACAAATATTTTGCTAAAGCATGGGAGGTATGTTGAGATCCATGGAGTGCCTAAAAAATTCCATACTTAGACTACTAGTTCATTTAGGAAGGATACTTGTTCAAAGGTCACTAGTTATGCATCTCTAGAGCATCAATCAGGTTTGAATATGATAAGGGAGTTTCATAGTGGATGCTTAAGAGACCATTTTGGTACCATTAAGACCAAGACATTGATCAAGGAAAATTGTTATTGGCCACGATTGGTGACATACATGAAGAAATGAATATCACACTATCAAATATGTCAGCATGCCAAAGGACAAAGTCAAAACATGGGATTGTATAGACATTTACATGTACCAAAGGTTTCATGGAAAAACCTCAGCATGGATTTTGTGTTGGGATAGCCTAAGATGTAACAAGGAAATGGCTTTCTATTTGTGGCTGCCAATAGCTTTTTGAATATGGAACACTTTACTCCTTGTAATAAGACAAGTGATGCCAACAACATTGGTTTTATATTCTTCAAGAAAATTGTGGTATTGCATAAGTTGCTAAAGGGCATAACCTATGACATAGATTCTGGGATTTTTTTGGAAGACTAAGTTTATGTGATATTTTTGGAAGACATTGTGGAAGAAGTTCGATACAAATTTGCAGTTCAATTATGCATATACCATCCATAGACTGATGGGAAGGATGAAGTGATTATCAAATGTCTTGGAAATTTGTTAAGGTTTTTAGGAACCAATCGACCAAAACAATGGGAGAATGTACTAGCCCCGATAGAGTTTGTGTATAAAAACTATGCGAATAGATCAACAAGATTGAGTCTTTTCTAAGTCATGCAAGGGAGAATTTCACATGGAATGACCGGGTTGTTGACGTTTTTGACTGAAACATAGAAGAGATCATATGCAAAGTCATTTGTCGAACACATGAAAGAGGTAGATGAGAAGGTCCAAAAATAGTTGCAGAAAAGTAATGTTATGTATAAGCCGAGGGTTGATCAAAAGAGAAGACTACATGTACTTAAGGAGATTTGGTTTACACCCACCTTTGGAAGGAAAGATTCCCAAGGGGAACATAGGACAAACTAAAATTAAAGAAAAATGGGTTGTACAAAATATTAAAGAAGATCTTTGATAATGTATATGCGTTGGAGTTGTTGGAGGAGTTAGAAATTTCATCGAAATCCAATGTTCTCAATTTGTATGAATATGTTAACAGACCAACTAAGAGTGGAGAATCATACATCGATTGGAAATACGACATACCATAATGACAAAATCAAGAAATCATTGTCAAAGTGCTCAATGAGCGAGATGTTGGTTAGAGAAGAATCTAGAAGAAGAAGGAATATCTGGTCCATTGCAGGAACATAAGTTTAAAGCATTCCACTTGGATATTAGAAGAGGAATATGAAAGAATGCAACCTCATTTAAAAGAGTAGAACTATGGGTGTAAATATTTTGTACTAGGGAAGACTAATGCACGGGAATTGGGCCCAAAACCACTAATCAAAGGTAAGCAACTTGAGGAGGGAAGTCAAATTCGGTTGAGTCTACCAAGTCATAGTTGTGTGAAAGAAATTGATGGAATTTGAGTTGATGTGTTTTGAAAGAGAACGAGGAAGATTGACTAGTTGGAAAAGGAAAGAGAGGAAGTCAGAAGAATTGGCCGATGGGAAAAAGGTTCCAATGAGGATCGATCTAATTAAACACAATATTGGAGATAAAAGGACATTTGGACAAGGTTCCAAAGTGCATGATGACGTTAGGAGGTTTGCACCATGTGAACTATAAAGAGGTTGATAGGCTCCGATCGAGATGTACACCGGTAGAAAGGGGCCTAAATGTAGAATAAAGGGCATTGTCATAGGGATGGTTGCAGTGATAAATGAATAACTAATGGTGGTACATGTATACTCCAAATGGAACAATGTGCAAAGGATAATTTAAGAAGAGGCTCTTAGATTGCATATGCTATAAATTTGATTTTGTTGACGCAACAAATATTAAGTTTAGACAATGATACAGTCATAATTATTACATGAAATACACTTAAAGTTTATATATTCATAATCTAGGGCTTGATGGTTGCTCCACCGATATATATTAATTTACAATTCCTTTCGAAGATTGCTCCAAGTCCACCTCCACACAAGTGCACATGAAAGATACAAAATTTCCTTTTGGTTATTTTTAATCAATAAACTAACATATTCCTAATATTTTTGAGAGTGATATCATCCCAAATTTTTAGAGGAAAAAGAGGTAACTTGATCCACATGAGAGATGAAGTGATTTCCTCCTCTATATTGAAATGAAAGAACCATTGACTCAAATGCATTACTGTTATAATTTGTAATGATGACTTGTGTGGTGTTATTGGTGAAATATCATTAAAAGAAATAAATAACTCTAATGTTATAAAAAATAGTTATCCCACATCCATCATGTAATACAATCTCTTGTAACCATTCTTTATATAACAGAGGTGGAAATCTATTTATCCCACATGTGTTGTGGAAATCTATTTATCCCACATGTGTTATTAGATGTAAATATTTCATACCTTTGGCTATATAATAGACGTGAAAGAGGATTATTAGACACACATGTCATTATTATGTCATTATGACATGATCCATATGTGAGTATGCCATGTAATGTAATATGGACATGTAATGTAATATGGACATTTTTGAAGAATACAGAATACCAAACCTTCCCATGGATGTTTCTCAATTTGGGTTTTTAGCCTTCCCATGGATGTTTCTCAATTTGGGTTTTTAGCATGTATATCTAGTGTATTGTTATCATGTTCTCTTATATATTATCTCTTACATGATTATGGTTATGTTTTCTCTTGATTTACATGTTAGTGTAAATGTATAGTTGTATGTTATGCATATTATCAATATGCTAATATGGTAACTTAGCTAGTTGTTATGCATACATTCTTTGGTAATTCTTTAATTTTTTTTACAAGAAAGAATCCTTCATATTTGATTTTGGGTCCTCCATATTTTGTAGATTTGGAATCCAATCTATCAAACCCAAGCGATATTTTTTAGATCTATTCATTTTTCTATATGTTTGAGAATTTTTTTCAAACCTTAATCCTCACTATTAATTTTCAGAACCTTTTAAAGTTTCTCTTGATTTATTCTGTAGATCTAGATTAAAATTGATTGTATACTAACTTTCTATCAATGATATATTTGTTTTGTAGCAGATATGGTTTTTTTTGGATAAGTTTGTGTTTTCTTGTAGGTTTCCATATGGTATGATGATTGTTTCACAATTTTCCCAAATTATAACAAGTTTGAGGAAGTTTGAGGTTAATTTGCACCTTTTTGTTATGAGAAAGCACAAATACCATTGCAAATTCACACTCATCCTTTAGGGAAAGTGTAGATTATTGTCTTCATTTGAACCTTTAATCTTTAGAGAGAATGAATGCATCTATTTCAACATCTTTTTTTTTTGTTGAATTTGATTCTCTCCTCTGCATTTTTTGTTGCAGGGTTACAAATCCATCAATTAGATATTGTTAGGATTTGGCTTCACTGATAATTTCTAGTTTATTCAATTTTATCTTGGAATTTTCTTCATTAGGACCTTATCCTTTTGCATTAAGGTTTATGTTCTTGGCTTAACCATCATGTTTCTAGAGGTTGTTTTGTTCCCATTTTACTTATCTCTAACCTTTTTGTGTGGAAGATGTTGTGACATTTTCAAGAGAATGTATCTCTAGTATGTTCTCACGGTGACTACAAGAAATGAACCAATGCCTAGGAATTAGTTGCTTAATGACTATATTTTTCTTATATAAATGATATCATTGTTTATTTGATCATTTTTTTACTCAATATTCTAACATAGTCTCACTATGATAATAATGACGACACTTATAACCTTGTGCCATGTTTTGCTAAATATTTATGTTGTTGCTAACCCTTGTTTGTGTGTAAGAGAATTTTCATATTTCATATTTCATATATAATGTCATGTCATTTCTATTATAGGATTATAATGTTTATTACATGATTTACTCTTGGAAGTTCTTTTGTGCATCACATCTCTCTATTTACTTCACTTTTCGCATAAGAGTATTTTGTGAAGAGTTGTGGGATAACTTACTTTGACGTTGCTTCCTATCTTAAGCACATTGTTGTGGTTATATGTGTTTCTTCAACATTTTTCCTATTATTAGCTTAAATATTTTAAAGCATCAAAGTTGAAACCTTTTCTATCTAGGACAGTTGAAGTTGCAATTAAGAAGGAATGCAATTATGTAACCAACTACTATCATATCCCCATATTCAAGTAATAATGTATGAAATAAACATCCACCTTTTACTGTAAAAACATGATGACTATATGTGGGGTGACATTTTGATGAATATGGATTTGGGTCTTGTATTTACGATGAGTATACTAGAGTTGTGATGGCTATATGTTAGCTATTGCTTCTATTGCATTGGTCATTTAAGGTTTATTTACGTTGTTGATGTGTTATGCATGACTTCATTGTAGAACATATTATAGGTGGTTTCAAGATTTAGTGAGAAACGATTGTTATCTTCATCAAATCTAGGAGGTGAAGTGTATTCTTATTCACATTTATGGGACACTGTGGAATTTTTCATAAAGGGGGTGTGTCAATGTGATTACAACTTTCTCCATTTGTACTCTTTCCCATAGTCATAATTAAGAAGGAGTGTTAGAATATGTAATGATGACTTCTGTGGTATTGTTGGTGAAATATCATTAATAGTTATAACTAAATTTGATATTATAAAGTAGAGTTATCCCACATGAATTATGCAAAAAAATATCTTATAACCATTCTTTATATAAGATAGGTGGAAATATATTTATCCCACATTTGTTATGGGATGTAAATATTCCATACATATAGCTATATAATCGAGGTGAAGGAGGCTCATCAGACACACGTGACATTATTGTGTCATTGTGGCCTAAAGTGACTACCAAGTGTGATGTGATGCATATGTTACAATGCCATGCATTTTAAGATGAATATATCTCTAAATAATATAGAATACCAAACATTTCCATGTATATTTTCCCATTTAGAGTTTTACCATGTATATTTGATGTATTATTTTCTTGTTATCTTGTCTCTTAGTTCTTACACATGATTATTATTTCTTGTATGGATATAAGGCTAGAGTAGTAGATATTTTCTATTATATGTTAGTGTAAATATATTGTTGTATGTTATGTGTATTATCAATATTTTAACAATTACCTCAATCCCATGAAACATGTTTTTGACTGAAAAATCAAGTCACATTCCTCCTCATTGATAAAAATAAATACAAAATAACCTCAATCATATGGAAATGAATCTACATAAGTTTGAGTGCAAGCTAATGATGGTCCTTTTCTGCACATTAGATGCAACATAATTGAGAAAAAACCATCCTTAGATTACATGTTTATTTTGACATACCTACACAATGAATCTTGATTCTAGTAAAAAATATGAAACGTAGGGAATTGAATCATCTTTCTAAATATATAAATTGTGTTTATTGAAAATTTTCACAACTAACTCAATTTTGATTTTTTTAACATTGAAATTTTGTTTTTTCAACAAATGATAAGGTCAACACCCATGTAAGTGCATAATTTGAATGCCTAAATGATGGAATCAATATACAAAATTCACCTTTACTAGAATATTTTCACCATTAAAATGGCCCAACCAACCTTCAAAGTTATCCCCAAGTCCATTCCAACATAAAATATGGAAATTTTTTATCATGAAGCCAACATTAGGGATCTAGTAATTTCCCTTTTGGACCTAACATAGGACTTAACTGAAGCCCGCTATAAAGAAGCCATAGACCAAGACCCCTACCAACTATGGTAGACTAACCTGATATACTCAGTGTGCACTCCCATGGAGAATTTCCATGAATTTAATGTGCAGTGCTCACCATATCATTCTCCAAGCTAAATAACCGTTAAATAATCCTATGGAAACAAAATTATATGCCAAATTGATGCTGAGGAGGTTAGAAAAATGTTCACTCTACTAGTAGAAGAAGACATCCTACCATTTGGAAAAAGAGAGTTATCACTGCAGTACCAAACCCTAATCCTTGATAGTAAAATTATTGTTACAAACCATTATATGGAAGTGGGAATAGAAATTGCAAATCAAAAGCTCCTTTCAAAACTATTATCTTCAAACTCGAGGCTAGAAATATAATTTCCCTGTTGTGTTCCATATTAGGGTACAAAAGTGATGAAGTAGTGGATGGAACCATGTTAGGATTTCTTTCGAAATTACATCCAGTATCAAGAAAAAATACAAAGTATAATACTCCTTCTTTTGTATCTCAAATTCTTAATTAGTAACTTACACAGTTTCCTTCCTAAGAGATCTTTAGGTTTCTGTCTTGCCTATTCTTAATTTTTCTGCACCAAAATTTCAAATATTTTGAAGGCCTAGGCCCGGACATGACTTCTCAATTAGATATAGATGTTCTTGCACATGAATGTAATCCAATGTTTATCTAAAAATTGAGTAATGTTAATTTTACAAAGTTCACCAATAAGGTTATGAGGATTTCCTATGCTATCATTCATGGGATAAACCTTCCAAGAATGCCTAGATAAGAAAATGAATGGTTACATTTCACACCATAAAACAGAGTGGGTGACTGCGAACATTTATCCTAGACTTAACACAATTGAACTCACAAGAAATTGCTAAGCAATATGCATGAATTTCGCTCAAAATTGGAGACTGAATTGGTGCATAACAAAAACTTCTATTGAATAAATGTACACCAGAAAAAAAATATGTAATGCTATTTATTTCCAAATATATAATTACAACCACATCAAGGATTCAAATTCCTTGGAAGGAAAGACAAATCCTCACAAAAATCATTCTTACTTTAAATAAAAAATCCCTAGGTGCATAAAACAATTTCCAAATCTATCAAGGAGGTCACAAATTAGCTAAATAAGGTATGCCGACTAATAAGTGATAAGAATTCAATAAAATTATGATTTCAAAGAGAAAAATATGGAGGAAGTGTTGGGAAAAAAGGAGGCAGTTTCCATGTGACTAGATTTTCCCTTTTCCACTTTAAATAAAAAAAAGGACCAAAGCAGAAAAAGTAGGATATGCACCCTTCTAAAATGGACAATATTTAAATAAAATATAATCTTATTCATAATTAGGATAAGTGTGATCCTAGTTGTAATAATGGAAATTGTTGACCAAATAATGCAAGTGGAGGACAACTTCCCAGTCTGGTACCTAGGAAATTAATCAAGATGACTAATAAAAAATATCCTAAGTATGATGATGGGTTTTTGAGTATTCTAACACCCCCACTTAATCCTGAATTATGTGAAGTATTAGAAATATATTCAATATATAGGGCATAGAAACAAGGATTAGTCACCCTTTACATAGCGCTTGTCCACAAAAACAAGGAAAGAAGGAAAACCTCATGGGAAAAAACCTCCCCTCAAAACATGGACATGAAAAAAATGTGAAAAATTGTCTTCAATCCATCCATACCATGTGATCATCTGCCCCAAGCAGTGAATTGCGATGGATGAATGTATTCTCATAGAATTCCTTGGTGAAGATGTCTTCAACTTTCTCAGATGATGCGCAATAGTGCATAACAATGATCTGATCATGCGCTAGTCCTCTTATGTAATGCACATGAATCTGTATATGTTTGGTTTCATACCTATAAACATGGTCTATTGAGATAATTATAGCACTTTGTTTGTCACAAAATATGATTATAGGAGTGCTAAAATAAATCCTAAACTCTCCAAGTATTCCTTGAAACTACAAACATTGAGTAGCTCCATTTACAACTCCTTTGTATTATGCCTCAATTGAAGAGAGTGGAATAGCAATTTGCTTCTTACTTGACTAGAAAATATCCCATCCTCCAAGCATGAATACATATCCTGAAGTTGAATTCTGATAACTGTTGTGTCCTATTAATGTTTTGAGCAAGAATGGATATTCTTGAACTTTAAAACTTTTATCAATCATATGATGAGGACTTGTAACAATTAAAAATTCAATCACATATAATAATGCATCCACAACACTAGATTTACCCTGGGGAAAATCCTCATAACAGAGAGGATGAAAAACCCTATCAATTATTCAAAGTATAATATATAGATTACAAAGAATGACCTTTACAACATAAGTAGATTTTCCGATAAGAGAGAATATAGAGCAATAGAGAATATAGATCCACTGTAACAACTACCATGAACTTTCCATATGCCTAACATATTAATAACAAGCCAGAATGACTGACTTGCAAACCCTAGTGAATGCTTGCATGATAATTAGCCACTCATACATTACAATTTAAAATTTGCTTTATGGAATAATCAATCCTTGCATTGAATCTTCATCATACAAAAATAATGCGTCGTAAATTCAATCATGGATATTAATTGATAGTTAGCCAACATTGGAGTGAAATCAATCTCTAAATAAATATTGATCACTTAGTTAACATGCTAACATAAGTGTCATAGTGCAATAACTCAAGTGTCGCATGCAACACACCTTCTTAACTGAAGTGTCATCCTTTGATTAAATTAAGTATCTTTAGTTAGTCTAACTAAAGTGTAAACACTTTAGTTAACTAGTCCATCTTTTTTAATCACGTAGTTAACCATTATTAACTAAATCGTTGATTGGTGAACAATGAGCTCTTCTTTACTTAATTGAATGTTGATTATTAATATAGTGCAATAAATCAAGTGTCGCATGCAACACACCTTCTTAACTGAAGTGTCATCCTTTGATTAAATTAAGTATCTTTAGTTTAACTAGTCCATCTTTTTTAATCACGTAGTTAACCATTATTAACTGAATCGTTGATTGGTGAACAATGAGCTCTTCTTTACTTAATTGAATGTTGATTATTAATATTTCAATTGATGCTTTAACTAAAGCACTGATTGAGGTATTTATAATTAATTGAAGCTTTATAACTTGAGTTAAGTTCTAATTATCTTTCTCTCATAATATCATTATTTCATATCTCTTTATCTTACTGCACGGTATATGTTTAATCATTTATCATATCATATTATAGTACTCATAAGAATTGCATGCCTATTGATGATCATATATATTACCCCAGACCATATATTCATATGATAAATTAATTAACTCTAAAGGTGATCAGTCTCTAGAGGAGTCTTAAATCTATCTCGAATGACCATAGTTAATAATACATCACATAGTATAACCTCATGAATCAATACAACACAAGTCTCTAATCTTGATACAACACAATACCATAGTCTTGATACAACACAAGACCATATGCAGTTAATGAGATCCATCTCATAGGGTACCATTTATGAGAATCATTTGACTTGATACAACACAAGCCTAAAGTATTGATACAACACAAGTATGTAGTATTGATACAACACAAGACCAATCTTGATACAAAACAAAAATCTAATCTTGATACAACACAATATTCCAATCTTGATACAACACAAGGTCACAATACATGAATCCCACCTCAATACACGAGGACATAGATAGGACTTGATACAATACAATGTCTTGAATTGATACCACACAAGTCCTTAACTTGATACAACACAAGTTTCTGACTTGATACAACACAAGTCCCTGACTTGATAGCACATGAGTCCTTGACTTGATACAACACAAGTTTCTTACTTGACACCACATAAGTCTAGAGAATGACTCCTGATGTTGTACATTTAGACTTCCTCTCAGCAAGGGAGGCATTCTTTTATTTTCTAGGAATTTCTTTCCATACCAAGCTTATCTCAGAAGTATCTCAACTTTGTCACTAATAACATCTTTCCACAAATTTGCAATCTTCTCATCAGTAGCCATTGGATACAAAGTTTGGAAGTGTGTTGAAAATGAATACGAAGTACCAGGTGACATACCTCTAAAAAAATATGAACTAGACCAATATGAGCATCCAATAGTGATAAATTGTGACAATACAAGTGCCATAAACATTTAAAAAAACCCTGTCATGCACTCCAAGACAAAGCACATACCAATAAAATTTCACTTTCTAAATGATAAAGCGTCTCAAAAAGTGGTCAAATTGGAGTATATTGATACTAAAGAACAAAGTACTGATATATTCATGAAGCCACTACCAAAATAAGCATTTGAGAATCTATGAAATAAGTTGGGAGTAGTCTCCTTACAGTGAATAAAAAGAAGAAAATACATCATATTAGGGGGAGATATATTGATAGGGGGAGCTGTCAAAAGGAAGGCTTTGTCATTAATGTCAAAGGGGGAGAAAATTAAGGAATTGTTTCCATCAATTCCAAAGGGGGAGAATGTTGAGTACGGTTGTCATTGATGTAAAAGAAGATTAGTAATGACAAAGGCATAACCAATATGTGCGGAAGATAGCATTCCATGACATAATAGTAATGATAGTAATGACATGATGGCAAGGTATAAGACAAAGGAATAACAAAATGAAGTTACAAATTCAGATGGTCCAGATCAAAGGAGAGAAGATAGATCGACGAAGGGAAAGGATCCCCAAAGTAAATATGCACAGAAGATAACATTTTGGAGTGCCAAAGTGAAGTTTGGTGGTTGATAGATGATCAATAGAGAAGGAGATTTCCACAACTGACCAATGGTTCCCAGTGTCGTGGAAAGAGAGTCACGGAAGTCGCTTTTGAGAACTTATAAAAACGAAGACCTACAATCTACAATCCACAAATTGTAGAAGGATTTTTGCGGAAAGGGAATTGCAGAAGCAATTTTGAGAAAAAACAAAAAATGCATACTCACAATCTGCAATTGTAGAAAGTTAATTGCAAAAAGTTGATTGCAGAAACGTATTTTCAGAAAAATGATTGCGGAAAGGTATTTGCAGAAAGGAAATTACAGAAGAATTTCTGTTGTGAAAAATAATTTTGCTGAAAGGAAATCTCGAAAGGATTTTTTCTGTTTAAAATCACGTTGATAATTTTGCAAGAAAAAACAAAGATTTAAGAGGAGATAAATACATAATGAATTAATAAGAAAGGGTGTGACTGTATAAACTAAAATGCTAAGTTTATTATTGATAAAAATACACAATTCACTCCTTGGAAGGACATGATTAACAAAGGGACATGATTCTAAGAAAGGATACAACCTTCGATATCAAGACACAATGTTATATATATATAGAAGTCTAATATTTAATGAAGTTGTCTTTGAAGTCCAGATCTATGTAGCAGTATCAAAATACAAATACCAAGGAAGTAATAAGGAACCAGTGACAATTATAAGGAGATCTGTACTAAGGTGGTTCTAGGGTAGGCTATATGCCTGTAAGAGGGTCGTAGCATCCTTCAAGTAGAAACTGGTAAATATGGTGTAGTAGAATCATTTATGTAGCAACTGATAAATCCAGGGGGTTGCAGCCTCCTTTCGGTAGTAGCTGGTAAATAGGGTGTAATAACATCCTTTCAGTACTAAGAAGATCAACAATGAAAAAGAAATAACAAATATGTGTGTAAGATAACATTCCATGACATAATAGTAATGATAGTAATGACATAATGGAAAGGTATAAGACAAGGGAATAACAAAATGAAGTTACGAAGTCATACGGTCCATATCAAAGGAGAGAAGATAGATCCATGGAAGGAAAGGATCCCTAAAGTAAATATGCAGAGGAGATAACATTCTAGAGCGCCAAAGTGAAGTTCTGTGGTTGATATTTGATCAATGGATGAGGAGAATTCTGTAAGCGATCAACAATTCACAGTGTTGTAGAAAGATATTTGTGGAAGTAACTTTTAAGAATTTGTGAAAAAGCAGAGTCGCAATCCACAATCCACAAATTGTGAAAGGAGTTTTGCATAAATGGAATTGCAGAATCAGTTTTGAGAAAAATTGAAATGCATACCCTCAACCCGTAATAGTGGAAAGGTAATTGTAGAAATTTGATAGCAGAAAGGTATTTACGGAAAGGTAATTGCGAAAAGATGATTGCGGAAAGGTATTTATGGAAATGCATTTGTGGAAAGGAAATTACGAAATAATTTTTGTTGCGAAAAATATTGCGGAAAGGAAATCTCAGAAGCATTTTTTTGTTCAAAGTCACACTGATAATTTTGCAAGATAAACAAATATTTAAGAGGATATAAAGACATAATTAGTTAATAAGAAAGGGCATGACTACATAAACTAAAATGCTAAGTTAATTATTGATAAAAATACATGATTCACTCCTTGGAAGGACATGATTAACAAAGGGACACAATTCTCACAAAGGATATAGCTTTTGATATCAAGACACAATGTTAGATATATATATACAGAAGTATAATATTTAATGAAGTTGTCTCTGAAGTCCATATCTATGTAGTAGCAACATAAGACATATACCAAGGAAGTAATGAGAAACCAATGATGGTTATAAAGATATCCAAAAAATCTAATAAAAACATACTAGGTGGTAGGCTGGTGATAGGATAGGCTATATTCATGCAAGGGGGTCGTAGCCTCCTTCTAGTAGCAACTAGTAAATAGGGTGTAGTAGCATCCTTTCAGTAGCAACTGATAAATCCAGGGGGTTGCAACCTCCTTATGATAGTATCTTGTTAATAGGGTGTAATATCATCCTTTCAGTAGTAGTTGATAAACTATTGTAAATAAAATTTTGCAGTAATAGAAAGTGTTGGTGGTTTTCCCAATTGAGATTCCATGATAAAAATTGTGTTCTTTGTGTCTTGTTGATCATGTATGTTAATGAATAACATAAAAGTGATTTTAATTGTTAAAAGTTATTAATACTTATTCACCTCCCCCCCTCTCAGTATTATCCAATATTCCAACAGTAGCTATGTACGAAAATATTTTCTTTCGAGGATCATGACTTCAATGAAGTAAAAATTCATCTCAATGTGTTCTCTCATAACACATATATGGCTTTTTAGAAAGATTTACTATTAACACCTAATGACTATAGACTCACGTCTTTCACCCTAGTAGGTAGATTCCCAAGCTTACACTACTCCTAGGTGGGTAGTACTATAAGCAATACACTTTGCTTAGTACTATCTGAAATACACCTTGTTTACGTAGTACTAGCTGCAATACTTGGTTTTTGTAGTACTAACCACAATATACATAACTTATCTCAAGCTAAAACAATAGTTGGATAGCACAATAGGTCTACCTTGTATCAAATACAATAAATGACCTATTCGAATGTACCTTAAAGGTACTCAAACATATGCTTAGTAGTAAGCGTAAAATAAAATAGGTTTGCTCAGAGACCAACCAACTACTTACACATAGTAGCATCATCTGGATCTGATCCGGAATATAATTTCTTTAAAATGGAAACCATGGATTTTAAATCCATGATATACAACATTATACATCAAATGTGTAATATCATGTAGAAATAAAGTCTCATATTTTCTTTCAATCTTCAACATTTGTTGACTTTAAGAATATTCTTCTATTTGGAGAAGTTTGCTATGATATTTACATTCTTTATGATGTTCTTTAAGGCCTGATCAATTTCTAATTTATTCTTGTCATACTACAACACCCCAAATACGTCTCTAACATATTTAATTATTCTCTGGCAGACCAGACTATAAGTCATATTGAGTATCAATAATATCTGATACTTTGACCATGTCTCTCCTCATGTGGATTCTCTCCACAAGGTATCACAACCCCTAGTTGCATGATCCATGTACCATGACTAATTGGTGGGGAATTTATCTACCGCCCCCTATGAAGACACATCAATACTCCCTCTTAAACTGCAAGATTTTTTTTCATACCAAGATTGTCCCAGATAGAGGCTTACTAAGAATGCTCGCAATGCTTCTCATCTATGGACATGTACCGTGTCTCGTATATAACTGACTAGGAACCTTATAAATCTTTAACGCTTTACAACATGCTTTATTTGGATCAACATATGTGATATTTGATCAATGAATGTACTAGTCATATTTCATATATCTTTGAATCTTTATTTCATTGTCCGAGACATATTTGAGTCCACATACACTTGTACCAAGTAGGTACTGCAACATGTTTTTTGTTTGTACATATTTATATACGCAAATCATATAATCTATCCTAGGACCTTTGACTAACCAAATACATCTCAACTAACTTGAGATCCTCCAATTATGAAATAAGAATTATAAACTTTCAGAGTTATCTTCATATGTGTGGCCATGGATTTGTAGTCCATCATCCTAAAAATCTTTGGGCTCTTTTACTACACATTTTCCTTAACTGAGGAAAATATTTGTTCAGTGAATGCCACACCACTAATCATAAGAATCATAACAATATTATTGAATATAGTTCCCAGCTTCCTTATGAATATGAGCAGCATGCATGTGTCTTCTTAACAGAAGATACATCAACCGGTTTTACTGGTTCTTGAGGAGCTAGTGAATCTAGCTACTCCCTCTCACCATTAAGATGTGAGAATCATAATCCGGGTCCTCCATCACAAAGAATTCATACTCATCTATGTCTAAATATTTTCTTGACACATGAATGTAAAGAAGATAATTTAATTATCTTCAAGTGTCTTTACATATCTCAGAATAGGATAAGGGATTCTATTCTGAATTATTCCTAATACATAGGAACCTCCCAATATGCTACCAAAATATTCTTACTTCACAAGATCCCTCTCTCTTTTAGGATCAGCCATCATAATTACTCCTCATTAAATACATGTCATTTTTACTTGTAGGTCAGGGAATATATATTTTCCCTACAAGCCAAATTTAGTCAAGTTATTAACAACCTTGCATAATCTAGTCATTTCAATAAAATGACAAACAACACACACTGACATGCAAAACATTTTAACCAATGTTTCAATATAACCATATCTTATGAATTGTAATCACATGAGTAATTCATAGTATTTGCAGTGGTTCATATAGTTATGTACACATTAAATCAATGTTTCGACATAACCCCATTCATATTTCATGTAATATTTTTCCATTCTATATCAGTCTTATATTTAGATCTCATGAAGATTTATGCAACCACTTATTCCTCTTAATTTAAATATAGCATGATTTTTTCTATTTACCAATAAATAGAAAGATTGTAACATATGATTGTAATCATGTTTATACTATAACATCATTCATAATCCTAGGAATATAGATTGTACTGAAACAAAATATTATTTTATAAAAAGTATACGATAATCAAATAATCATGCAACCCAACATTCATATCTCATGAATAATCATGCAGCTCTATATTCATATCTTTATGAACAACCATGCAGCCCAACATTCATATCTCATGAATCAATTATGCATGCTTTATATTCATATCTTTATGAATAACCATGCAACCCAACGTTCATATCTCATGAATCAATCATGTAGCTCTATATTCATATCTTTATGAACAATCATGAAGCCCAACATTCACATATCATAAATAAATCATGTATGCTTTATATTCATATATTCATATCTTTATGAATTTTGTTATTTTCCAATAAAAGGAAGATAATCAACATATATCCTCACCATTCCTAATCCCAAGAATACATATCTCTATATGAATTTAATGAAAGCATATAAATCTAAATGACATAAAATTAAAAATGCAAATACTTATCTTTTATTATTTTATGTGTT
>LPNX010564730.1:326144-341968 GCA_001517045.1 Pseudotsuga menziesii | reverse complement strand
TAAAATCTATTAGGATCTCATTACATATAAGATCCATTGAAGAAGGATAATATTCAATCCACAAATCCCTCGGTCGTTCAACCAATTCATCCAGTTTTGGAACGACCATAACACAAATTTAATTTTTTTTTATCTTCAAACAACTGATCATATATCTCAAATGTTTGATAATTTTTTAAATTCTCTTATCATAAGATAAATCATCCCATTTGGGAAGTGGGTTTTCAACTGTTTTGTCTTATTCCTCACGGATTGACCTGAAATGGTCCATGGAATTTGTCTCCTGAAAAAGTGATGAGAATGGTGCATATTGAATTGTTTTTTGAATTCTCCCTACATGGATAAAGGATCCTCACTCACTGAGGTAACATAGGCATATAGTTCATGCTCCTTAAGAATTCTTAACACCATTTCCTTCCATGTGTTGAATTTGGAAGTACCTTCAAGTTAGTCTTCTCATTGGACATAGATCGATGACATGGATCCAATATTTTGCTCAACTCCTCAAGATCACATAGGATTTAGTTTGCATGGGAAAAACTAAACTCCTTCATGCCCTATGCTCTAATACCATGTTTATGTTTTGAGCAATAATGGAGATTCTTGAACTTTAAAACTTTTATCAATGATATGCTCAAGACCTATAACAATTAAAAATTCAATCACACACAATAATTAATCCATAATGCAAGATGTACCTTGGGGAAAATCCTAATAATAGGGAGGATGAAAAAGGCCAACAATTATTCATAGTATAATATATAGATTACAGAGAATGACTTTTACAACATAAGAAGATTGCTATATAATAGAGAATATGATGCAATAGAGAAGAGAGATCCACTGTAACAATTGTCATGAATTTTCCATATGCCTAACATATTAATAATAAGCCATAATGACTTCCATGCAAACCCTGGTGAATGGTTGCATGATAATTAGCCACTCATACATTACAACTTTGAATTTTCTTTATGGAATAATCAATCCATGCATTGAATCTTCATCATGCACAACTAATGCTCCATACCTTCAATCATGGATATTAACTGATAGTTAATTGACATTGGAGTGAACTCAATCTCTATATGAATATTGATCACTTAGTTAATAGGATAACATAAGTGTTATAGTGCAATAACTCAAGTGTCACATGCAACAAACTTTCTTAACTGAAGTGTTTCCCTTTGGTTAACTTAAGTGTATTGTGTTAGTCTAATTAAGGTGTAAACACTTTAATTAACTAGTCAATATCTCTTTAATGATGTAGTTAACCATTATTAACTGATTCTTTCTGATTGATGAACAATGAGCTCTTCTTTACTTAACTAAATGTTGATCATTAATATTTCAAGTGATGCTTTAACTAAAACACCGATTGAGAAATTCATATTTAAGTTCACTTCGAATTCTCTTTCTCTCATTATCTCTTTATCTTATTGCATTCATAATTAAGTTCACTTCGAATTCACTTCAAATTCACTTGAGTTCACTTCGAATTCTCTTTCCTTCATAATATCTTTATCTTACTACATGGTCTATGTTTAATCATTTATCCTATCGTATTACACTCAGAAGAATTGTCACACATACTGACCATCATATATATTACCTTGGACAATATAATCAATGCTAAAGTAATTCACTCTAGAGGTGATTAGTGTCTAGAGGAGACTTAATAGATTTATCCATCTCAAATGGCCATGGTTAGTAATACATTACATTGTATAACCTCATGGCTTGATACAACACAAGACCGTAGTCTTGATACAACACAAGACCCTAGTCTTGATACGACATAATACCATATCTAGTTAAGGAGATCCATCTCATAGGGTACCATCTATGAGAATCATTTTACTTAATAAAACACAAGTATGTAGTCTTGATACAACACAAAACCAGTCTTGATACAACACAAGACTCTAATCTTCATACAACACAAGATTCCAATAATGATACAACACAATATCACAATACATGCATCCCACCTCAATACATGAGGAAATATATAGGACCTTATACAACAAAATGTCCTGAATTGATACCACACAAGTCCTTAACTTGATACAACACAACTTTCATACTTGATACAACACAAATCATTGACTTGATACAACATAAGTCCTTAATTTTATACAACACCAGTTTTTGACTTGATACCACACAAGTCTGGAGAATCACTCTTGATGTTGTACATTTAACATCTCCACCCCAACCATAATCAGTAAAACCAACTAAATCTAAGGCATATTTTGTAAATAGTGAATTCCACGTGACTTGGTTCCTTGCACATAGTGCAAGATTACTTTTTCTTCCCTCCAATGGAGCCCATGTGGCTGCTCCATGTATTTAGATTCCACAATCACTGCATATGAAATATCAATTCAAGTGTGAGTGTTAACGGAAGAAACATAGTTAGTGCGGACAAAAACCATTTCCCTATTCTAAATGGTTTATATCTAGAAAAAAACAAGTACAACTATGCAACCTTTCCCTAGATTATCAAATTAATTGAATGTGAAAATTTTATACCTCTTCCTGAAGATGATATTTTTCTTCTCAAATATTTTTGTGATCTAGCTGTGATGAAGAGACACCTTCAAAATATACAAAGGACAAGACACAAGAAATAAAAGAAACAACACAAATTGATGAATCTATGCTAATGATCAAGGAGAAAAGAAATAAACAACATTACACATTATTTATGGGAAAGGAAAAACACATTTGTATTAATGTAAATGAGGAAAGAATTGCAACCAAAGCATTGATGTTGGGGCTTGTCCCTACAAGAATTTCACTCTCAAACTCTACAAGCCTTTCACCCTCAAACTCCAATCTATTTTCCTCTCACTCCTAGAAGAATTTCAACAGCATAAAGGTGCTTTTCTGGTCCTCCCCCATTCATGAAGTTAAGATTACATTTACATGTCAAAATGAGATGAAATAGGTTGATATTTTGTTGGAGGAAGGTGAGGTATCATCCCTATGGGTTAGGGGCTCGATCTACAGCTAATATGATTCTTTGGGATAAACCTCCACGAGGGATTTCTTCTAGAAGGTTCTTGAAACCTCTCCTTTTTCCCTTTATTGAGCACTGCCACTCTTTTCATACGAGAAACAAGCGTTAGGAATGGACGCCACTCCTTGCTCAAAGGTAAGGAGTGTCACCAATTCCTTTTATCCACTAACAACCAACGTCAGGATTGGATGCTGCCTTATGTCAAGAGGTAGGTTTTGTTAGAGCTCCTAGAAATGAGCTTCTAACAAGGCAAAATTCCTCCAAATTTTTTTTTGGCATATGAACTTTAGGGATCTAGGAAAAATGACAATATTTTGTTGTAATATAATGCCCCCCAAAGTATGAATCTAGAGGGTTCACTAGAACAAAATGAGGAATTAATGACTAAAATATGGATATAAATGACTATTTTTTAGTCGGTGACTAATAGTAGCTAATTTTCATTGTCTTATAGCTTGATTAAATTAGTCGTATTTAACTTAGTCATTAACTGGTTGACTTATTAGTCATTGATTTAGTCATTGATGTAGTCATTGATTGCCACAATGACCATATATATTACTAAATAAACTACTAGATGATAACATATTAATGACTAAGCTAAATACGACTAAACGTTAGTCGCACTATAAGATACTGCAAATTAGTTACTAATATTTGTATATATGTGAATTTAGTCATTTTCTTAGTCACAAATTTATGATAGGAAACAGAGGAATCGAACCACCAACCTCCTACCTGTAATTAGGAAGTTGCTCTACCATTGAGAGAACACCCTTTAAGAAGTTGTTATTGCCTAACAATCATTATATTCAAACAAATTTTGCATCATTAAAGCATACAAAATAATGATTACCAAGAAACTATAGATCCATAATGGATTACCTTGTACTATTCCTTCAAGTCCTTCAACTGCATTTGTTAATTGAAAATATATATTTTCACTTAACAAATGTAGTTGAAGGACTTGAAGGACTAGTACAAGGTAAGTCATTATGGATCTATAGTTTCTTGGTAATCATTATTTTGTATGATTGAATGATGCAAAATGCAAAAATCCCAGAAATATATAGGAATGAAAAGCATGGATCCATTGTTAAACTATCTACTAAGTAATCTAGAGTCATGCCAATATATCTGAATTTAACTGAAAATTCATAAGTAACTTGAAGATAATAGTGGATGATGCCATATAAAGGATAATTTTAGTTTATATAGAAACAAAGGATGAGAAAATGGTGGCCTAAACTCATATTTCTCCAATGTGGTCTAAGCCACCATCACCTGTAAAATGAACATAGGTTCATGTTTCTCTTAGGTTCCATGAACATCTTACACAACCTTCAGATAGTTTCAATCAGATTTGGATGTCCATTTTAACTTCAAAGGACCAACTTGAACTAGTAGATTTGGAATATTTAAAATATATGTGCAAAAAGTCTCCACATCTAATAAACCAATACATCATTTACTTATTGCATGATATTAGAGTGGATGGACATATTGTTAGAAACCATTTGGAGAGTTTTCATAATATTTTGATGTTCATTCCTAGGACGTATATGCCCATCCTAGGAAAAAGTAACCTCTAAATTATTTTTAAAAAATCAGATAGAATTTGTTTTTGTCTCCAATGGAGAAATTCATAACCCAAAATGTATATAGAATAGTAAAAATAAATATACTACTAATTCCATTTCAAATCAATAAGAATGGGCATTAACTCTAAGTACTTTTAGCCACTAGATACTATGGAAATGAAATGAGATGAAATATTAGCAACAATACCTTCAAGTTTGCTTGCTGACAAGAAGTGTGAATACTTGTGTGAACATTTTATTCAAAGGTGAATTAAATAGCCACTAAAATACAATCAAGGCAAGGAACCATGTTCAAATTGATATATAAATAAAATAAAATAAAAGTTAAATATAGAATTATATGCCAATTCCACTATCATTTTACCTCGAAAGAGAACTAGCAAATCTCCCACAATTGTTCAACTTTGTCCAAAATGCCCACTTGGAATTCCATTGTTTAAACAAAACAAAAATAAATTGAAAAGATGGAAGTAGTAATTACTCTACCTATCTATTGGATGTAGAGTCCCATAGTTGTGTTGGGCACCAAAAATACCCTTTTTTCCTTACTCTGCTTATCTCTTTTTCCCTGTTTTTTCCTCCTATTTACAACTGAATATTTATCCTTTACAAGAGAACAAGCATGAATTAATAAGGTATGAAAAATTATTACTTATTTCATTAATGATTTACTTTACTTATAATTATGAACTTTATCTTTCATTTGCGCTAATTTGTCATTGGTTTATAAGAAAGGTTCAGAATCTCCAAGTGTCTCAAGTGTAACAACTCGCTGCATTTGGAGATGAACTTATGCTTGGCATCAGTTTCTCATTTGATGAGCCAATCCAAGATGTCAATGAGAGAATCGTAGATGTCCTTCCATGCATCCAGCTTAAATTGCCCAAGTATCTTTCCTTGTTAGCTGAAACACGTTCGACCTATGAAACCGTTCAAATTAAAAGTTCATTCATTGTTGTGAACTGATCTTATGCAATGTAATAATAGTCATAACTGTTCTTGTTTAATTCGACAGCCTAGAGATCATAGATCTTCATGGCTTCCCGATATTGATAAAAATGAACTATTCCATTTATGTAAAAGTATGAACAGGAAATTGGAGCCAAGGGTTGGAAATTTGAAAGAAGTCATAACAGAGGTGGCTGTAAGTGTATTTTGATCCTTTTAATAAAAGGAGCAACAATTATCAATATTTTTTTGTTGTAGATATTGTTAAGCCTTGAACAACATCTCTGTTCGAAGTCCAGGGCCTGCCTTCTTACAGATTTGCTGGTAGCAGTAGATGTTTTAGCTTAGTTATTTCTGTTTAGTGTGGGATTTCAGTTTGATGCACGAATAGATAGCAACAAAAAAATTCATTAAACAATTGCATTATTGTGTTTCCCTTTGGCTTGCTGTAATAATGTGGTGTGACAATCGATTGTGTAGGATAATTATTTTCTTTATGCAAAGTGTGTTAATTTGTAATATCTGTTACAGACATGCTCCGCTTTTGTGTAGTGTTGTCATTTAACTTTCTTAGAGTTTACTGAATTAGATAGATCATTGATTTTATGAATTGGATGTTTTGATTGATGGTTTGTGATTGTTTTGATTTGGTAAAATAGGATTAAGTTTCTACAAAAGTAATTCTATGTTGATTAATTATAAGATTATAAACCACATGATTGATATTGTAGGAATCAGAAGTCCTTTACAATTCTTAGATTGATAATTTAATTTGTTTTTACAAGAAGCTGAGTTGACTGAGCAGTGATTAGGATTGAATTATTTGTATTTCATTAGTCAACTACTAAAATGTTTATGCATATAGTTTTATAGTTACCTATGAAATAAATAGACTTCCCTGGGTTGATAATTTATATTGAGCACTCTTCTTGTTACGAAAATTAATGAGTATATAGAGTGACCAACATTTTGGAGCCATTGCCGAGGATGGTGATTGATAGACATAGTTAGTAGTTGATTGATTCAATTTATTTTAGCAAATCTTATTTTTCGGGGTGCAGGGGCGATAAGACGCAGTGAAGAGTTACGCATCCTTCAAAATACTGAACGGGTCCCTACCCCAAGGAACAGGTATGAGTAATAATCTTGCATGAATACAAGAAGAACTCCACAGGAAATCCCCAGAACCCCCAGAATCACTAACTTTGCAGGTGGAAGAGGTCATGGCTCTAACCCAGGCCTAGGAAGATAAACATTCATTGATGAATTAATTTCTAGGGATGATTCTTCTACTGGAGCCCTATATCGAAGATCGTCATCTGTAAGAAGAAGCCTTGTTCCTCCTAGGATGGAGTCATCAATATCAACTATGGAGAGATAAGTAGGAGCTATGACACCATATGGTGGCATTGCGAAGTAGACTCTAGGGGATTGGGGAAGTTTTGTGGGGGAAGGTGGACCATAGGAGGTCTATCCAATCAATGGGGAGGAAGTTACTAAACAAGAGTGGTTGCAGTTTCGACAAGAGTTTGAAGATCATAATAATCAAGAAATCGAGAGGAATAGGTAATCATGAATAACGAACATTATCATAACGATCGTGAAGAAGTAGTAGTGGACAATGATAATGATAATGATGACCTTAAGCATGATGAGACAATTGATACACTTCAGTTCCCTATTCAACAAACAACTGGACACGATCCTATGAAAAATATATTTCACCTTCTGTACTACCATACTTTCATGGGAAGTCTACAAAGGATTAAGAAGAATTCCTCTTTGAGGTCTACATTCTCTGTCGAAGTTATGACTATATCTCTAGTGAGCATAAATTGAAATTATTTCTTGCCACCTTGAAAGATAATGCCTTATGATGGTTTATGAGTTTTAGTGGTGAAACTGTTACAACGTGGGATCAGATGAAACATGTATTTCTTGCGAAGTACCAAGAATATTGCAGAACAAAGGATAAGAGACAATAACTATTTAAGATGGTGTAGAAAGACGATGTCCTCAAGATTATTTTGTATGTGGGATAAGAAGGCTTCCTTGACATGCTTAATCTATTGGGGAATGGAGACATCTCCAAAGAACCATTCAATCACATTGTGGAATTATGTCGGCTCTACTCTAGGGTGTCTTCCAGAACCAGTACAAGGGGACAATTCGTCTTTTCATGAGCTCAAAAGTTAGCTAGTGGAGGGGCTACTTGGGCAGAAATAAGTAATATTCTTGAGAATTTTAAAAATGACATGATGAGTTCCATTTCTTCGCAGTAGGATCTCATGAGAGAAAAGCAGAAACAAGTGGCCAAATATCTGTTACTTGGGGTATTATGCCCTAAGTGCAGGAATAAGCACCCACTGAGAGAGTGCCCGCTTGACAAGGTGGAGGTATGTGGTTTATGTGATATGGAACATGAAACTAAAGATTTTCCTTCACTACCAAAGGTCAAATAATTATTTCAAGAATCCACTGCGGACATGGAGCATGCCTGTTTTATCTTGCAGAAGAAGACGTGGAAACCTTGGATTCTAGGTATAAATTATGAGCCTACACCTTTCAATTCCTGGAGTAATGTTAATAATCAATTTCCTCCACAATACTCATATCATAATACACACTGGAACCAACCTTCACAACTTGTGATGCAATATATGACCCCTTGGACTTCATGGACACCACATCCAAGCTAACAATCCCCTTGGTCTTCGGGATGGAGAAACCCTTATCTAGAGAACCAATTTTTTCATAATCAAGTACCCTATCCAGAGTATCAGTAGCCACAACTGCAAATCCCTGATAATGTTACACTAATGAGTGCACCACTTCATCCTCAAATTCATGCTCAACCTAACCCTGATCCTAATAATAAGGCAGTGCAACAATTTGAAATCTCTAGTATGATATCTCATTCCATTTCCCCTGTCTCTTGCAATGATCTACATTTATGATTAGGGAGGGTAGTGGAACCAATCGTCATTGAGGATTTTCCATCCTCTGTGACTGAAGAGAGAATGAATCAAAGATTTGAAAATTCATTCAACACGACAATCCTCATTATTGAGGATGTTGAAACACCAATTGAAACACATGTTGAGACACCAGCTGAAACACCAATCGAAACACATGATGAAACATCAACTGAGACACTTACAGAGACACGCACTAAGACTCAACCTACATAGTGTTTAAGAGAACCATCGTATCTTGAATGATTATCCTTGCAGAAAGCAGTGGAAAAACCTAGTTTCAACTTTCTAGGGGAATTGAAAAATATTTATGTAAACATTACACTATTGCAAGACCTACATGATGTACCTTTCTATGCCAAGTCTATTAGAGATCATATTATAGAAAAAACAGGAAGGAAGCTTAAGGCTCCTCTTACAGTGCATGTAGTGGGGAATTTATCTACACTCATGATGGGGAGGGATCCACTGGCTAAAAATGATGACCCAGGTAACCCCACTATTATAGTATATATTGGGTAGACCCAGATCCCCAATGTTTTGTTTGATCTAGGCACTTCAATAAACGTTATGACCATTGATAATGTAAAGAAATTGGGACTCACTGATCTCAGGCCTACCCCAACCAATAAAAATGGTTGACAGATCCACTATCAAACTGATATGAATATTGGATGACTTTGTAGTCTCCGTTGACTCATGAGAGTACCCTGCATACTTTGTTGTTTTACAACATAAGCCACAACTTGGGGGACACTCGTTAATCTTAGGAATACCATGGCTAGCCACAACAGATGCATGTATTAGTTGTAGATTAGGATCCAATGACCTTATATCCTCCAGCCATATCAAGCTCAGATGCTAAAATTCCATTATGGATGGACTTGGAGGAGGTGGAAGGTATTCATCCATTGCTGACGATTGGGAGGGCCCTGACTTTCGAAACAGAAACTGAAGATGACACCATTTATAGTTTTATTAGCGAGCCTATGTTTGTCACCAGACAAGCATATCGGATCTTGAATAACACCTTTAAAGAATAGGAACAAGAAGAAATTACAGAAGAAACCTTTTTCAGTACCACTGAAATAATCCCAGTAATTGAAAACTCAAAGAGTGTTCCAGTAGAAATCGAACTAGGGAAAACATTGAATATTGATCCTAATCTTAAGAATGATGAACTAGAACATCTGGTTACGTTTCTAAAACGAAATAAAGGGTCCTTTTCTTGGGAATATACATACATGAGGGGTATCCCCTCAGTACTGTGTACTCACCATATTTATATCAAGAACGATTCTAAGCCCATACGCCAACCTCAATGTAGAATGAACCCGTATTTAAGAGACATCGTGAAGGAAGAAATATAGAAACTTTTGGAGGCAATTTTATTTATCCTATTTAGGACAATGAGTGGGTTTCCCCACTAGTGATCATACCCAAGAAAAATGGGGAATGGTGAATCTATGTAGATCATAGAGAATTGAATAAAGAAACACAGAAAGACCATTGCACTTTACCTTTTATCGATCAGGTTTCAGGCACATTGTCTGGAAAAAGATTATTTTCTTTCCTGGATGGTTTTAGTGGATATAATTAGATCTAAATTTCCCCTGAAGACCACTAAAAAACCACCTTCACTTGTCCTTGGGACACCTTTTCCTATAGGGTGCTTCCTTTGGGTTGTGTAATGCGTTAGCTACATTTCAGCGAGCTGTAATCGAGATTTTCTCTGAGATGGTAAATGATTGCATGGAAGTTTTTATGGATGATTTCACTCCATATGGTAACAGTTTTGATGAAGCTCTAAGGAAATTGGAAAAAGTTCTAGAACATTGCGAACAAACCCACCTATCCCTAAGCACTGAAAAGTGTCATATTATGATGAGAAAGGGTATAGTTCTTGGGAATTTCATCTCTATTGCAAGAATTCAAGTAGATCTGACTAAGATAAAGGTAATTGCAAATATTCCTACTCCTGGGTTGCAGAAAGAGGTACATAGTTTCCTTGGACATGCTGGCTATTATAGGTGATTTATAGAATTTTTTTCTAAACTAACATCTCCTGTATTTACTTTATTGATGAAGGATGTGCAATTTTTTTGGACAGAGGCATGCCGATCAACATTTGCATAACAAAAGAAAAGGTTATCTACATCACCTATCCTAAGAGGGACTAATTGGGCCCTACATTTTCATGCCTCTTTTGATGCTTTAGATACAACTATTGGAGCAGTTTTGGATAACAGGAAGGTCACAAACCATATTCCATATACTATGTTAGTAAGAATCTAGCTCCTACTGAATTGAACTATACAATAATAGAAAAATAGTTTCTTGCCATTGTTTATGCCATTAATAAATTCAGGCATTATATTACTGGATATTCTACTTTTGTGCACACTGATCACTCAACCCTTAGATATTTAATGAATAAACCTATTACTAATGCCATAGTGACTAGGTGGTTGTTGTTACTACAAGAATTTGATATAACCATTGTTGACAGACCTGGAAAGGAAAACATGGTTGCATATTTCCTTTCTCGACTAACTCATTATGATCATAATTCACCAGTTGAAGAATCCTTTCCCGATGAAAACTTGTTCACAGTCTCAACTTATTCCCCATGGTATGCATCCATTGCTAATTATTTACCTTCAGGTATACTTCCAGTGCACCTATCAAAATGAGAAAAGAGAAGGATCATACAACCGAGTGTGAGATACTGTTGGATCGGAGGTCATCTCTTCTACACATGTCTTGATTTGGAAATATGGTGTTGTGTGAGGGAGGATGCGATTCACAACATCCTGAAGGCATTCCATGATGAGCTCTATGGGGGAAATTTTGCTGATAAAAGAACTAGTCATAAGGAATTAAGGATGGGGTATTTTTTTCCAACCATGTTGCAGTATGAGAAGAAGTATGCTCAAGCCTATGAAAGCTTTCAGAGAATGGGCTAGCCAAAAAAAATGGATGAAATGCTGCTTCAACCACAGTTAGTGCTTGAACCTTTTGACTGATGGGATTTGGACTTTGTAGGGCCTATCAACCCTCCATCAAGACAAAAGGTTTATATCTTAGTTTGCACTGATTATATAACTAAGTGGGAGGAGGTTGTGGCTTTGGTAAAATCCAATGATCAAGCTGTGATAGATTTCTTATATGGAGAGATATTCACCCGCTTTGGAGTACCCAAAGAGATAGTATTATATGGAGGACTACAATTTGTGTCCCGTAAAATGGAAGCCTTATTTCAGAAGTACCATATTCAATATTGAGTCACCCCACCATATCATCCACTAGCCAATGGCTAGGTGGAAAGCACGAACAAGGTATTTGAGGAATTCCTTACAAAAATAGTGAAGAGGCACCGTAAGGATTGGGTTGAAAGGATTCTAGAAGCATTATGGGCATATCGTACTACATGGCACAACACTACATGTTTCTCCCCACATGAACTAGTGTATGGAAAGAATGTTGTTTTGCCTATTGATTTTGAAATCAAAACCCTGAGAACAACTATAGAGGCAACCTTGACCTTAACAGAGGATCAGAAGAACCAAATGAATTAATTGAATGGAATACATGAGAAGCACACAGCTGTTGTACATCACACACCATTAATTCAACAACAACGCTCCAAATGGCATGAGATATTTATAAAGAAGAAGGCATTCTGCAAAGGAGACTAGGAATTTCTATACAATTCACGGTTCAAAAGGGATTTCAAGGGAAATTTATGCACAAGATGTCTGGGACCCTACATAATAGATAAGGTATTTGACAATGGAGCTGTTTCATTAACCACTATCGATGAAAATAAAACACCTTTGTTTGCAAATGGTCACCGATTATGGATTTATCATAAACCTATCTCAAAAAATGCGTTATCTCTCATGTTGTAGTTGATCCAAACTCTCAATTGGTATAGGAGTAGGGTTTTTCCCTTGTTATTGAATTTTTTCAAATCTACGGCAGATTCCACATGAAAATTGTATATAAATAAATTATTTGATTTCCTTCATTTTTTAGCTATGATTGGTTTGTTGTTTTTGAGAATTATGAATAGGAATTTGAGCAAAGGTTCATGCAGAAGAAACAATCGCAATGGGACAAGCGGTTGCAAAATTCTAAATGATCCTTCTCCATTGGTATTACTCGAAAGAGAAAGTGAACAAGATTGTAGACATCTGTTGGAAAGTTTGTCATTTTCCCATGCTTTTATTAAGTTTCGTTCAAATTTTCTAACAAAAAATCCACTAACTGCTTATTTTTATCTGTTGTAATTTCGCTACAGCTCCGCTATTTTTCATACCAAATTGGCCATTTTCCGTTGCAACTCCGTTACTTTTTTCACTAAAATTGACCATTTTCCCCTGCAACTCCGCTACTTTTCCCACTAAAATTGGCCATTTTCTGCTATAACTACAATATTTTTCTCATTAAATTGGTCATTTTTCCGGTGCAACTCTAGTAGCTTTTCCAGCAACTTCCGCTACAACTTCGCCAATATTTCTGCTAAAAAAAATCTCAGTAAGATTCCGCCGCATTTCGGGTGGATTTTCAACCAAATATTTATGCTTCATGATGAGATTTTTCCAACGATCCACCACTCTACTATATTCCATCCACACATCCAAGAAATTAATGCTAACACGAACGTGTTCAACCTGTTTATTAGATGACAACCCATTTGTTCTGGAAATGCTCGTGCATAATTATACCCCTCTTTATTGTTTCGGCATCAAAGGAAACCATATCGAGAAAATGACGGCTGGGATGATGATGACAAGGTACGAGTTCTGATTATGAGTATGATCAAGTGTGAACTGATATAGTAGTAATGATTATATTCTAACTTTTTGATTCCTGTCAGTCTCCCGTAGCCAATCATTTTTCAAGTGAGATTCAAATATTCCACCTACACTTGTTAACGACCGTCCTATTCAACCTATATGATAATCCGTTAAAATATCCTGATTCTTAATATCGCCAAGTTTTCAAAAATATCAATGCAAAATTTGGCTATCCAATTACTGTGTTCGATTGCTGCAACTCTAATGATTGATACTGTAAACTGCTACATTCACCATCACAGCTAGCAAATGAAAAACAATATGGGTCCTCTAGTCAGATATGAACACAAGAATTTAGATGCCCTGCATGAAAATAGGGAATTATTTTCCATGTTTCGAGAACCTAGATGGATTGAATACTTCCAAATACTGAATGGTTTTCATGAAGAAACTACATTTCAGTTCGCCATGAATTTGACAGGATACCATTCAGAAATCAGAGGATTAAGAATAGATGTATCATAACAGGATTTAGTAGAAGTCACAGGGTTTCCCAAGATTGGGAATCGATGGTTTTCCAGGAAAAGACATAATTTGATTACTTGATTCGATATTCTTCAATGTTCTTATGCCTAACTTTCTTCTAACACTTGCCATGCTCCTAGATTTAATCAAAGCTAAAAACAATTAGCATTTACCAACTTTATATTTTTGATCAAAATATTGTTTCATTATTTGAGAACAATGATGAAGGATAGTGCGTTTAAGCACCTTACCTTCCATGGAAGTCAATTCTCTCTTGCCCACTTGTACGCATTTATCAGTTCTCTTTCGTGTTGATGTAAGATTTTTTGCTATTTGAAATGCTGGAGTGATGTTTACATCCACTATAGGTTGATAACTTCGATCAGGATATTGAACCACCTGACATGGTTGTTGCGGAGCCACATTTGCATCGTCAGGAACATAATGATTAAACTCTTCACAAAATTGTCTACTTAATAATGCACCAATATTTTCATCTCTCCCATAACTAGCTTCCATTATTGTTGCATTATCCTCCTCAACCTCTACGTCAGGTATATGTGGTTTTCCCCGATATTTTGAGGCGCAAGTATTTGATGCAAAGTGTGGTGTTTCATCCATTTAACTCGATACTGAAATGTGGGTCATTGGAGAATGTATGGTATTGTCCACTATCAAATTCCTCCACTTTGACTCTTTCTCTAGGGTATCCAACATTGAATTTTCTATTGAATTGATCTGCTTCACCTGTTGATCGGGAATGGGAAGTATTTTCTCATCGATTGAATGCCGACAATTTCTTGATTATTCCCTCCTCTTCAATTTTTTTTCAGCTTCTTTTGGTGTAAGCACCTTCCTCACTGATTTTTGACCTCTCTTATGTACATTCCCCATTGAAATCCACCCAAACTTGTATAATACCTATGGATTTGTGTAATAAGTGATGAAATGGCAGGTTGAATAGTTCTTTGTGCGTTGGGTTAGAGTAATTTTATCTTTTTCTACAGTAAAAATGGCCCACATCCTGCAACCCAACATTTTTTTATAAAACCCATATCGCATATGCGATATAATGCATGTATGTTTTAACACATGCATTATATCACACATGATTTATGCATGCAATGGTTTACACCTAACAACCACTATGTAAAATGTGATCATCATATTGAATATGGGATATAACACATGCGATATAACGCATATCCGATATATCACATATGCGATTTAGTGCATATGAGATAGGAGAAATTAACATTACATTGATTAAGCTAAAATATGCATGGGGGACTCAAAGGAGGGAGAGAAAGGTGTAGAGGGAATCATGGGAGAGAGGGATGGGTAGGGAGAGATATGGTGGGGATGAAGGGAGGAGAAATATAAGGGGAAGGTTGGGATGGGTAGGGGAGAGGTATGAGGGGGGAATGAAGGGAGGAGAAATATAAAGGGAAGGCATTGATGGGAGGGGAATAAATATAAGTGGGAGGGAGGGATGGGGAGGGGGGGAGAGATATAGGGGGGATGGGAGAGGGATATATATTGGAGGGAGGGATGATTAGGTATATGAAATATATAGGATAACAGATGGAGGAAATGTATAGCATAATGGATGGAGGAACAAATAGGGGGGGTGTTTAAATAGTGAGAGGGAGGAGAGGGATGGATGGAGTGGTGTTATAGAGTGAGTTAGTGAGAGAGACAAATGGGGGGGTGGTTAAAGAGTGAGAGGGGGGAGAGTCAAAGAGAGAGAGAGGGAGAGATGGAGGGAGAGACAATGATGGATGGAGGGATGGTTAGATGGTGAGAGAGTAGGATAATAACAATGAGAGAGGAGGGATTTAGGGAAATGGAGGATAGCAAAGGATAGTTACATCAAGGGACAGAGATGAGGGGTTGTGTGTGTGTGTGTGTGAGATATGGATATTAAGGAATGGGGAAAATTATGGAG
>LPNX010564730.1:304153-325850 GCA_001517045.1 Pseudotsuga menziesii | reverse complement strand
AGAGTTTTAGTGGGAGGGAGGGGTGACAGAGGAATGGTTTTAGAGGGAGGGAAGGGGGAGAGAGAGAGTGTTGATGGATGGTTTTAGAGGTAGAGGCATGGTAAAGGAGAGAAATATCGATGGTTATATAGAGAGGTATGGAGAGAGGCTGTGTGGATGTGTTTTAGAGAGACAAATGGGGAAGGTTTGTTATAGAGGGAGAGGTGGTGTGGTGTTCCAAGAGGAAGATGTGTGTAAGTTTTTTTGAGGGGGGAGTGGTGAGATAAGGAAGGAGGGGGGAATTTAGGTAGAGAGGGGGAGAGAGGAAGAGAGGGAGGGAAAGGGGTGGGAGAGAGGGTTGAGGGATGGTTATAGATGCAAAGGGATAATGAAGGAGAGAAATAACAATGGTTAGATATAGAGGGATGGAGAGAGGGTGTTTGGATGTGTGTGAGAGAGACAAAGTGTTGTAAGGGATTATGCACCTAATAATCGTAGGCCGGGGGTTACCAACATACTCAAACACTTGCAGACAATTGACTTCTAAAGTGTAGAATAGGAAATAGGAGGGTTAGAAGAACTTACTTGTTAAACGAAGTTCGATCCTTGCTAGTCCTCTTCCAATCTGCTCCACTTTCCAAAGTCTTCAAGGCTCACTCCTCTTTCACCTATTCAGAGACAATCTTCCAGATATAGAATGATTCATATATATATATTAGCAAGTTAGATAAATCAAATATGAAATACTGAAGCATAAACAATTATCAAACCAAGATATATGAGACACATGTGGAAGAAGTAATCTCTTTATTATCAATAATGAGAAAGTTCAGAGTACAACCAAACGTCTGAGACAAGGACTCCTTTGTCACCAAAGGATTCTGAGTTTCACTGCTCCAAAGACTTCTGTAAACAATCCACTAGCATAACTTTGCTCTCAAAGTGTAAGTCCCTACAACCATCCCCAAGGCCTGTATTTATATGGGTGAAATAAGGCAGTTCTCGAAGGTTAGGGAGGTTATAGTAGTTAGGGAGATTAAGTAAAATGACTTAACTAAACTCCCATTAGCGCGTGTTTTTATGTTTTAATATTTAGAGACACATTCGCAGGTCTGTAGTAGAGCAACCCGCGAATGATTCGCGACTCGGTATAAGTGCAACCCACGAATAAAAGGATTCACGACTTGCTGCAAAGGATACTCGCGAATGATGCGCGAGTTGTCAATAAATAGAGTCGCGAATACATCTCAAAATGACAAAAATGGCAAAGTAACCAGCTGGGAATATAGGAAATGTACTTCATCATAAGCCAAGGTATAGTGAATATGAGCAACCTCTATCCATAAGTGTGCTTTTGTGTGCCAACCTGAGGGATGTCAGCACTCGGACGGAGAGGTGCCATTCAGGTGTATAACACAAAGGGGGGAAGTTTGGTTTAGAGGGAGAGGGGGTGTGGTTTTTAAAGGCCAAGAGGTGTGTAATATTGATAGAGGAGGGAGTGGCGAACTAAAGAAGGAGGGGGAATTTAGATAGAGGGGGAGAGAGGAAGAGAGAGAAGGAATTAGGGGAGAGAGAGAAGGGGGTGGAGAGAGGAGGTAGGGGAGAATGTGGGGTATGGAGTGACTGAGAGAATGGAGCACATGGAGGCATAAGGAGAGGGAGGGAGGGGAGAAGAGAGAAGGGAAAGAGAGGGAAGGGGAGAGAGAGAGAGAGCCCTGAGGGATGGTTATAGAGGTAGAAGGATGGTGAAGGAGAGAAATAATGATGGTTAGATAAAGAGGGATGGAGAGAGGGTATGTGGATGTGTGTCAGATAGACAAAAGGGGGAAGGTTGGTTATAGAGGTAGAAAGTGTATGGTGTTCCAAGACCGATGTATATGTAAAATTGTTTTTTAAATTAACATAGTGAAATGCATATGCGATATACCAAATATGAAATATATCACATATGCGTTCTAAAATGCATATGCGTTATAACACATATGCGATATAAAATGCATATGCATTATAACGCATATCCGTTTTGTAAAATTTAAAATTTCGACAGGAACAAGGATTGGCATGATGTTCGAAAATAACTTCGAACTACTGAACCTATTGGCTAGGACAAATAAACCAGGGCTATTTCTTGAATTTTGGAACTCTATGAATATGCTCAGTTTCAACTGTTTTTTTTCCTATGACAAACAAAATAGTTTTTTTATGAAAATAAAAAATATTCCTAAAAATGTATGTTTTAATTATTTATTATTATTTTTCTAAATGACACATGTCAGTTTTAGAAAATAGATACATTGATTGTTTTTTATATAACTTTTGATTTCCTTCACCATTTCTCAAGAGAACTATATGGTGCACTAGAGGAGAGTTAGCTCTACAATCCTATATATAGAAACCAATAATTTCATTAAGTTTTTCCCCTAAAGTGTTACCCACACATAGCGTTTTCGTTTCAAGGTTTTCATACTTCAATAACTAAAAATAATAAAACAATTCATGATCTTTTTTGAAAAAATAGTGTCGCATGTCATTTTTATATGTCTGCATGATTTTATAAAAAAATGACATCATTTACCTCATATAGTGTTGCACCCGCACAAACATATATGTTATGATGTGCTAAAAATTTGAAAACCCAATTTAAGGGAAACTAATTTTATAATCATTTACACAAAGTTTATATAGATAAAAGTTATATATTATAAAATCTTGTTAAATTACCTAACTTTTGTCATTTGACTTCATCTTCAAATCCGTTAGGGAACTACCTCTAATTTTCACCTAAATTCAGAGGTTCCATGTTTTTTCAATGTTATGTGGCATCTAAAGTCCCTTTAAAGGAGTCCATGATTGTGCATCAACCCAGTAACATCCCAATAGTTAAAGAATATAATTTGGTAGTGAGATATCATAAATTATCTTTACCACCTAAGAGACAACACCCTAATAAAAATACTTATGGGTCATATTCATAACAATAGGAAGCTCAGTAGACCCCTCTTCCATCTTAACAAGCTACTTTTTGTTGACACAAACCCAACCAACAAAACTAGTCTACAAGGGTTCCCACTCTGTCGACACTCAAACCACCACGATCTCCCTGAGAACCGGCCCAGACAGGTTTTACCCCATCCAGAAACACCTACAAAGCGGATGAAGTATTACCCGAGATGCTTGAGGGAGAGCTGATGGAACCAAGTTTCCACAGAATAGGAGAGGACAATGTGCATCTACTTATTCAGCATAGTGCAACATTAACAGATCTAATCATTCATTTCATGTATTCACAGAACCATATCATTCTTCAACAGATCACATCATTTCATTAAAAAAGCAGTAACCACATTGAGACACAAACAAATCCACTAAAATAGCATCATTTAAAGCAGAGAAACATCGCAACATTTACAAATCCATGTCATAGATATGCTTCACATTCACAATTGAGCCGTAGAAAATAGTTTAATAAGAAAATAGAAAAGAAGACAATGATTCAGTTCAAGTTCTGTCATGTCATATTAATTCTGTGCAAAAACCCATAGATTCAAAACAATCCATAGATCAATAGATATTGCTCACAATGGTTTTCCAAAATCACAGCATAATCTCTGCACTCTCCTTAACATTTGCAAATCTAATTCCACTTATAGGATTGTGCCTTTACAATCATGGTCCACTTAGATAAATTTCTAACTGACTCTTAACTGATTCTACAAAATAATGACCAATATCCATAAAATATGGTCGAAAAATACGAAGGTGACACAAAATTACATAAAATATTCTATTCTCTACCTAGTGTGCCATCTTCCACTTGCGTGGTGTATTTGAGCTTGCGTAGAATCCGTGATGTTACACAACTAACTTATCCCAAACCCCTTTCTAACAGGCCCCCAAGATAATCTTATGGCTCGCTCTCGAGCCACGCTAGCTGGACATGGTGTACTCAATAATATTGAGCTTGAAATCCTCATACTGCTGAGTAATTTCCTTGACCTACACTTTGACTCGCTCAACAATATCCTGGATTTCTGTCAGATCATGTGTGATTGGGTACTCGAGCATCTTCTCAATGGTCTCCATTTTATCGTCCCATGCTGCTTGTAGCACAGACACCTCTTTAACAGAAAGTTACGCTCCAATTTCTTGGAACTCATCTAGCTGTGTGATGTGGCGTTGTTTCCTTTCTCTCGCCTTCACTACTCTCTGCTGGAGGTCCTTTAGCTCCTCTGACTTGGTGATATGAACTATCATTGGCATCGCTCTCAATGACGTCTTCAAGATCGCTAGATGCCCTTCCGCTTCCTACAACTATGTGGTCAGTTGCGCTAAGTTTTCATCCTGCACTACGCTTCCCCAAAACTGCGTTGTCTCATCCATCATTTTCTTTGCCTCTTGCTCGAGCTCATCGAGCTATGTCACCAAATCTTCTATAACGCTCTTTTGCTCTTCTATTTTCTCTGGTGGCGTGGTCATGTGCACTAAAGCCTCCAAAATGCTATTCTCGCTCTGCAATCGTGCAATAATAGCCCCAAGTCGCTGTGCTCTACCCACCGCATCCAGTTCCACGGTACTCTCCAATACGTGATGATAGGCTTCCATAACTTCCTCTTCCAACTTTACTCGACTGTCCTAAAGATGTGCCTTCTCGACGATAAGGAAATCTTGCTCCTTTTTTAGCTCTGTAATCTCCTCGACTCTCTTTCTCCTCAAATCCTCTTGTGCTTGCTTGAGTGATTCGATTTCCTATTCTTTATCTTCTATCGACTTTTCCTTTTCTCGCTGCAATTCCTGAACCTCTTTCTATCATTTTCTCCTCTTTCTCCTGTGACTACAAGAATTGATCGTTGATTTCTTTCTGTCTATCTGCCAAATTCTGGTTGGAAACTTGTTGCATGTGTGCAAACGTCTGAGTGGAAAACATGTTGATATCCAGTGATATGTCTTCCAACTGCTGCAGGGAGGTATTCAAGTCCTCTCTTCCAACGTTAATCATAGTTGGGGGAATTTGAACATTCCCGACCTGCGGCTCAGTGCTGATTGATGCAAATTCTTGCACAGTCGCACCTTCTAGCATTCTCTTTGAAACAACATTGTACCAAGAATTGAGTTTGGTTCTTACCTCTACAAATCCATCTTGTGCTGATTTATTCATTTCTTTTGTTGCGTCATCGATGGAATCTAGAACGGCCTTAATGAGCCAATTCAATTGTGTCTCCATTACTTGCACATTTCTACTACTCGCACCCTGCTCCATGCGCCTCTTTGTTCTTAATTCATTGAATATGTGTTCTGGTTCCGGTTTAGTGGTTGTCTCTATTGACGATTCCTCATCCGACTCATGTTGACTTTGCTGGTCATCCTTATGCATGGGATCAATAGGTGCATCCATTGGGGGTCCCATCGAGGCTTCTTCCAAACTAACTGCTCTTCGCCATTCTGTAGACCAATCATTAACCAATGCCTCCAACTCTGCATCGAAAAATTTATACAACGTCGACAACCATTTCTTGTCTAGGTCACGCCGCGCTTGGACGTGGATGGCATGTGGTCTAATTGTGAATCATGCAATCCTTTCATTAGAGGAAATTTGAGGTCTAAAATGGGACTCCTAAGGAAAATAATAAAATAATAGTTAAAATAATAAAATAATAGTTATTAATATTTTGGAGGAAGAATGAAAAAAACTACTTTTTGTGTTCGTATTTTTGACATATCTCCCTTTGTTTTTACTCAGATTCAGAGCGAAAGAGCTTGTTGGATGCAGAATTAAATTCTGCATCTAACGAGCTCTTTCGCTTGAAATTTGAGTAAAAACAGAGGGAGATATGTCGAAAATACGAACAAAAAAAGTAGTTTTCTTTTATGACAAACATGTCAATTCAACCATTATGGTTGACTCATTTTATTGAAATTCTATTGGTTCTTGAATTCCAACTCACAAAATTTATTCTTGGCGCGTTTTCTTATAAGGCCCATTTTTTACCCCAAATTTCCTCTAATGGGTATTTTGCCGCGTATTCCTCAGATAATCTTGGGAATTTCATCGATGCCTCCTGCAGCACTTCCCAATATATATAAAATGGAATTGCACAATTTGTCAATATTTCTGGTTCTTTCACCCACCATAGACTCTGATATCATGCACCCTTACATACTTTTATCGCTTCTACATCCATGCCTTGGTAGTCATCTAGCTCCATCCAATCCACTAGTGCCATCAAGATGAGTAACCAACTATATGTAAATGGTCTCTCACTCTCCTGCACTGCCATTGTGTCCTCCGTCAATTGGTTCATGAGAAAGAGTGACCAGTTCATTTGTATGCGTTGCACACACTACTCGACACATGCAACCACCCTCGAATTACAATGGATGGGGTGGTTCTTCTTGACTACTTTGTTGGCCAAAATCCATGCGCCGATGGACACCTCTCGGACATTGATACTGTCGATGCGGTAAGCCCTCCTGTCGCACTCTAAAGCATAACGCTTCTTCAATGTCGTTGGAAGCTTCTTGTCATTATCCTTTCCTCAGAAATACTGCGAGGGATATGGCCCATCCTTGGGCAGCCCCTTTATTTATGAAATCAGTCCCACCGTGAATTCGACCGGCTTATCCAGCCACAAAAATCCTCCATGGAAGCATGCTAAAAGCTTCTTCACACACGTGTTGGCTTCGTTCAGCTGCCCAAAGTGTGGCATGTTGATCAAACCCCACAGTCGAGCTCTGTCTATCCCACGTTCCCAGTCGTGCAGAATGCGCTCAATTGGGTCGCCTCCTATCACCACCATTGGCACATATGGTTCTTTCACAACATCCTCTAGTGTGAGAAAGTCATGGTCCTGGAAACATAACCATTTGTTGACACAAAACCATCCAACAAAGCTAGTCAACAGGGGTTCCCACTCTGTCGACACTCAAACCACCACGAACTCTCTCAGCACTGACCTAGACAAGTTTTACCCCGTTTCAAGCAACACCCGCGGAGCGGATGAAGTCTCACCCTAGATGTTCGAGGGAGAGTTGATAGAACAAAGTTTTCGGAGAATAGGAGAGGACAATGTGCATCTACTTATTCTTCTTAGAGCAACATTAACAGATCTGATCATCCACTTCATGCATTCGCATAACCATATCATTCTTCAACAGATCACATGATTTCATTAAAACAACAGTAACCACATTGATGCGAAAATAGATCCACTAAAATAACATCATTTAAAACAGTGAAACATCGCAACATTTACATATCCATGTCACAGATACGATTCACATTCACAATTGACCCGCATAAAACTGTAAAACAAGAAAATAGAAAGGAAGATAGTGATTCAGTTCAACTTCTGTCATGTCATATTACTTCCGCGCAAAAACCCACAGATTCAAAATAGTCCACATATCAACAAATATTGCTAACAATGGTTTTCCAAAATCATAGCATAATCTTTGCGCTCTCCTTAACATTTGCAAATCTACTTCTACTTATAGGCTTGCGCCTTTACAATCATGGTCCACCTAGATAACTTCCTAACTAACTCTTAACTGATTCTACAAAATAATGACCAATATCCAGAAAATATGGTCCAAAACTACAAAAGGTGACACAAAATTACATAAGATATTCTATTCTCCTCCTTGCGTGCCATCTTTCACTTGCGCCGTGTCTTTGAGCTTGCGCAGCATTCGTGATGCTGCACAACTAACTTATCCCAAATCCCTTACGAACACTTTTACAACACAACAACATACCCAAACAACACCATCTCAACAATATGGAAGACAACCAACCCCCTTGGCATTCATGTGATCTAGAGGCTCTATATAGACTGGAGACCATACTTATAATGAAATTCTCCATCAAATGAGGCAACTTGGTATCCCACCTAGATATTCCACAACTCTGGGACAGTAAAGTATACGCGGTCAACAGTCCCCAGTTCGAGGAAAGAAAAATGCGAAGGACACAACAACAATTGAATATTAGTCTATGTAAATGTAATAATTTTAATGTAAAAAAGTAAATAGTGAAAATCTATTACTTTATGTTATAATTCAAATAATTTACAACTGAATTCAGGCGCCCTTGAGCCCTATATAATGTAAGCTCAGTAAATGAGCAAGAGGCTGGCAATTTGAGAATTATATTTTTTTTTCTATTGTTGAGTGAGTGCTTACTTTTGATGATTTAAAGTTTGTTCAACATGATACTAATGAAATGGATCCTTGCAGAGTGTTATTTCTATCTATGTTCTTACGTGTTCATCTATTTGTAAGGATTCAAGAGAAAAATGCTAAAGTGAGTGCAGTAATGTTGGATATGCTCTCGGAATCATTGATTCTTTCCTTATGTTAAATGTTAGATATTATCTTAGAAGTTCAAAGTTCGTTTGATTGTGTGAATGGTCTTTAATTTAGATTATACTAGCTCTATGTATGAAAGTTTTATGTATATGTGCTTGTGTATGATGAATTGTTGTGAAATTTATGTGAAGATCATGTTACTCCCTTGCAACTTGTAAATAATTATTGAGTTTTGATAAATTCATCTGAGTACATTTATCCGATAAAGTCTATCTGTCTTGAGGAAATTTACCTGTCCGTACTTCCCGTGGTTCAAGATTTCTCTTCATTCCCCCTATTTCATTGCTTTCTTTTTGTTCTTCCTCGCTCTATCTAATTCCTCTGTTGAAATTTCTCTTGCATTCCCAATTGTGTTCTCACAATTATAGTTAAAAAGAACTTGAGCATTCAAAGAATGTGTCAAACTTAAATTCAGTACTAGATTTAGCTCTAAATTTGTTAAAATTGAGCTTTCCCTACTTTCAACCATAAAGACTAACACCATAGATTAAGAAACTTCTCGACATCCTCTCACAATCACTAATCCTAGTTAAACTATGCAACTAAGAAAATGAATATTTATCATTAATACATGTAAAAGATATATGTATACTATCTATACATACATACCTTATTATAATTTCAAAGACATTAATTAATTTAGATTATTAATAAATCTATACATAAATGTAATTAGAAAATATAATATAAGCTTGTAAAAATCATTTAGATTATATAGCTTTTGGTTTGCATGAACCAATATAACATAAATAACTATACATTGATTACTTATTTGGTGAAAAGTGAACTATCATTGTGGATGCATGTACGACTTCAAGAAACATGTGTATTATTATTATTTGATGAGGTGAATGATGCAAGAAAATTGATAAGAGAGAAGAGAAGACAACGAAGAGGGAGTTAGACATAGGATTGAAACTCTAGACAAGGTGGCACTAAACTTTGAGACAAGTTTGCACTAAACTTTGAGACAAGTTTGCACTAAACTTTTGAAACAAGTTTACATTAGTAATTGCGTTAATTTTGGAAGATAGTTGTTAATTGGTTATTGTTTTTAATATTGGGTAAACCATTAGGAAATTTATATATTTGTTATTATTTAATTAGAAAAGTTCTTAATTTGGTTAATGATTAAATCCACTTTAAGTAATATTGAAAAAGGATTTAGAATATAAAAAAAAATTATAAGTGTTTTTGTTTTTTGTTTTAGTGGTTAAATATGATTTTCAATCTTTTAATTTATAAATAAATTATTGGAAATTTTATCTTTGTTTTTTTAATGTGAAATTATATTGATTGTGCCACATGATTTTCTTTTTATGTTATCTTAAGTAGTTAGTTTAGTTACTTTATTTTGAATTTAAATTTTAGTTTTATAATAGTTTTTTTTTTACAGTAATGGTTATAGTATATTAGAGGGGTGGTGTGACCACCAAACAGAACCAGAATTACAAAATGCCGTCATGAAAGTGGCATCAGAAACTTAAAGTCTCGTCATACGCCCTTGTGGAAGCAGTAAAGTGGCTTTAAAACCTCTAAATACACCCTTGTGGAAGCGACAAAGAATTACCCGTCTTTAAAAGAGTGCAACTAAAACATTTAAGAAAACATAGGGGAGTTCAAAGATTCTAACATAGGAACTATTCTATATAGAGAGTCAGAGATACTTATATAGGGAAAACAACAAAAAAACCATCCATGAACTTGCATAAACTACCCATCTGAGTTGGACAAAAAGCCTGGACCAGTGGCTTCATGCTTGACGAGTTTGATGGCTAGCTTATCTACCTTAATTTCCAGCTCTGCAATTAGCTTGATTAATGCATTTTTTGACCGCTTCACCTTGCGCTTGAGATTCTTACGCAAAAAAACCAAATCTTTGCCCACATTGTCCAACCTCCTGCCACCTTCGCAATCAATTGCATTGACTTGGTTCTGCAACAGCTTGAGGTCATGCTTCAGGTCTTTGACCTTCACCTCCACAGGGTTAGGGGCAACACGCGCAATGGCGAAAGAAGACCCAGCATCCATCGTGACTAACAGCAAATCCTTATCACTAACCAGACGACAGAGCTCTTGGAGAAAGCCAAAATTTACCATGCATTTGATATGGTGACCCTCCTCATTGAACCAATGCTTTATAACAACGTCGCATAGGGGCAATGGCAACACCGTATCCCCCAACACGCAAGCAATTAAACCTGCCATGAAAACACTCGAATACCCCAGCTTCGATGATACGCCTTTCAATTTCGTACCAGGCATCACCGTATCCCCCAACGCGCGAGTAGTTAAGACTGCCATGATAACACTCGAAAATTCCAGTTTTGACGAGACTCCTTTCAAATTCGCACCAGGCGAACTGACCGCATCTGGGCATGCATTTAACCTCTCCTCTCATGCCGATGCCAAACCACGTGCCAACCTAACACCACCTGTCCTGAGATCCATAAGGCACGGAGCGGACCTGATTGCAGGGTCCCACATAAGGGGAGACCACAAGATCTTAGCCCTGGTCCTATGGGGGGGGGCAAAAGGAGCCCAGGCCATTGAGAATTAGCTCCGTGGGGCTAAGAGTGGAGCCCACATTTGCTTCTTTGTCAACCACTATGTTGTTTTTCCGCAGCACATGATAAAACTCAATTTTATTGAAGGAGAGGCCTTGGGTCAAGATTTTGTGAATAAGCTACCTCAGGAGCATTTGGCTCGAAATAAGGTTCTCGGCTAGAGCTTGAATAACAATTCTCGAGTCTTCGACGACAATTAACTCGAAGATTCCAAGGGTCTTGGCGATCCTCAGCCCTTGCCATAATGCCAAGGCTTCAACCATGTTATTAGTGTCATCTCCAAGACCCCAAGCAAACCTAGTTTCCAAAAATCAATCTAGAGTGAAAAAAGCTCCACCCCCTATGATTTTTAATTTTATAATAATTAAAATATAAAATAAATCAAAATAAATTTGAATTTTAGTTCTATAATCATTAAAATATAAAAAAAAATCAAAGGTTTATTAGTTCTATAATAGTTAAAATATTAAAAAAAAAAACAAAGGTTTATAAATTTGTTATAATGTAGAAATTTTAATTAACTTTTATAATTTTAAAAATTTCAACCATAAAATATATATTAAAAAAACATAAGAAAATTTAGTTCATAACCTAAATTTAATAATACCCTAAAAATTTCCATAATTAAAATAGGAAAATGTTATTATGATAACATCAATTCTAACATTTTCAAAAGATAAATAAATATAAAATTTATTATCTAATTTAACTAATTGAAAATTAATTTTAATTAATACCATAAATTTAACATAATTTAATAAAAAATAATTTAAAAAAAATTCAACCATCATTCTAATTGAAGTTGCCATAAACTATTGGGAAATAGAAAATAAACCCTACATCACCAGCGTATACACATATCGTGATATTAATGTAATATCATTATCAAAGGGAGTCATTGAATAAAGCTTTGCAATAGTCGCAGCATTTTAACGGAGTGATTAAACATTCACGGAGAAAATAGCTTTACACGGTTTCGCAGTACAAGAAAATAACCAGAAACCAAGGACTATTCGGGCAATGACCAAAAATGATTTGCGAATATATTTTGCTGCCCCTGTCTGAGATGAATGACACTTGAAAATATATTTTCAAAATGCAATAACCAGAAAAATGACAATTGAAAATTGATTTTCAAAGCGCAAGAACCAGAAAAAAGACTCTTGAAAATAGTTTTTCAAAAGTAAGTTGTTCAATACTGCAATGGGTATTCTGAACATATCATCTCATATAATTCACATATGCACTGCCCCCGTCTCACAATGAATTACGGACGTTCTTGGATTTTCAACGTTCGGGTTCACCAATATTGCCAAGCTCAACACCATCGTGAACAGGTGGTGCAACCGGAAAATGACTTGAAAAAAGCTTTTCAAAGCTCAAGAACCAGAAAAAGGCTCCTGAGAATACTTTTCAAAAGTAAGTTGTTCAATACTGCAATGGGTATTCTGAACATGTCATCTCATATAATTCACATATGCACTGCCTCCGTCTCACGATCAATTACGGACGTTCTTGGATTTTTCAGCGTTCGGGTTCACCAATATTGCCAAGCTCAAACACCACCGTGAACCCTTGGCTCTGAAACAGGTGCTGCAACGGGAACAGCATTAGGTGCAACGGGATTAGGGTTTGTCTGCGGAGCAGGTACTGTGACGTGATTAGGGATTGGATGTGGAGCAGGCGCTGCAACGGAAACAGGAACGGCGAGTCACCAACAAACGAGAAGCGCACATATCACGAATACAAACGGAAAGACTGTCCCAAAAATGCCGAGTCCCAACAGTTGCTTATGTTGGCTACTCCTGTGGTCATATTGACCGCTCAAATGGAATGAATAAGACGACAGGATGAATATAACAACAAAAGCGTTCACCATTAAAAAACAGCATGTCCCAACGAGGCAACCGTGACATCTTTCTGTGAATGTAGGCATCTTGATGCTGCTCAATCCCTCTGGTTCTTTCCACCTCTTCTTCAAATATTAATTGAGGTTAAACTGAACTAAAGCCTTAACCGTCACACTTGATGATTATATATTAACTTCCTGTGCAAGAAACCACATAACTGATATTAATTTCCTGTGCAAGAAAGCACAACTGATCTTAATTTCCTGTGCAAGAAAACATATATATTGAAATGCTCGCTATCAGGACTAAATTAAACCCACTCTTCCTTTCATATCAAAGATTATACAAATTGTACCCAAAATAAGCTCAAGTTTTGAACACTTTTCATATAATTAGCTGCTCGTCCAACAAAACATATTTATCTGTTTGCAGCACCAACAATAATAAAAGAAATATATGTCACAGCACATAGCACAGAGAGGTCATCACTGACCTTAGGCGTATTTGGATGATTTAGGAGCTACATAATCAGCCCACTAAGGCGCATTTCGATGATTTGCCAGCTACATAAATTGGGAGATCGAGAGAGGAGAGTAAGCAACCTTAAATATTTGGAATTCAAATGCATAAATATTTGGAATTCAAATGCATGAGTCATTAGGGCGGTGTCTCACAGCTTAGCCCTTTGCATTGTATTTGACCTAAATATATATTAATTCAATACCTTTCTTGTTTCACGACTCTGTTTCTTTTACTTATTTAATAACTTAACTTCGTAGTTAGTTTCATCTATGATTTTAAACGCTTCTTGATATTTTCCTTTTCTTCAGTAAAGCACTCAGAGATGCTGAGTTAGAATGTAGTTTGATGGAAAAGAAAGCATATATGATGGTGAAGGCACTGAAATCCTTTACATTTTATGTTTTACATAAAAAAATTATTGGTAATGTACCACACACTGGTAAAATATATTCTTTTCCAAACTGAAAGTGAAAAAATTATTGGTAATGTACCACACACTGGTAAAATATATTCTTTTCCAAACTGAAAGTGAAGGTAGAAGGCCAAAATGGATCACTAAAATACAAGAGTATGATTTAGAAATAAAGCCTACCAATTAAAAGGAGAAGGACTATCTAAGTTATTAGCTGAGTCAAACTGTAAGGCCTTCCATTTAAATATGATTACAAAATTAACATAATAAGAGAAAGTAAAGAGTGTGCAAGATGCACAAAATAGTAACATGAAGGTGAACCCAAAGTTTCAAGGTATAAGTACATTGTTTCTTATTTGATGAGCTTAGAGTGTCTAAAATATTTATCTAAATCCCAAGTAAGATCTTCGAAATTACATGCAGTAAAAACTAAAATACCGTATTGTGGATGATTACCTCTATTGGAAAGATCCTCAAGGAATCTTGCTGAATTGTGTTAGATGAAACTGTTGGAATAATTTTAGAGTTGCACAAAGGAGTATGTGGATGTCATGATACAGGAATCTTGCTGAATTGTGTTAGTAAAAGATGAAAAGATGAAACTGTTGGAATAATTTTAGAGTTGCACAAAGGAGTATGTGGATGTCATGATATAGGAATCTTGTAAAAGATGAAACTGAAGGAATAATTTTAGAGTTGCACAAAGGAGTATGTGGATGTCATGATACATGGAGAGCTACATCATTTAAATTTCTCAGAGCTGGGTACTATTGCCAAAGATTATTTTTGAAACTAATCCTATTGTTAGATCTTGTGTTGAATGTCAAATCTTTGCAAGAAAAAGAAAACAAAAGTTAAGACCATTTCTTTTAAAATCAATAACATCTTCAAAACCATTTCAACAATGGAAATAAATCCTAATTCTAGTGAGAAACACAAGTGGATCCTCATTACAAAAATCATTTTATCAAATGGATTGAAACCATAATAACATAATTGAGCCACTTTCATGTATGAAAATTCCTAGGGAATTCTAAAATCGCAATTGGGCATCATATGGATACCACACATATTTCAAGATAAGAATTATTTAAATTTTATTATTTTAGTTTTAATTTTTTACCATGCATAATTAATTTAGTGTTAGTTTTACATTTTAAAGTTTAAAACTTTAAAAAATATAATATATATTTTGTTTTATATTTTAGTTCTAAAAATCAAATATTTGACTGGTTTTTATATGAGGTTTATTTTATTATATATAAAGTTTAGTAACTAGTTATACTATTAGAAATTATATTTTAGTTATTATAATATTTTTTGGAATATTATTAGAAATTGGTTTTATTGTTTTATAATTTAATTTTGGCATTTTGATTATTTCATATTGTTATAAATAAATTAAGATTTAAATGTTTTAAGATTTATATTTCAAGTTGTTTAAATGAAAACTAAATGTTACATATAAGCAAGGTAGGAATTTGGAAAAATTCCAGTGTTTATTTTAGTGACAAGAAGTATACAATATAGACTATATTTGACAAGTAAAATAGTCCATGACAAGGCATTTTGTGCTTCAAATTCCAATAGTGCATGCAAATATTGAATGGTTTATGTATATTTTGAAATTTTCTAAAATTTGAAAGATAAGTTTTTAAAATCTATAAGCAACCTACTCCTGTAATTTTTTCAATACTATGTTTTTAATTATGTATTTTTTCCATATCGAATTGTATTCAAATCCGTATTCGTACTCGAATTATGCTACTATGGTTGAAGGAGTCCCTACTAGACAATGAAGTCATGAGATTCATGGAGGAGAATATCTTGTCAAGATTTGGATGCCCAAGAATAATAAACACAAATAATGAAAAAACATTCAAATCACTTGAAGTAATTGAAATTTTCCAAGGATACAACATTAGGTTAGGACATTCAATTGCATACTGCCCACAAGGTAATGGACTAGCAGAGTCATCTAAAAAAATTATGCTAAGGACTATAAAGAAGATGTTGACACAAAACAAAACACTTTGGATGTGAACCTAAAGTATGCCTTATGGGATGACATAATAAGTGTCAAAATATCAATTGGTACCTCCCTTTCCAGTTGGTATATGGAAAAGAACCCATCCTTCCAATTCAATTGGGTTTACATGTCCTCAAACTTATTCAACATGAAAATCAAGAACTAGGTAATATGATCACAAAGATCTATGAGTTAATTGACATTCAACAAGAAAGAGAAATAATAAGTGAAAGGATGATAGAACATCATAGAAAAGTTGAAAATCATTTTGACAGAAGAGCATTAGAAAGATATTTCCATCCAAGTGACTTTGCACTCAAATGGGACGCTGGAAAGGTACATAAAGGTAAACATGGGAAGTTTGACAATCTCTTGATTGTTCCATTCATAATCCATGAAGTTAAGGGAAACAACACCTTCATGTTAGCTTATCTAGATGGTGACAAAATTGAAGACCCTATCAACGACAGGCTTCTCAAGAAATTCTTCATTTACTAAAACTAGGTTAAATGAAATTGTAAATATTAGCATATGAAGCATTTAAATTTCATGCTTTATTTCGAGTATATGCATTTCAATTTCAGTTTTTATTTAATATTTGTAAATAAATGAAAGAGATAACCTCCAAGTTGTAAAAATTTCTTAGGCTAATGACTCCATATCCCAACAAGAAAGGCATAGGTCTGCAAGTTCTCAACATACTACATAACAGAAAGCTATCCTCGTGGAACCAATGTTAATACTCATATTTTTTAAGGGAACTCACAGACCATGAAAATAATTAACTTAGATACTCCGAGCCATGTGGAAGGAAAGAATTATAAAGAGCAATGATCAACAAGTGATCGAAAGCCTAGAATTACGCACCAACATAAGGGCGAGCAGATAGTTATCGATATTAAATCAATCAAATGACCAATATGCATAGTGCTCGGTAAAATAGGAGGAAATTTAAGACAAATTAAGACCGAGAATATCTGTCAGCTAATCAACATGATCGACGGTTGATATGAAAAGTGCACATGTCAAATCAATGTATGTTTAAAGCTGTAAAAGAGGTGATTACTTTTGAAAGGGCGAGAATAAATTCAACGATGGAGACTCATTTCACATCCATAAGATCCATGCACTGCGGAGGTCTTTGACCAAGCGCAAAAGGGAAACCACCAAAGATACATGTCAACCTTTTGTTGGTTGCACAAGCTTGGGGATATTTTCAAAACCACTCGAGTGAACATGTATTACCACCCTGGCAACCAAGGTAGTTTTAGCATAATGGAAAAGTGACCCCACCGCCAGGTCGAGTCATCACATCACGTAATGCCAACTAATGGTGTTCGAGGTCAGTTGTCAAATCACTCATTCTCCTCACCAATAATAACATTCCAAGGGTATCTTCCAATAATAACATTCCAAGGGTATCTTCCAAACCCTATGTCAGTGAAAGGTCAATTTTTGTTCATTGCATAAGTCATTATTGTTCGTGTATCTACCAAACACCACTGAACTAGAGCCCGAAGCGTCTAGTACATACACTTGGTGATTAAATTGGCATTTTTTTCAACATAGGATCACAAGGAAACATTGATGACAAGGAAACATTGATGAAATAGGCATAGATGTAAAAAGACAAAAATAAAACTCCTTAACAAAATATCAAACTCTGAAAGTCGAAGTTTGAATCAGAAGTGTTAGCTTCCAATGTCAATATTTTAGATATTTTGACTCCGAAAGTCAAAAGTCAGAAATTCGATGAGGCGAAGTGGGAAGAGGCGTGTCACAACATTAAGGTTTTGGAGTGTTCAACTCCAAAATTCAGAAAGTTAGAGTTGGCCAGTCGGACTCGAAACGAAAGAGTTAGAAGCGTTAGTTTCCAACGCTAAATTTTTGGAGTTTTTGATTTCGAAAGTCGGAAATTCAGAGTCAGCCAGTCGAAATAAAAAGCGATGGATTCAATAACGTTAGTTTCCAACACTAAGTTTTTGGAGTTTTCGATTCCAAAAGTCATAAATTCGGAGTTGGCGAGTTAGAAAGACGAAAAGTCAGAAAGTCGGAGTTAGAAGCAAAACAAAAGGGAGGTTTCGACTCTCGACATCGGACTTGGAAAAATTGGGGTCTTGACGACGGATTCGATAAGTCAGAGTTGGGATCATTGACAAATATCAAAATAATAATTGTAGTTGTTAGTTGGAATTGGTATGTCGGAGTCAGGATTCCAGAGTCGGAGTGATGCATTATCACGTTGTTAATTCACAGATTTTGTAACGAAGAGGTTATTTTACGATTTGTTGATTTGTGAAGGGTCACTATGAAGATACGTGAATGTTATATGAAAATGAACAACTGAGGGTACATATACGAAACTTTAAACCTTCAAACAAGTGTCTCTGTACATTTGATTGAAAGATCCATATGAGTACAAAAGTTAGAAATCAAATGATCATATAAGGGTGGTTGGTAGGCACAAGGATATGTTGCAAGGCTGTAGGGAGTCGTGGCTTCCTTCTAGTTGTTGCTGGTTAAAAAGGTGTTGGTGCATCCTTTAGTTGTAGCTAAAAAACTTGGGTGTTGGTGCATCCAACAAGTTGGTGCTTGCAAACTATTTGGAATTATAATTTTGCAGTAATAGAAAGTGTTGGTGGTTTTCCCAATTGGGATTCCACGATAATATTGTGTGTTTTGTTTTTTATTTTTTATTTTATATTTAAGTGGTAACAAATAAATAAGGTAGATCAATATTGATTCCCCCCTCTCAGTATTGTTTGATATTCCAACAATTGGTATCAGAGAAGGATCCAGCACTACAGTTTAAATTACTAGAAGGAAGATCCTATTAAAAAACACTATAGATTAACAAGAAGGGTTAGCTACCAACAAACCTTCAATATTTACAAGAGAAAACTATACATTCTGGAGTGTAAGAATGAGATGCCATCTGATGTCTCTTAGATGCAAGGTTTGGAGTTTTGTTGAGAAATAGTATAAAGTACTAGACAACCTACCTACAGATAGAGATGAACTAGATCAATATGCATCAAATGAAAAATATTTGAATGCAATATTAAATGGATTGTAAAATTCAGTGTTTGTTAAGGTTATGCAATGTAAGACAGTAAAACATGCTATGGAGAAATTAATTTTTTTTATGAAGGAGATTCTAACATCAAACAATCCAAATTTAAAACATACAAAGGACAATTTGAAATTCTAAAAATGAAAGAAGAGGAAAACATTGCCGCAATATCTTTTAAGAGTAGATGAAATTGTCAATGCTATTAGAAGCCTTAGATGAGAAATAAAAGAGAAAGAAGTTGTTGAAAAGGTACTAAGAACCCTACCAATGAGGTATGACTCAAAGTTGTCTAATTTAGAAGAATTAGATGATCTGGAAAAACGTGATGATGACAATCATCACATTTTTTTAGGTATTTCTTGTTTTTTGGGTAGTAGGGCTCGTCAAAAGTATGCCGAGTGGATACTTATTGGATGCGGAATTTAATTTCACATCCAACAAGCTCTCCCAATCGAAATTTTAATAAAAACACAAGGAGATATGTCGAAAATACTAACAAAAAGGTAGTTTTTTCTTTTCTTCCTCCAAAATTAATAAATATTATTTTATTATTTTACTAATTTTCCTTAGGAGGCCCATTTTGAGTTGAAATTTCCTCTAATGAGAATATCTTTTAAGAGTAGATGAAATTGTCAATGCTATTAGAAGCCTCAGAGGAGAAATAAAAGAGAAAGAAGTTGTTGAAAAGGTACTAAGAACCCTACCAATGAGGTATGACTCAAAGCTATCTAATTTATAAGAATTAGATGATCTGGAACTTATGATAGTAGATGAACTACATGGGATCTTTACTGCCTATGAGATGAGAACATGACAAGATGGACCATCAAGAAAAGATGCAACATTTAAAGCCTCAAAAGAGGCAAAGAAATATGAAGCCTTATCTAAGAACCACTCAGAGAACTCAGATGATGAAGAAGCTATTTTCTCAAGAAACTTGAGAGAGGTACTAGAAAGTAAAAAGGAAAGCTACCCCTAAATTGTTTTAAGTATGGAAATATTAGTCACTATGCCTCAAAGTGTCCTTACCGAAAACAAGAGGATAGTGATGATGAAGAACCTTGCATTCATAAGAAATATCAAAAGAGTGAAACCATATACAAGAAGAAATTTAAAAATATGTAAAACTTATATTCCATTAATGATAGCTACTCAAATGAGTCTGGTGAAGATGACGAAGCAAAATTACTATGCATGGGAATAGAGAACAAACTCTCTGAAGAATAAGTAGAAGGTGTGGTAGATATTGAAGAATAACCTGTAAGTGCTCTTGAATAATTAAGGAAGTATAAAAGGATGTACAAAAACCTAAAAATTCATGTGACATAATTTGAGGAGAAAAAAAATGATGCAAAAAGAATTATTGTTGACTTAAAAAATTAGCGTCAAGAAGCCAAAAAAGTTGAAAACAATCTAGAATGACAACTCAAGAAAGGGAGAAAGAATAAGAAAATTTCGAAGCTGAAATGATCTTGCTTAGATGGAAGACTGGTGAAGAATATTTTAAATCAAAGTTTAAGAGAAGCTTAAAAACTCTAGATGAAATATTAATTTGTCAAAGATAATCCAATAATAAAACTGGACTAGGTTATGACAAAGGAAAGAAATCAGAGCAATCCTCTTTCATAAATAAAGAAGGAAATGAAAGAAGTTATAATAATTCAATTATGAGACCAGTTGTAAAGGAATATAGTAAAAAAATTGCTCCTTATCAAAATGAAAGTAGGACGGTTAATGTGCCAATCAGACATCAACAACTATTTTTGGGAAATTATTATATCTGTAACAATTTTGGACATAAAGAAATGGAATGTAAAGAATACCAAAAACATAATCAGAAATATCTATACTAGAATGGCATTCTAGTGTTTTTCAAGGAGGAAGAAATCATAATCCTTTTACACCCTTACTGAGGTATGACATAGAATGTTACAAGTGTATTAACCAAGGACATATAGCTAGAAATTGTAAACTAATGAATCCTATTGGGAAATGCATTCCATCACAACCTCTTTTCTATAAGAAGAATGTTACTTGAAGCAATCCATAAGGAAGAAACTATAACTATTTTGCTCCTCTACAAAGTTATAATATAGAATGTTACAAATGTGGTAACCAAGGACACATAGCTAGAAACTGTAAACTAGTGGTTCCTATGGAGAATGACACCACAAAATCTGAAGGAAATGAGGAGAGGACGGTTTGGAAGAAGAAGGAAGATGTAGAATGTTTAATAGCTCTATGTGTAACATAAAAACAAAATCTATGGCATGTGGACAGTGGATGCTCAGAACACATGATAGGAGATCCAAACAAGTTTATAATCCTAAAAAGAAATAAAAAAGGAAAATTCACTTATGGAGATAATTTATCATCTAAAATAATTGGGAAGAGTACAATGGCTCTTACAAACAAAATGAAAGATAAAAATGTTTTGCTTGTAAAGAACTTAAAGCCTAATCTCTTAATTGTGAGCCAAACATGTGATCAAGGATCGATATATATATTTGATTCCAAGAAGTTTGAAATCAGAAGAAAAGATTCAAGAAGACTTGTTGGGATTGCTATGAGAACTCCAAGAAATGTGTATACTCTAGAAAATGAAGAACATTGCCATATGAGTCAAATTGATGAAAGTTTGCTATGACATAGAAGGACGAGGCACTTGATCTTATACAATATTATAAAAGTTAGTAAGAAGGGAGTTGTAAGGAATTTTCAAAAGATCATAAAACCACCAAACCATGTTTGTAGACATTGTATTCATGGAAAGCAAACAAGAACAATATTCAAGGTGAAAGATCATACAACCTCTCAGTCATTAGAAATAATTCACACTGATCTTTATGGACCTACAAGGACTAAAATATTTCAAGGTGAATATTACTTCATGTTATTAAT
>LPNX010564730.1:287882-303919 GCA_001517045.1 Pseudotsuga menziesii | reverse complement strand
TATTGAAATTCTATTGGTTCTTGAATTCCAACTCACAAAAACTTATTTTGGCACGTTTTCTTATAAGGTCCATTTTAGACCCCAAATTTCCTCTAATGAAGACGAAATAATGGTGGTGAGTTCACCTCAAATGAATTCAATGAGTTTTGTGAAACTCGTGGAATCAAGAGGCATTTAATCCCGCAAAACACCTTAACAAAATGGAGTTGTTGGGAGAGAAAAATTGATTGTACAAGAAGAAGTTAGAACTATGTTTAATAAAGTAAAACTTCCTAATGGATATTGGAGAGAAGCAGTATATACACATGTCTTGTATAAAACAGAGGAAAAATCAAAGTAATAGTGACAAAAATCCTTGTCAGTGCCATAAATTGTTCTGAGACTACTAGAAGAACAAGCCAACACAATCTCAAAAATAAAACTAAATAAAATAGGTTTTAGAGTTTTGGTGAGAATATTTATACACAAGAAGGTAATACATATAAACAAGCTAATTCCATAACTGAATCATGAACAAGATGAAACGATGGGGATCAAATGCATCTGAATAAACCATATACATCACACAAGTAATATTGTTTTCATCCACAAACCACAAGCATTTGCATGAATAAGACTTTACACAAGAAATGAAATTGCAGATTGAGTAACCAAATAGACTAGAAATGAAAACAGTATAAGAGAAAAAAGGGCTTATCATTATATATATAATCAAATAAAGTTTCCAACTCACATAAGAGTTCTTAGTAAAATCTTGATAACATTAGCTCATAAAGCCTCCTCTTGAGTCAATTTCTAAACCCTACTTCCATCTGATTTCTTTCTTTTATCCTTGTTTCATCCCAAAATAGTTACATAACCAACTAACTAAATTTTAGGTCAAGATTCGAAACTATTACTAAGATGATTGTCTTTTCAAAATAAACTATTTACTATTACAAAAGTAAACTACATGACACATGTCAGTAATAATCCTTATAGGTTCTTGGCTGCTTCAACCAGCAATGCTATCCCTTCCAAGGCTTGTGATTTCCTTTTGGTTCTTTGATATTTTGCTTCCAATTCATCAACCTTCTTCGATAGTCTTTCATTTTGTTGGGTCAAATTCTGAATTGTTTAATTCAATTCCCCAAATTGGCTTTGAGTTTGCTTCTTTCTTCTTAAGGCTTCTTTAGAAACAACAATTAACTCCTCGTAAAGTGTATTTATGTCATCTAGATCTTCCCTTAACCTTTTGTTAGTCATTACTAACCCTTCATTAGATTTTTCATTTGAACTCTGTAGGTTATCGACTTTCAGCTTATCTAGAACTGGAAACTCCACCTTCTTCTTCTATACCTATAGAAATTTGATTTTGTTATAAAGTAATTTTTCCTTCTTCTTGCTTTATATCAATTTTAAGGGTCTCTGCTATATTCTCTGATATCTGCACTTTATTTTCATTGAGTGCTCCTATGATCTCTTCACCCACAGACTTTGTTGAAATACTGAGAGGGGGGTGAATCAGTATTTGTACTATTTAAAACTTTAATCAAAAGCAGGTTGCTGATCACCAATCACAACACATCATCAATGTGCATAAAGATAACAAGATGCACAGTACACAATAGTTTTTAATGTGGAAACCCAAGTTATGGGGGTAAAACCACAGAAGCCTTTTTAAAAATAGTTTTCTAGAAATAACTGGAAGGAAGTAACGACTCCCTTATTATATAGACTTCAATTTTCCAGCTTCAACTGAAAGGAGGCTACGAACCCCTGATTTACAAGATACGACCTGAAGGAAGCTACCACTCCCTAGTTTTTCGGCTTCCACCAGAAGGAGGCTACGACCTCCTTTCCTTGCCCCGTCCTGCCACCCTGATAAGAAGAAGATTGTCGCACATGTGGACCTATCACACACCAAACTCTGCTGCTGATAATCTCTACACTCTAGTCACTGTTAAATCATCCTTGTAGTCAATATTGTCACATCATCTTTCTTCCCACACTCTCATATCAAACCTCAATACTGCTGGTCAAGCTGCTCATCAACACTGCTGGTTACTGTCAAGTCATCAAACATCCGTCTCTTGAACATGTCATCATAGGAAATGCATCATCATCATAAAGTGTAGGAGTGTATGTACATCATAGAGTGCATCATCATAACATGCATCATCACATCATCATCATCATGTATCAAATCAAGGCATACATCATTATATAATGAGTCACAACTTGTACACTAATATCACTGATCATAACGCATGTACTTGTATACTGCTGTACACTTACTGATCTATGTACATACCAATCATTGATCTCTTCATAAACAACTGTACACTGATATCATATGTACATATTCTTACTGTATATACACTTGTCTGTACACTATATACACTTGCATTCACTAAATATACTTACATTCTACTATACATATACATTCTTCACATCACATTTGTTTATATATCACTATATAATCAGATACTTGTTCATACTCAATCCATACTGTGTGCTTCAATTGCAAATACTTTTCAAACATACCTTGTAGAAAATACAAAAAAAAATGTTGACTGTGTACAGCAAAAGAAGGGCTCGCATCCCAAACCTTGGACTATTCTTGCCTGAACAAATTCGGGACTTGTCAATGTCACCCTTGGCACTGTGTATGTGTTGTAGCAGACCTAAAACATTGACTGTGTACTCAACCTTAGTGCTTTATGAGGGCTTCAGACTCAGACTGTGTTTGACTAACCCAAAAATTTGAACTCTGTGGTGTGCTACTGCTGTGTATCCTCAGTCAAACCAGAGAAGATAAACCTCAGAACGTTTCAGAACTCGGGCTATGTGAAAAGGAGGACTATTTTCCCGTCATCTCCTAAAACTCGGATCCTTTTCAAACCCCAAAAATCTCTTTGTGGAAGAAAACAAAACTCGGGTCTGCTATTACTTCTTTTCTGTTGCATTTCATTCCCTTCGTCTTGTGAATTAAAAAACAGTCCAAAACTAGCGAGATACCTCAGTCCTTGCACCCAAAAATATGATTGTTAAAAAGGGATCTCTTACTGATGATTTAAAACTTCCTTTGTTGTGCACGAACTGTTCTCTTCCTTAGCGAAAAATCCAGAGTCCAAACTCGGGACTGTATGTTGAAATAAAAAAAAAAAAAATATATAGTGTGTTGTCTCAGACCAACGAATGAAAAGGCTCAGTCAGACTACCAAAGGTGACCTCATTCCAAACATTGGTGATGTGCTTATTTAACCCAAAAAAAAGGAATCTTCTGTGGAAACTCAGATATACCTGCTGTTGTTATCTTTACCCACGAAAGAGAAAACCTCAGTCCTTCACGAATATTTCAGAGAGAAGTATATCTTTTTCCGTCTTTTTTTTTTTTTTTTAATGAGTGAATTTGAATGATATTTATACTAAAGAATGTGGAAAAAAAATTAGTGGAGCTGACCTCTAAAAAAATATTTTCAATTTTAATTTTTATTTTCAAAAGAGAAATTAGTGGAGCCGATTTCTTAGGAGGGGTTTTTACAATGTTTTGGTTATTAAAAAAAATGTTTTAATATCTTTTTAAAAGCATACAACCATATTCAATGTTGGATAATGACTTGCATTAATTTATTAATTTCCTCCCTTAAAAAAGTTCTGTGTATCCTTGGCTATGTTTAAGCCTGTGTTTTGTGTGTCCTTGGCTATGTGTAAGCCTGCTAGTTCCTTATTCCTTGGGGAATCATGCCCAGCTCGGGGGTGGCAGCATTACTGAGAGATTTAGGAGCATGCTAGCCTATGGTTGGGTGGAATGTTGCAGCGACGTAGCTGGTTGCGGGATGAGTTCTTTATAAGATAAGTAATCTTGTATATTTTACTTCTGCAATCATATTTACTGTTAATGAATATGATGAACATGTTGAATGCTTGTATGAACGTATGTTTGCTTTCACTGTATGATAAATAATCATGTATGCATGTTCTAGTTCAAAGCATTTTGCTTCAGCATTTTATGAACATACATGTTCATGGGGTGGTTTCCCGGATGGTTAATACCATGGTAGCATCCTCTTCACCGGTCGGAGGGTCGAGGACGTTACACATGCCCGGATTGGGGGTGGCAGCGTTGCTGAGAGATTAAAGAGCACGCAGGCCTATGGTTGGGTGGAACATTGTAGCGACATAGCTGGTTACGGGACAAGTTCTCTATAAGATAAGTATTCTTGCCTAACTTGTGTCTGCAACTATATTTTCCATTGATGAATGATGATGTACATGTTGAATGCTGAATTGTATATGAATGCATGTTGTTTGCTTCCACTATGTATATGAATGATTAATGCATCGTAATATGTTTTATGTTTTAAGAAATCTTGTTACAACATTATATGTATGTATGCTCTTGTTCATGGGGCTAGATGCCTGGATGATTGATGTATGGTAGTGTTCTCTTCGCTGGTCAGAGGGTCGGGGACGTTACAACTATTCTTAGAGATACCGTTAGTATGTACATTATATGCATCAATCAGGTTCACAAGAATCATAACTTATAAATTATGTTATGGAAAGGAAATTTCAGGTTTCATTGCTTATATGTCATTGATGGGTGACTATTTTATCTTATTTTATAATCACTTTGACATAACCAAACCATCCTCTAGTTTTCAAAACCATGTAAAATGGTTTCAATACTTTAGCACATACTGTAACATCCTGGGCATAAAATGATCATGATCTACACCTTCCTATTCATGGTTACTATGTTTGGAAATAGATCCTAACACACCCAATTTGATAAATGCGGTGTTGATATTCATAAACGAAATTAAGGAATATAATGAAACCAAAAGAAACCCAAATTATGAAATAACCTAGTGACAAGCGCGCCATAGAGAGAAAATAACCAAGCATAAGTTCTTTATAGTAATCAAGCACATGTGCTTAAAAGACAAAATTCCAATCACAAGAAGTGTGCGGGTGTATGACTTTCCCTTAGGTTTAAAATATTTATAAAATAAATGAAGAAGATCACAATATGAGATAATACAAATGTGAGTTGTGTATTTATACACAACTCTAGTATAACACTACCTTCAGGAGGGGTTAATGAATTTACATGTATATTTTCACTTGTGATACTATCAATTGTCTAGAAATCTTAAACAAGCCTATGTGAAAGATTTACAATTTGTGTTGACTCAAAAGTTAATAATCAAGTCACAACCCCAAAAGAAATTAAGAAATTAGGCAACGTGAGAATGCCTAGAGATTTGTCTTAAGCATAATGTAAACTAGTTATTTCCTTGATCTTGTTTCAGGTGGTTGGAGAGTCAAGACTGTTCACTCCAAATGAAATTATATCTGTGCAAAGAGTAGGAGTAAGAGTTCTATGTTGATGGAGCATTGTATTGTTGATATGTATTTTCTAAAATCTAAATCACTTTCTTTTGAAATTCATACTATCATTTTAAACCAAATATTAGGAGAGAGTTTTTAGGATTAGACTATTTGCTTTAGTAATGGGATCATTGTTTGACATTTGAGATGTATTGTCTTTGGTACTCATCTAGGAGGTTTGATAATTAATTTCGAGATGGAAAAATGATTGAACAAATGATTAGAGAATTTACTATGGTATGTTGATTCTTTATTTTATTATGGGATGTTCAAACTATTATTGCACTAATTTTGGAGTGATTTTATTCATTCCTTTCTCTATACATTGATTTGACTCTTACTAGAGTTGGATGGTCATATTCCAAGACCAGTGCATACTATACATGTGGAGACACTTCAACACGTACGCAATTTTGTTTTTTCTCATTGTAATATATCTCCTTATTAATTAATGACACTCCATTTTGTTGAAATTACATATACTGTATTTGCAGTCAGAGATGATAGTTGATATTTATGATGATGAGGTTCAAGGAACTTTGTATGTAGCGAATTTGGGATTTGAGTGACTATTATACTATAACATTATTTTAGGTTTTTCATCTACTTTTGTCTACTACTTGGTGGATGCAATTGCGTATACGCAAGCCTTTATTTTCAAGTGGTTTGAAAATTTCCTTGAATATAGACCGAGATATCCTTTTATTGACTAGAGAAATCTATACACGTTAATTACATCATAAATTTTTTGAAGTGCCTTCTCAAATTTGGCTTCTCGCATTTTTTATTGGTTACTAAATATTTAACTCTTTTGTATAGAATGACTCATATGCGTTCTCTGTTGCTTAACTTGAATGTAGTATTATACCAATATATCTAATAAGGTTTAATTGTCAATTAAGTCATTACATACCATAATTAGAAGTTATTTTTCTAAATTACAATGAAAGAGCTATGGGTTTTAAGTTTAACATCAAGGGAATTGATGTACATGAAAATTTTATTCCAAGGAGCCACCTAATTATAAATTTCACCAAGATCGTTTGATTCAAATTTTCATTTATATATCTGAATTTTATCCCAACCTAGTTAACTTGCATATTGGAAATACGCTTCTTAAGCTAGATGTGTACACAAGAACAAGTTGTGTATATTTGTGGTCACATGGACTAATTCATGATGATACAAATAATGCCATTCTATATTATTGTGTATTGATCTCACTAGAAATTTGATAGTTGCAATTCAATGCCTACCAAAAAATATATTCAACCCAAAGAGCCCTTTCTTTTCAATTGCTATATTGGTAAGTTGGTTCACCAACATGTTGTCTACTCTTTTGATGTGTCCAAAAGAAATATTTTTACTTTCTATTTCGTGTCCTAAATCCAACCCAAGTGATTTTACAGAGCCAACAGAAAGGACAACAACAATAATGTGCTACCTTTTTTTATTTGCATTTCCTTTGGTGATGAAGTTTTGTTATTTAAAAAGAGTGTTGATAGATTTTTGTTTTGTTTTGCATTGTAATATTTGGAAAAGTCATCATTTTAATGTCTTAGATTACTCATGCATAATTATATAGTATATTCTATTTGAGGGTGCCAAATCAATGGAGGATCACTTTCCTTGTAGACAAAAGGTTGCGGGTTCAATTCCTTTGTGCCTTATCTACAAAAATCAATAAATAAAAATGACTAAATATACTACTAGAGTCGACATAAGTTAATGATTAAAATGACCAAATATACTACTTGTTGATGGAAATCAATGACTAAATCTACTAAATAAATGACCAGATAACAATTATTAATGACTAAGAAAAAATACTAAATATAAATGACTAAATATACTACTTGAAAACTACGAAATATACTACCAAGTTGATGATTTATAACAATCGATAAATATGTAATGTTTAGTATTTTTTTAGTTACATATCTATGTTTTTCTACTAGTGTTTGCTTTAAAAATGTTGATTATATTACTAACATGCAATGTTAAGTTATGTCTTTAATTATATGATTATTATATAGATTGAAACTATCTATAATATCATATGATTAATAGAGCATATAATATGGAAATATTAACAAATACGAGCCCTTCTAGTTGATCCTAATGAATTGAATAACAGAATAATCATGATGACCAACCACTAACTAAATGTAACATATTAGGAGAAATACACATTTACTATACACGAGTCCTTTTAGTTACACATTTCTTCATTTATAAAGGAAAGAAACATAATATACTTTCTATTCAAGGTAATGGAAGATATACTCTAATAATGATGAAAGTAGGTAACTATTTATCCTAAAACATTAGGATTACAACTAATGCAATAATCTTATAATACTTAAAATGGTTTACGGGAAAGGAAAAAAAAATGCAATGCTTAACTCGTTTTCTACAATTGTGATGGCCACTTACCTCCCAACTGTAAACTATGAGCATCTAAACTTACTTTCTCATAGTCTAGGGTTGGAAGGTTACTTGATCATGTCACCCCCTAGCATGTACTATGACTCCATTAGGACAAACACTCTCCTCTTCCAGTCCAAATCCCACTAACCCTTTCTGCAAGCGCCTTTCTCAGTTTAGAAGTACAATAATCCTTCACACAATATCCAACTCAGTTTTCTTATATAACTCTCAACAAAAGTTGCCTAACACTTTCAAGTGCTCACATAGCCATACTTCTCAACATACTTGAGTGCTCACATAGCCATACTTCTCAACATACTTGGCAACATCTTGCCTCCTATCATATGCTTATATATAGAATATTTTCTAAGTATTACCTCCAAAAGCTTTTCCCTCCTTTTGGGATATTCGTAGCATTGGATTCATCCCTATATTTTTTGGTGTTAGTTCTAGGTTTTTATTTTATGACACTTATAATCTCTCTTCTTGGATAGTAGGATTTTTCTCCCCACTCATGGAATCATAGTCATATCTATTCATGCTACCCAACTGTTATTTTCAATAACTAAATTATTAGAAAGTTTCTTTTACAAAAATCCTTAGCCAATAAAAGAAATGTCAAACACATGGTTACACACTTTTCAGTTCTAATATACCAGAATAATTCTGCTCAAAAACATAATTCAAATTTAAACTAAGTAAAATAATTTATGCAAACTGGAGAATATTGCCAAACTTGGATATAATAATGCATTATTTGTTTGTTGATATTGTTACATTGTTATCCTAACATCGGTTCTTTATTTGCGACTCCTTTATTAAAAAGGAGTCTAGAATATTTAAATGATCCCATGTTAGTATCCTAAGAATACATTGTTTATTATTTTATTATTATTTGGATTTAAAAAAAATAGTTAACCTTCTCATGGAATTAGGAAAGGACAAGAGGAAAAACCAGATAAGGAAGAGAGGGTTAGCCGTTAGGAGTGGAAAAATAATTATAAAATAAAATGAGGTTTTACTGAGGTTTTACAAGTTACTTGCTAGTTGGTTGTTATTCTTAGAGCACATGCATATAGGGATAACAAACCTATAGGAAGCTCCTAATTTGATTAAGAAAATTAAATCTAATTTGAAAAAATAAATTCGAAATTCTTTAAGTGAATTCCAAACCTTTAACCAAAAATAGACCATTATAAATTTTATTAGTATATATTTTCAATATCAAATTAGATTAATTATTGGAAATGATTTATTGTTGTATGTTATTCGAAGGTTAGTTTGTTTTGGCCTAAAGTTTAGGTTTACAATTGTTAAACTAAGCAATTTACATTTCAGCTTGTGTTTTTCTTCAATTATTATTATTATTATTATTATGCAACTATATTTAAGATTTAAAAATTTTAAGATATTATTAAAGTTTTAATTTTATTTTTAAATTAATTGTTTTCCATATTTAAAAATTTCTAAAATGATACTAAAATTTTATTTTATTTTAATTTCTAGATGAACTGTTTTTGCAAAGATAAGTTGTCCAAACTAATGAAGATCGTCGCCCTTCTGGATTTCCCCTCCAGGGTAATTGTTCTTGATTCAGACTCCAACTATTAGAACCTTAGAATATAATTGTTCTTGCTTCATATATGATTCTAGCATATACAGAGCTAAAGTTTGGCTAACATGGTTTACTTGGGTTTATAGCTGACGGGGGATTTGCATATCTTTGACACTGTGGATGATCATGTCCATAAGCACATTGAAATGATTAAATCTAAAATTACTTATAACGGATTTTGTTCCTATTCCGTCCGTCGTGATGATCTGCTCCGTCAATGCAATAGTTACAGGAGTAGCCAATCTGGAGGGTACCATATCATGAAAATTGCAGACGTAGTTAAGCCATCATTCTAATTGTAAGTTGCTATAAGAACAAGAAAATAGATTTACGCTGTGTTCGAAGAACAAGAAAATATACAGAAAGAAAGCAGGAACGGTTCGAACAACAGCCAGAATATGACTGTTGCGAGTAGTTTTTCAAATGTAAGTTGTTTAATATTACTAGGTAATCTAAAAGAAAACGCTGCTGAACATATCATCTGATATTCACATTTTTCAACGTTCGACTTCATCAGTATTTCTATTTCTGTGCAGTCGTTGAACAAATTCGCCATCAACGTGAACCATTGGCTGTGGAGCAGGTGCTGCAACGAGAACAGGAATAGCTGCAGCTCGAACGGGCCGACAGAACCAAACGAGCAGCGCACATATCGGGCAAACAACTGAAATGACAGTCCCGAAAATGCCCAGATCATACAGTTTCTTGTGTTTGTTACTCCTGTGGTCGTATTGGCCGCTCAAATGGAATACATAAGACCACAGGCCAATTACAGCAGCTATAGTGACAAGCATTAACCAACAGTATGTCACAACGTTATTCTTCAGCTCCTTCCATCTTTCTGAGAATGGAAGCTTCTTGATGCTCCTGAGTCCCTCTCTAAATTCTTTCCACCTCATTTCAAAGATTAAATGACGTCAAACTGTACTGATGTCTTGATGCAAGAAACACAGAATCTGATATTAATTTCCTATGCAAGAAACACAGATTATCTGATATTCAAAATTCTTTCTTCATGCTTAATTCTTTGCACCTCTTTTTCAAATATTATGCGACGTTAAACTGAACTATTGTCTTAACAGCCGCACTTGATGGCTAAAGACTTACGTCCTGTGCAAGTTGATGGCTATAGACTTATGTCCTGTGCAAGAAAACACATAATCTGATATTAATTTCTTGTGCAAGAAAACAGATAATCTGATAGTAAAAATTCTGCCGAAAAATATAAGAAAACCCTACTGTTTCTTTGCAGCACCAACGATAATAAAAGAAATATCTGATAGCTTGCAGCACCAACGATAATAAAAGAAATATTTCATAGCACAGAGAAAAGATAGGTCATCACTTACCCGAGGCACATTTCGATGATTTGCCAGCTACAACAGAATCAGTCCATGATGAAATAAAAGTTCAAGAAATCGAGAGTAATCCGCCTTAAGCAGATTGAAATTCATGAGCATATAGGAAATTTGAAGCCCATTCACGTTAAATATATTTGGAATTAAGAGACTTATGACAGCTGTATCTCCACCGCGTAACCCTTTGCATTGCACATAGGATCGAGACAAGTCACCTAAATATATTAAAACAACACTTCACGAGTTGTTCATTTTATTTATTGTATATTTAGGAAAATAACAACGCAACTTTGTAGTTAGTTTCATCCAAATTTTCACCTATTCAAAATCGAATTTTTTATTTATTATTTAAAAATGAACGTTTTGAAAAAATTACAAAATATCAAAATAAGAGGAAAAAAAAGGATGATATATATATATATATACGAAAAAATTGGAGCTAAAGAGTGGGTATTTTTAATCAATATAGTTTTTATGGCTAGATGTTTATGGTAATCTTCATCCCAAAGCATAGAATGAAAGGAAGACAATGTGCTTCCTTACATCTAGTTTTTCATAAAACAAATAAAGTTAGAAATCATCAACAATATCCTTGCAAGTGTAGGGTGAACTTCAATGCACAAGTCACTCAATAAAATGTACACGGAAAACAATGCTATGAAGCATTGGCGAAGTAATACTTTCAAAAGATGTGCTTCATGGTTTCAAAATATTGACAAATAGGACAAAGGCCATTTAAAATCGAACTCTTTCTTAGAAGCCTTTCATAAATCTTCATTGATGAAACAATATATTAACTTATAAGAATGCTTATATGTTCAAACACTATGGAAGTGATGATTATCTATTGAATTCCTAAATATCGAGTGAAAATTTAGGAATCGAGATAACATATGACTCTCATGAAGTTAATACAATCAACACATGTCATGTTGTTGAAGTGGTTGGCTAAATCACAAACTCAAGTCTCTTAAAAAGGCATAGGTATTCTAATCTTCAATTATAAAACTCATTCTTCACAATAAACCCTCAAGCTCTATAATCAAAGTATGATTAGAAGTAAGGAGACCATACTCTTGACAAAGAGTAGGCCACTCCTTCCAAGAATGAGATATTGGATCCTACAAATCACCCTAGAGAAAGGTTCCCTTCATAATATATATGAGACAAAAAATGTGCTAACTCACCCAAGCACCAATTCTAAACCGTTCAACTTGCAATGGGATGAAAAGCTAAATCCCAACTAGCCCTATTTCCCTCCCATTTCCAACGAACCAAACCAACAACTATGATAATTCAAAATATGAGGGAGAAAAACACCTAAAGGAGATAATGAGATAAGATGATATCCTATTGTCCCCCGAACTCTAATTGAATGTTTCAATGAAAGCATTGGATTCTAATATAAGGTGTATAAGGAAGACAAACCCTTATGACACAATACGACCTAATTGATCTCCAAAATAATCTCATGAGTGGAAATATTAATCAAACCAATCCCCCCTCATCCTTTGCATTGGTGCAAATATCCCATGGAACCAAGGGAAACCCTCAATCTCCACCATATTTAGACCAGAGATAGGCTCTCAAAATATGTTCAATCTTTCAAAATTGGTCCATGGTAAGAAACCAACATGACACATAATAAACATGAGATGGTTGAATATTACAACCAACAAAAATAAACTTCCCTATGCATCGAAGGTCCTTATTGCCATATATGAAGTTAATATGCAACCTTTGCAAACACCAATCCCTCGTGGTGACTTACTGCACATTAACTCCAAAGGGAATCTCTAAATATTGTGCAATAACCCTAGGCCAAAGATAAGACCAAGTAGTAGGGGTCAAAATGATATGGTGTATCTAAAAATACTAAGCAAAAGCCAATTTTTTAAGCATTAACTATCTTAGATAAGGTATAGTAATGCATTTGTAGACAAGAAAGGAACAAATTTAGAAACATCCTTTTCACTTTGAATTTGATAAGAATTTCATCCAAAATGGTTGCTAACCATCTCAAAGAATACCACAAATCATATCATATATACTAGTGACCCCCAAGAAGTAGCCAAGATAACTTTTACCAAGACACATATAAATAAGGGGATAAAGAACATCCCCCATGAATAGAACAATGTAAATAAATTCAAGGAGACAAGGTCCATTTGAATAAAAAAAGATGAATCATTGGTGGATAGAGTGTTTAGCATCGCAACACATTGAGGGCCAACATCAAACAAATAACAATATCATAAATAAAACACTAACCAATCCAATCATATACATGTGAATTTCTATTTTCAATATCAAATTCTGCAACCTAGTATCCCTTTCCCAATCCATAGCCTCTAATGTAAAATCCACACTACTAAGAATGAATCTGCTTCGAATAATTTTTTTACTCTCTCCACGAAATACATGTATTATTGATCCTTAGTAGATTCACAATGAATAAATCTTGTTTTTTATTTAGAATGGATCTAATATATGATTTTTTCATCTATTTTATTACTTTCTAAGTGGAAAAATTGGAGGTAATGATTGTAGGATGAATTTTATTGGGAGATCCCACTTTGGCAATCTGGGTCCCAAAACCTTCCAAATATTATTTGACGCCATAAATGGTTGTTTCTAAAGTAAAATAATTGTGAACTTGGTTCACAACCCCTCAATACTATTCTACATAGTATGAATACATTTCCAATGGTGCAAAAGTACCTATCATGTTTGTGAAAGTTATGACTCCCAAACTAACCTATCACCTTGGCCAACATGATAACTAGTGGACACCTATCACCTTGACCACCATGATAATTAGTGGAAACCATGTCAACCCACATTATTCATACATGTGGTTTGAGTTACATATAGAATTTCAAGAATATTCTAGAGGGTAAAAAATTATATCCCTAATATTGGGCTGAGGCATACAAAAACTCTTAACCGTAACCCTAAGCTATGATTACACTATGTTAAACATTGGACCACTAAAAAATAAGTTGTTCAATTCTTATGGTATGATTATATATTGTTTGGTAGTTGAGAAAAACATCTAGGAGTTGGATATTGAAGCATAATAAAGGAAGTGAGAGATAATGTAGGGCCCATATTGGTCATGGAGTCCTTGCTAACTTCATATTGAGTGCCCCTTTTTCTACGTGCATTACGTTATTGATATGATAAGTGGAGAGAATCAGCCTAAAATTCAAGCAATTTTTGGAAGTGGATTTCCTACTTATTTCATTTCAATTATATTTCATTACGCTCATATGCACTACTATTTCAATACATTGGGTGGGAGTTGAGTAGTTTTAATTACAAAAATGAAATCTATGGTCAAGATTTAATGAAATAGGAATATATGCAATTTGTGGTATGATTTATGAATATGGATATTCTTAGTCATATCTTTATATTGAGGTAGAGTTTAAACCTCATAGATTAGTCAATACTATTACTAAGGTTGATTAATTACTCTTGCACTAATAAATAATGACCAATTGATGACTTAACACACCATTTCCTTTTCAATTATATTTAAATTTGCATTTGAAACGTTCCATATTGCAGTGGTGGATGTGTCCACCCACTCTTTCTATTTTCCCCAAGATTTAATATCATTTAACCAATTTCCATATTTGTTTTTCATTTCAGTTTCCACAATTGGTTGTCTCAATTTCCACTACTTCTGTGTTATGTTGGCGAGGATTTGTTGTCGATTGGAAGCTTGATAATATTAGGTGAATAATTATTTCCCAATTGAAACATGACAATAGAATGCTGGTGCTAGAATCTTGATTCTGGATATGAACGTGGATGCTAGAATTCTAATTTTGATATGAACGTGGATGACATAATTTGTATATCGACAACCCATTGCAGATGCTAGGATTTGGATTTTGATTTTGAGAATAAAATGCGGATGCCAAAATTTTCATTTTGAAAATAGAATGTCGATTATTGAATGTGGATATCAACCACTTGTATGTGTATATGTGGCGTATATCAACCGGTTTTATGCTTATGCTAGAATGCAGATGCTAGAAATTTGATTTTTTCCACATCACAAAGCTTTAGTTTAGACAATGATATTCGCATAATTATGACATGAAATATACATAAAGGTTATATATTCATAATTAGATCTTGATGGTGATTCCACCCATATATATTGATTGGCAATGCTTTGATTACTATTCTCCAAATCCATCTCCACACACTTGCATATGCAAGAGAACAAATTTCCTTTTGGTTATGCTTAATCAATATATCAACCCAATTTGTTCCTAATACCTATGAGACTGCTACCATCCCAAAAATTTAGAGGTAGAAGAGTTAACTTAGACCACATGAGAGTTGAAGTGATTTCCTCCTCCTTTAGATTGAAACCAAGGGACCATAGATTTAAATGCATTATTGTTAGAATATGTAATGATGACTAGTGTGGCATTTGGAGAAATATCAAAAAAATCCATAAATAACTATAATATTATAAATTATAGTTATGCCACATGTATCATGTAATAAAATATCTTATAACCATTCTTTATATAAGAGAATTAGACATCTATTTATCCCAAATGTGAAATTGGATGAAAATATTCCATACCTCGAGCTATAAAATAGAAGTGAAGGAAGCTCATCAAACACATGTATATCATATTATTGTGTCATTGGGACATGAAGTGAACATGGAGTGTTATGTGATGCATATGTGAGGATGCCATGAATTGTAAGATGGATATTTCTAAACAATATAGAAGACCTAACCTTGTCATTGATGTTTCATCATTTGGAGTTTTACCACATATATGATACGTAATAAAGGGACTGATATCCTACTTGCTTCACCAACACAGATCCTTCACAAAAAAAAACTCTGAAGTCTTTTCTCTTTGAAAAGATATTGTTGATCTCTTTGTTTATTCTAGATTGAGTAAAAGCATGTGTATTCAAGTTTTCTTTGGGAACAATTTCTTGATATGTCAAGCCACAAAAGGAAAACAATAAAGAAAAAGTTTGCAAAAGCGTATGGTCTCCAGGAATGCTAATACGAACTATTTACATCCATCTCTAGTAAGGAAATCACCCAATAATGAAAGGATACATACCTAGTTATGTTAGAATCACCAAGAGATTGATAAAAATGCCCTAGTAAGTTATAATTTTTCCTAAATTCTAATTAAGGGGAGGGAAGGTGTTGGAGGTAAGGGGAGGCATATGGATGTGAGAGAGAGAGAGAGAGGAGAGAG
>LPNX010564730.1:270648-281554 GCA_001517045.1 Pseudotsuga menziesii | reverse complement strand
AGAGAGAGAGAATGGGGTGATGGTGTGTTTGGGAGAGAGAGGAGGGGGTTAGAGGTAGGGAGAGGAGGAAAGGGGTTAGTAAGAGTTAGGGGGAAGAGGGGAGTGGGGGGGACCTAAAATAATAAAAATACTGTTATAGTTGACAAATTAATCAAATGTAAATTTATAGGCTTCCACAATGTGCACGCTTTATAGTCTTACAAAACACATGTGCATTTTGCATAAATATACCACATGCGTTTATTTTTGGTGGGAAGACAAATTTGAATTTAAAGAAAACACGAGCACGTTTAGTGCCACTATGGCCGAGCCTCCACCCATTCAGGCATGACATTCTTATGTTTATGTGTTTGCTTCGGATTCATCATGCCTATGCCTTGGAGTATCATAAACCATAGCTAATTGAGCATTACATCCAAATTTTCCAATATGTCAGTGTTTAGCCATTGGTTACAGTATGCTAGACACCATTTTTTAGAAAATTTTAGAAACATATATGGTTTTTTTTGCATATTCCAAATATGTAAATTTTAGCAAGAATATATAAATTTTTCTATTTTTTTCATATTTATCTTGTGTCATCACTCGACTCAATAAACACACTGTTAGTGTTTCATCCATAATTCCTCCATCTCTCAACCATTTTGAAAAAAAATTGTATGGTGCAATAAAGAACACCGACCTCTACATGCTATAAAAAAATGTTTCCAAATAATTGCATTAAGACATTCAAACACTCCACCCACAATTGAAATACTGTTTTCAAGGTTTGATCACTTAGATAATTAAAAAAAATTAAACAATATTATTTTTATTTTTGGAAAAATAGTCGTGCGCTAGTACGATCTGTTCTCTATATGTCTACCAATTTTCCTAAGTTGATTCCATCATTTAGGCAATCAAAGGCTGCACCTACAAAAACATATACCTTATAAATTGTTCAAAAAATAAAGAAGTGTCCGTTTAAAAAGATCTAACTTTAGATAGTTAAGAACTCATTGTGTAAGTGTCTCAAAATATCTATAAGTTGATGGATGCCTATTTTTTTAGTTTTCTATTACATTTAACCTATCAAAAGAGACCCTCATTAGCAGGTGCTGCAAGGGAAACAGGATTAGGTGCGGCAGGGCTACGTGCATAATCAAGCAGCGCACATATCGCGAGTACAAACGGAAAGACAATCCCAAAAATGCCGAGCCCCAACGGTTTTTTATGTTCGCTACTCTTGTGGTCATATTGACCGCTCAAACGGAATGCATAAGACGACAGGACAATTATAGCAACAAAAGCTGTCACCATTAACAGCCAGTATGCCGCAACTCCCAACGTTATTACTCAGCTGATCGTGACACCTTTGTGAGAATGGAGGCATCTTGATGCTTCTCAATCCCTCTAGTTCATTCCACCTCTTTTCAAATATTAATTGACGTTAAACTGAACTAATACCTTAACCGCCGCATATTTCCTGTGCAAGAAAACACGTAACTGATAACAATTTCCTGTGCAAGAAAACACAACTGATCTTAATTTCCTGTGCAAGAAAACACATATCAAGAAACAGATAATCTGATATTGAAAATTCTGTGAAATGTCAGAATAAATCATATATATTCAAATGCTCGCTATTAGGACGAATATTAAATCCGACTCTTCCTTTCATATCAAAGATTATTAAAATTGTATTCAAAATAAGCTCAAGTTTTGAACTATTTTCATATCAGCTGCTCGTCCAATAAAACACAAGCCAAGGGTTGATCAAAAGAGAAGACTACATGTACTTAAGGAAGGAGATTTGGTTTACACCCACCTTTGGAAGGAAAGATTCCCAAGGGGAAAATAGGACAAACTAAAATTAAAGAAAAATGGGTTGTACAAAATATTAAAGAAGATCTTTGATAATGTATATGCGTTGGAGTTGTTGGAGGAGTTAGAAATTTCATCGAAATCCAATGTTGTCAATTTGTATGAATATGTTAACAGACCAACTAAGAGTGGAGAATCATACATCGATTGGAAAGATGACATACCATAATGACAAAATGAAGAAATCATTGTCAAAGTGCTCAATGAGCGCAATGTTGGTTAGAGAAGAATCTAGAAGAAGAAGGAATATTTGGTCCATTGCAGGAACATAAGTTTAAAGCATTCCACTTGGATATTAGAAGAGGAATATGAAAGACTGCAACCTCATTTAAAAGAGTAGAACTATGGGTGTAAATATTTTGTACTAGGGAAGACTAATGCACGGGAATTGGGCCCAAAACCACTAATCAAAGGTAAGCAACTTGAGGAGGGAATTCAAATTCGGTTGAGTCTACCAAGTCATAGTTGTGTGAAAGAAATTGATGGAATTTGAGTTGATGTGTTTTGAAAGAGAACCAGGAAGATTGACTAGTTGGAAAAGGAAAGAGAGGAAGTCAGAAGAATTGGCCGATGGGAAAAAGGTTCCAATGAGGATCGATCTAATTAAACACAAGATTGGAGATAAAAGGACATTTGGACAAGGTTCCAAAGTGCATGATGACGGTAGGAACTTTGCACCATGTGAACTATAAAGAGGTTGATAGGCTCCGATCGAGATGTACACCGGTATAAAGGGGCCTAAATGTAGAATAAAGGGCATTGTCATAGGGATGGTTGTAGTGATAAATGAATAACTAATGGTGGTACATGTATACTTCAAATGGAACAATGTGCAAAGGATAATTTAAGAAGAGGCTCTTAGATTGCATATGCTATAAATTTGATTTTGTTGACGCAACAAATATTAAGTTTAGACAATGATACAGTCATAATTATTACATGAAATACACTTAAAGTTTATATATTCATAATCTAGGGCTTGATGGTTGCTCCACCGATATATATTAATTTACAATTCCTTTCGAAGATTGCTCCAAGTCCACCTCCACACAAGTGCACATGTAAGATACAAAATTTCCTTTTGGTTATTTTTAATCCATAAACTAACATAATCCTAATACTTTTGAGAGTGATATCATCCAAAATTTTTAGAGGAAAAAGAGGTAACTTGATCCACATGAGAGATGAAGTGATTTCCTCCTCTATATTGAAATGAAAGAACCATGACTCAAATGCATTACTGTTATAATTTGTAATGATGACTTGTGTGGTGTTATTGGTGAAATATCATTAAAAGAAATAAATAACTCTAATGTTATAAAAAATAGTTATCCCACATCCATCATGTAATACAATCTCTTGTAACCATTCTTTATATAACAGAGGTGGAAATCTATTTATCCCACATGTGTTGTGGAAATCTATTTATCCCACATGTGTTATTAGATGTAAATATTTCATACCTTTGGCTATATAATAGACATGAAAGAGGATTATTAGACACACATGTCATTATTATGTCATTATGACATGATCCATATGTGAGTATGCCATGTAATGTAATATGGACATTTTTGAAGAATACATAATACCAAACCTTCCCATGGATGTTTCTCAATTTGGGTTTTTAGCCTTCCCATGGATGTTTCTCAATTTGGGTTTTTAGCATGTATATCTAGTGTATTGTTATCATGTTCTCTTATATATTATCTCTTACATGATTATGGTTATCTTTTCTCTTGATTTACATGTTAGTGTAAATGTATAGTTGTATGTTATGCATATTATCAATATGCTAATATGGTAACTTAGCTAGTTGTTATGCATACATTCTTTGGTAATTCTTTAATTTTTTTTACAAGAAAGAATCCTTCATATTTGAGTTTGGGTCCTCCATATTTTGTAGATTTGGAATCCAATCTATCAAACCCAAGCGATATTTTTTAGATCTATTCATTTTTCTATATGTTTGAGATTTTTTTTCAAACCTTAATCCTCACTATTAATTTTCAGAACCTTTTGAAGTTTCTCTTGATTTATTCTGTAGATCTAGATTAAAATTGATTGTATACTAACTTTCTATCAATGATATATTTGTTTTGTAGAAGATATGGTTTTTTTTGGATAAGTTTGTGTTTTGTTGTAGCTTTCCATATGGTATGATGATTGTTTCACAATTTTCCCAAATTATAACAAGTTTGAGGAAGTTTGAGGCTAATTTGCACCTTTTTGTTATGAGAAAGCACAAATACCATTGCAAATTCACACTCATCCTTTAGGGAAAGTGTAGATTATTGTCTTCATTTGAACCTTTAATCTTTAGAGAGAATGAATGCATCTATTTCAACATCTTTTTTTTTGTTGAATTTGATTCTCTCCTCTGCATTTTTTGTTGCAGGGTTACAAATCCATCAATTAGATATTGTTAGGATTTGGCTTCACTGATAATTTCTAGTTTATTCAATTTTATCTTGGAATTTTCTTCATTAGGACCTTATCCTTTTGCATTAAGGTTTATGTTCTTAGCTTAACCATCATGTTTCTAGAGGTTGTTTTGTTCCCATTTTACTTATCTCTAACCTTTTTGTGTGGAAGATGTTGTGACATTTTCAAGAGAATGTATCTCTAGTATGTTCTCACGGTGACTACAAGAAATGAACCAATGCCTAGGAATTAGTTGCTTAATGACTATATTTTTCTTATATAAATGATATCATTGTTTATTTGATCATTTTTTTACTCAATATTCTAACATAGTCTCACTATGATAATAATGACGATACTTATAACCTTGTGTCGTATTTTGCTAACTATTTATGTTGTTGCTAACCCTTGTTTGTGTGTAAGAGAATTTTCATATTTCATATTCAATATCATTTCATATATAATGTCATGTCGTTTCTATTATAGGATTATAATGTTTATTACATGATTTACTCTTGGAAGTTCTTTTGTGCATCACATCTCTCTATTTACTTCACTTTTTGCATAAGAGTATTTTGTGAAGAGTTGTGCGATAACTTACTTTTGACGTTTCTTCCTATCTTAAGCATATTGTTGTGGTTATATGTGTTTCTTCAACATTTTTCCTATTATTAGCTTAAATATTTTAAAGCATCAAAGTTGAAACCTTTTCTATCTAGGATAGTTGAAGTTGCAATTAAGAAGGAATGAAATTATGTAACCAACTACTATCATATCCCCATATTCAAGTAATAATGTATGAAATAAACATCCACCTTTTACTGTAAAAACATGATGACTATATGTGGGATGACATTTTGATGAATATGGATTTGGGTCTTGTATTCACGATGAGTATACTAGAGTTGTGATGGCTATATGTTAGCTATTGATTCTATTGCATTGGTCATTTAACGTTTATTTAAGTTGTTGATGTGTTATGCATGACTTCATTGTAGAACATATCATAGGTGGTTTCATGATTTAGTGAGAAACGATTGTTATCTTCATCAAATCTAGGAGGTGAAGTGTATTATTATTCACATTTATGGGACACTGTGGAATTTTTCATAAAGGGGGGGTGTCAATGTGATTACACCTTTCTCCATTTGTACTCTTTCCCATAGTCATAATTAATAAGGAGTGTTAGAATATGTAATGATGACTTTTGTGGTATTGTTGGTGAAATATCATTAATAGTTATAACTAAATTTGATATTATAAAGTAGATTTATCCCACATGAATCATGCAAAAAAATATCTTATAACCATTCTTTATATAAGATAGGTGGAAATATATTTATCCCACATTTGTTATGGGATGTAAATATTCCATACATATAGCTATATAATCGAGGTGAAGGAGGCTCATCAGACACACGTGACATTATTGTGTCATTGTGGCCTAAAGTGAATACTAAGTGTGATGTGATGCATATGTTAGGATGCCATGCATTTTAAGATGAATATATCTCTAAATAATATAGAATACCAAACATTTCCATGGATATTTCCCCATTTAGAGTTTTACCATGTATATTTGATGTATTATATTCTTGTTATCTTGTCTCTTAGTTCTTACACATGATTATTATTTCTTGTATGGATATAAGGCTAGAGTAGTAGATATTTTCTATTATATGTTAGTGTAAATATATTGTTGTATGTTATGTGTATTATCAATATTTTAACAATTACCTCAATCCCATGAAACATGTTTTTGACTGAAAAATCAAGTCACATTCCTCCTCATTGATAAAAATAAATACAAAATAACCTCAATCATATGGAAATGAATCTACATAAGTTTGAGTGCAAGCTAATGATGGTCCCTTTCTGCACATTAGATGCAACATAATTGAGAAAAAACCATCCTTAGATTACATGTTTATTTTGACATACCTACACAATGAATCTTGCTTCTAGTAAAAAATATGAAACGTAGGGAATTGAATCATCTTTCTAAATATATAAATTGTGTTTATTGAAAATTTTCACAACTAACTCAATTTTGATTTTTTTAACATTGACATTTTGTTTTTTCAACAAATGATAAGGTCAACACCCATGTAAGTGCATAATTTGAATGCCTAAATGATGGAATCAATATACAAAATTCACCTTTACTAGAATATTTTCACCATTAAAATGGCCCAACCAACCTTCAAAGTTATCCCCAAGTCCATTCCAACATAAAATATGGATTTTTTTTATCATGAAGCCGACATTAGGGATCTAGTAATTTCCCTTTTGGACCTAACACAGGGCTTAACTGAAGCCCGCTATAAAGAAGCCATAGACCAAGACCCCTACCAACTATGGTGGACTAACCTGATATACTTAGTCTGCACTCCCATGGAGAATTTCCATGAATTTAATGTGCAATGCTCACCATATCATTATCCAAGCTAAATAACCGTTAAATAATCCTATGGAAACAAAATTATATGTGAAATTGATGCTGAGGAGGTTAGAAAAATGTTCACTCTACTAGTAGAAGAAGACATCCTACCATTTGGAAAAAGAGAGCTATCACTGCAGTACCAAACCCTAATCCTTGATATTACAATTATTGTTACAAACCATTATATGGAAGTGGGAATAGAAATTGCAAATCAAAAGCTCCTTTCAAAACTATTATCTTCAAACTCGAGGCTAGAAATATAATTTCCCTGTTGTGTTCCATATTAGGGTACAAAAGTGATGAAATAGTGGATGGAACCATGTTAGGATTTCTTTCGAAATTACATCCAGTAGCAAGAAAAAATACAAAGTATAATACTCCTTCTTTTGTATCTCAAATTCTTAATTAGTAACTTACACAGTTTCCTTCCTAAGACTCTCTTTAGGTTTCTGTCTTGCCTATTCTTAATTTTTCTGCACCAAAATTTCAAATATTTTGAAGGTCTAGGCCCGGACATGACTTCTCAATTAGATATAGATGTTCTTGCACATGAATGTAATCCAATGTTTATCTAAAAATTGAGTAATGTTAATTTTACAAAGTTCACCAATAAGGTTATGAGGATTTCCTATGCTATCATTCATGGGATAAACCTTCCAAGAATGCCTAGATAAGAAAATGAATGGTTACATTTCACACCATAAACTAGAGTGGGTGACTGTGAACATTTATCCTAGACTTAACACAATTGAACTCACAAGAAATTGCTAAGCAATATGCATGAATTTCGCTCAAAATTGGAGATTGAATTGGTGCATAACAAAAACTTCTATTGAATAAATGTACACCAGAAAAAATTATGTAATGCTATTTATTTCCAAATATATAATTACAACCACATCAAGGATTCAAATTCCTTGGAAGGAAAGACAAATCCTCACAAAAATCATGCTTACTTTAAATAAAAAATCCCTAGGTGCATAAAACAATTTCCAAATCTATCAAGGAGGTCACAAATTAGCTAAATAAGGTATGCCAGCTAATAAGTGATAAGAATTCAATAAAATTATGATTTCAAAGAGAAAAATATGGAGGAAGTGTTGGGAAAAAAGGAGGCAGTTTCCATGTGACTAGATTTTCCCTTTTCCACTTTAAATAAAAAAAAAGGACTAAAGCAGAAAAAGTAGGATATGCACCCTTCTAAAATGGAAAATATTTAAATAAAATATAATCTTATTCATAATTAGGATAAGTGTGATCCTAGTTGTAATCATGGAAATTGTTGACCAAATAATGGAAGTGGAGGACAACTTCCCAGTCTGGTACCTAGGAAATTAATCAAGATGACTAATAAAAAATATCCTAAGTATGATGATGGGTTTTTGAGTATTCTAACACCCCCACTTAATCCTGAATTATGTGAAGTATTAGAAATATATTCGATATATAGGGCATAGAAACAAGGATTAGTCACCCTTTACATAGCACTTGTCCACAAAAACAAGGAAAGAAGGAAAACCTCATGGGAAAAAACCTCCCCTCAAAACATGGACATGAAAAAAATGTGAAAAGTTGTCTTCAATCCATCCATACCATGTGATCGTCTGCCCCAAGTAGTGAATTGCGATGGATGAATGTATTCTCATAGAATTCCTTGGTGAAGATGTCTTCAACTTTCTCAGATGTTGTGCAATAGTGCATAACAATGATCTGATCATGCACTAGTCCTCTTATGTAATGCACATGAATCTGTATATGTTTGGTTTCATACCTATAAACATGGTCTATTGAGATACTTATAGCACTTTGTTTGTCACAAAATATGATTATAGGAGTGCTAAAATAAATCCCAAACTCTCCAAGTATTCCTTGTGTTAGAATAATCCGTCAGGATTATTGTAAATAAATAATAGGAATATGAATAGATAGGAAGGCGAAAAGGCTGGTAATCAACCGCCTCAAGAAATGTATAAATATAGGCATTTGCATTTGAATAATGAATCGGAATCGGGAGTTATACCAACAAGTCCATCAGTCTGCCAGTGGAGTCGCATGCACTGTATGCGTTACTACTCCTGCCTGCGTTTTCTGCTCATACGTTTGGTGTATACCTATCAGTGTATACCTAACCCTAATTTATTAACTGAATGAATCGCCCTCCTCCTCTTGCATGTTGAGTTTGAGACTACGTATTATTGCCTACATTGCTGGGTTACACAAACCCTAAATTTAACCTAGTTCTGCGTGAAGTATGGGTGACTTTTCTGAGTGAAACCCTAATTTTTTCTGAGAGAAGCTGCGATTTCTGGAATAGAAGTAGCGTTCAGGCTGCGTGCTATTGAAGCTGATGCGTTGAGAGACTGTAATTGCTGCACCCAACTCGCTGAGCGCTGGCACTGGAGACTGCGATTATTATTGCTACGAGCTGCTGCGTGTGTTACACCTACGTGTAAGAACGCTGGAGACATCATCGCATATGTTATGTAGAAGCCTTTGACCAGAATGCTCTTGAGACCTGCAACTCTAAATTAGGAACAGCAGCCAGTCTTTGGTGGAATAGGCTGACTCCCACCAACATTCACTGTGCCAGATTTTCCAGTATTCATTACTGGCTCGCTTGCTATCCTCTTTTTTTCTGATGCCATGGTCATAAATGCTTCTTCAACGTTAGTGGCATTCTTTGCGCTCGTCTCAAGGAAAGGAATCCCTTCCAGTCTGATAGCTGACCACCCTTCTTGTGAAACTGCCTGGTGCTGCGTTGAAGACAGCGTTGGGGTGGCTGCGTGGAGAACTGCCTGCCTGCATAGAGCACCTCTGCTGGGAGCTACAAATGTTGAGTGAAGGCCGTCATTTTTATCTATCTACGTGAAGGGTTTGAAGTTTTGTGGTATTCGAAGGACATGCGTTGAGTTTAGGCTGAAGACTGAATACTGCACGAAGACCAGCGTGGAGGAGAATCGATGCTCTCTTTTGCGTGGAGAGTGCTGAGCGTGACCGTTCCCAAGCTTCCCCCGCCGGTGCCGAAAAAGCCGAAGACTATTGAAGTTAAAATTGTATTAACCCTACGCGGTTAATGCAGAGCTCGGAATCTGAAGCGATTATTTTGAGTTTTGTTGCCTGTGCCCTAGCTAGATTTTGAATGTTTTTGTTGTCAGGCTTGAAAACTATAGCACCCTGTGCAACCTATGCAACCGGCGTGTGAATAAAGATTTTTGGAGTAAAGTATCATTCAGATTTACTTCAGGATTGTGTTGCTGAAGCCTGAGTGAAGCCATCGCCTGCGTGAAGCTGGACACAAGGAAAATCACCTGGCTGAAGTAAATATATATACGTTGATATATCCTACATATACTGATATATGTTGAAGCTGATGCCTGAAGACTGAGCCTGCGTTGAAAACTGAAAGCTGCCTGGAGATTCACGCTTCCTGAAAGCTGACTGAGAATTGTACGTGGAGAATTGAAAACTGAAAGCTGCCTGCCCCGAATTAGACTGCTGAAAACCTATTGAAGACTGCATGACTGATCTATGGTTTATCTATGCTTTGAGAAATAATACTACGTGCCTGGTGCTGTGATTTTAAGACTTGAAGACTGCTCTTTTCTGCTGAATAATAATGTATGCTGTATATCATGCTCACTGATATATTTTGTATCTCCTTATTTCTTCTCCCTAGAATTGCTTTCAATTTGTAACTGTGCTTGAAAATAAAGCTGTAACCACTGCATGAGAAGATTGTTAATTATGGCATAGACTGTATTGTAAAAAAAGTGCAGAGACTCAGACCTGCATTGTGTAGAATAGTGCATAGAATTTATATATTGAAATGATATAGAAATTAAATATAGAGCAGCTGCAAGATTGTTTTGATAGGGCTGATAGGCTGCAGAATCATTTTGTAATATCTAAAGGAGCAGGAATCTAAACCTGCATCCCATTTTTTTTCTAAAGCATTATGTAAGTTATAGTTTCCAGATTAGAGATGCACTCTTTGGCATCTAGTATTGGTGCTGCCCTAGCTGGCAAAGACCAATCCAAAGACCCGTCCAAGGGAGATTGCGGCAAAGAGAGAGGCAGAAGAAGAAGAAATTTCAGAGGCAGAGGGGGCAGAAGCAAAAGATCAGATTTGCAGTGCAAGTGTTGTGGAAAGACTGGGCACACATCGGATCAGTGTTG
>LPNX010564730.1:243929-259838 GCA_001517045.1 Pseudotsuga menziesii | reverse complement strand
TAAAATCTATTAGGATCTCATTACATATAAGATCCATTGAAGAAGGATAATATTCAATCCACAAATCCCTCGGTCGTTCAACCAATTCATCCAGTTTTGGAACAACGACCATAACACAAATTTAAATTTTTTTTATCTTCAAACAACTGATCATATATCTCAAATGTTTGATAATTTTTTAAATTCTCTTATCATAAGATAAATCATCCCATTTGGGAAGTGGGTTTTCAACTGTTTTGTCTTATTCCTCATGGATTGACCTGAAATGGTCCATGGAATTTGTCTCATGAAAAAGTGATGAGAATGGTGCATATTGAATTGTTTTTTGAATTCTCCCTACATGGATAAAGGATCCTCACTCATTGAGGTAACATAGGCATATAGTTCATTCTCCTTAAGAATTCTTAACACCATTTCCTTCCATGTGTTGAATTTGGAAGTACCTTCAAGTCAGTCTTCTCATTGGACATAGATCGATGACATGGATCCAATATTTTGCTCAACTCCTCAAGATCACATAGGATTTAGTTTGCATGGGAAAAACTAAACTCCTTCATGCCCTATGCTCTAATACCATGTTTATGTTTTGAGCAATAATGGAGATTCTTGAACTTTAAAACTTTTATCAATGATATGCTCAAGACCTATAACAATTAAAAATTCAATCACACACAATAATTAATCCATAATGCAAGATGTACCTTGGGGAAAATACTAATAATAGGGAGGATGAAAAAGGCCAACAATTATTCATAGTATAATATATAGATTACAGAGAATGACTTTTACAACATAAGAAGATTGCTATATAATAGAGAATATGAAGCAATAGAGAAGAGAGATCCACTGTAACAATTGTCATGAATTTTCCATATGCCTAACATATTAATAATAAGCCATAATGAATTCCATGCAAACCCTGGTGAATGGTTGCATGATAATTGGCCACTCATACATTACAACTTTGAATTTCCTCTATGGAATAATCAATCCATGCATTGAATCTTCATCATTCACAACTAATGCTCCATACCTTCAATCATGGATATTAACTGATAGTTAATTGACATTGGAGTGAACTCAATATCTATCTGAATATTGATCACTTAGTTAATAGGATAACATAAGTGTTATAGTGCAATAATTCAAGTGTCACATGCAACAAAATTTCTTAACTGAAGTGTTTCCCTTTGGTTAACTTAAGTGTATTGTGTTAGTCTAATTAAGGTGTAAACACTTTAGTTAACTAGTCAATCTCTCTTTAATCATGTAGTTAACCATTATTAACTGATTCTTGCTGATTGATGAACAATGAGATCTTCTTTACTTAACTAAATGTTGATCATTAATATTTCAAGTGATGCTTTAACTAAAACACCGATTGAGAAATTCATATTTAAGTTCACTTCGAATTCTCTTTCTCTCATTATCTCTTTATCTTATTGCATTCATAATTAAGTTCACTTCGAATTCACTTCAAATTCACTTGAGTTCACTTCGAATTCTCTTTCCTTCATAATATCTTTATCTTACTACATGGTCTATGTTTAATCATTTATCCTATCGTATTACACTCAGAAGAATTGTCACACATACTGACCATCATATATATTACCTTGGAAAATATAGTCAATGCTAAAGTAATTCACTCTAGAGGTGATTAGTCTCTAGAGGAGACTTAATAGATTTATCCATCTCAAATGGCCATGGTTAGTAATACATTAGATTGTATAACCTCATGGCTTGATACAACACAAGACTGCAGTCTTGATACAACACAAGACCCTAGTCTTGATACGACATAATACCATATCTAGTTAAGGAGATCCATCTCATAGGGTACCATCTATGAGAATCATTTGACTTAATAAAACACAAGTATGTAGTATTGATACAACACAAAACCAGTCTTGATACAACACAAGACTCTAATCTTCATACAACACAAGATTCCAATAATGATACAACACAATATCACAATACATGCATCCCACCTCAATACATGAGGAAATATATAGGACCTTATACAACAAAATGTCCTGAATTGATACCACACAATTCCTTAACTTGATACAACACAACTTTCATACTTGATACAACACAAATCATTGACTTGATACAACATAATTCCTTAATTTTATACAACACCAGTTTTTGACTTGATACCACACAAGTCTGGAGAATCACTCTTGATGTTGTACATTTAACATCTCCACCCCAACCATAATCAGTAAAACCAACTAAATCTAAGGCATATTTTGTAAATAGTGAATTCCACGTGACTTGGTTCCTTGCACATAGTGCAAGATTACTTTTTCTTCCCTCCAATGGAGCCCATGTGGCTGCTCCATGTATTTAGATTCCACAATCACTGCATATGAAATATCAAGTCGAGTGTGAGTGTTAACGGAAGAAACGTGGTTAGTGCGGACAAAAACCATTTCCCTATTCTAAATGGTTTATATCTAGAAAAAAGCAAGTACAACTATGCAACCTTTCCCTAGATTATCAAATTAATTGAATGTGAAAATTTTATACCTCTTCCTGAAGATGATATTTTTCTTCTCAAATATTTTTGTGATCTAGCTGTGATGAAGAGACACCTTCAAAATATACAAAGGAAAAGACACAAGAAATAAAAGAAACAACACAAATTGATGAATCTATGCTAATGATCAAGGAGAAAAGAAATAAAACAACATTACACATTATTTATGGGAAAGGAAAAACACATTTGTATTAATGTAAATGAGGAAAGAATTGCAACCAAAGCATTGATGTTGGGGCTTCTCCCTACAAGAATTTCACTCTCAAACTCTACAAGCCTTTCACCCTCAAACTCCAATCTATTTTCCTCTCACTCCTAGAAGAATTTCAACAGCATAAAGGTGCTTTTCTGGTCCTCCCCCATTCATGAAGTTAAGATTACATTTATAGGTCAAAATGAGATGAAATAGGTTGATATTTTGTTGGAGGAAGGTGAGGTATCATCCCTATGGGTTAGGGGCTCGATCTACAGCTAATATGATTCTTTGGGATAAACCTCCACGAGGGATTTCTTCTAGAAGGCTCTTGAAACCTCTCTTTTTTCCCTTTATTGAGCACTGCCACTCTTTTCATACGAGAAACAAGCGTCAGGAATGGACACCGCTCCTTGCTCAAAGGTAAGGAGTGTCACCAATTCCTTTTATCCACTAACAACCAACGTAAGGATTGGATGCTGCCTTATGTCAAGAGGTAGGGTTTGTTAGAGCTCCTAGAAATGAGCTTCTAACAAGGCAAAATTCCTCCAATTTTTTTTTTGGCATATGAACTTTAGGGATCTAGGAAAAATGAAAATATTTTGTTGTAATATAATTCCCCCCCAAGTATGAATCTAGAGGGTTCACTAGAACAAAATGAGGAATTAATGACTAAAATATGGATATAAATGACTATTTTTTAGTTGGTGACTAATAGTAGCTAATTTTCACTGTCTTATAGCTTGATTAAATTAGTCGTATTTAACTTAGTCATTAACTGGTTGACTTATTAGTCATTGATTCAGTCATTGATGCAGTCATTGATTGCCACAATGACCAAATATATGACTAAATAAACTACTAGATGATAACATATTAATGACTAAGCTAAATACGACTAAACGTTAGTCGCACTATAAGATACTGCAAATTAGTTACTAATATTCGTATATATGTGAATTTAGTCATTTTCTTAGTCACAAATTTATGATAGGAAACAGAGGAATCGAACCACCAACCTCCTACCTATAATTAGGAAGTTGCTCTACCATTGAGATAACACCCATTAAGAAGTTGTTATTGCCTAACAATCATTATATTCAAACAAATTTTGCATCATTAAAGCATACAAAATAATGATTACCAAGAAACTATAGATCCATAATGGATTACCTTGTACTATTCCTTCAAGTCCTTCAACTGCATTTGTTAATTGAAAATATATATTTTCACTTAACAAATGTAGTTGAAGGACTTGAAGGACTAGTACAAGGTAAGTCATTATGGATCTATAGTTTCTTGGTAATCATTATTTTGTATGATTGAATGATGCAAAATGCAAAAATCCCAGAAATATATAGGAATGAAAATCAAGCATCCATTGTTAAACTATCTACTAAGTAATCTAGAGTCATGCCAATATATCTGAATTTAACTGAAAATTCATAAGTAAATTGAAGATAATAGTGGATGATTCCATATAAAGGATAATTTTAGTTTATATAGAAACAAAGGATGAGAAAATGGTGGCCTAAACTCATCTTTCTCCAATGTGGTCTAAGCCACCATCACCTGAAAAATGAACATAGGTGCATGTTTCTCTTAGGTTCCATGAACATCTTACACAACCTTCAGATAGTTTCAATCAGATTTGGATGTCCATCTTAACTTCAAAGGACCAACTTGAACTAGTAGATTTGGAATATTTAAAATATATGTGCAAAAAGTCTCCACATCTAATAAACCAATACATCATTTACTTATTGCATGATATTAGAGTGGATGGACATATTGTTAGAAACCATTTGGAGAGTTTTCATAATATTTTGATGTTCATTCCTAGGACGTATATACCCATCGTAGGAAAAAGTAACCTCTAAATTATTTTTAAAAAATCAGATAGAATTTTTTTTTGTCTCCAATGGAGCAATTCATCACCCAAAATGTATATAGAATAGTAAAAATAAATATACTACTAATTCCATTTCAAATCAATAAAAATGGGCATTAACTCTAAGTACTTTTAGCCACTAGATACTATGGAAATGAAATGAGATGAAATATTAGCAACAATACCTTCAAGTTTGCTTGCTGATAAGAAGTGTGAATACTTGTGTGAACATTTTATTCAGAGGTGAATTAAGTAGCCACTAAAATACAATCAAGGCAAGGAACCATGTTCAAATTGATATATAAATAAAATAAAATAAAAGTTAAAGATAGAATTATATGCCAATTCCACTATCATTTTACCTCGAAAGAGAACTAGCAAATCTCCCACAATTGTTCAACTTTGTCCAAAATGCCCACTTGGAATTCCATTGTTTAAACAAAACAAAAATAAATTGAAAACATGAAAGTAGTAATTACTCTACCTATCTATTGGATGTAGAGTCCCATAGTTGTGTTGGGCGCCAAAAATACCCTTTTTTCCTTACTCTGTTTATCTCTTTTTCCCTGTTTTTTCCTCCTATTTACAACTGAATATTTATCCTTTACAAGAGAACAAGCATGAATTAATAAGGTATGAAAAATTATTACTTATTTCATTAATGATTTACTTTAATTATAATTATGAACTTTATCTTTCATTTGCACTAATTTGTCATTGGTTTATAAGAAAGGTTCAGAATCTCCAAGTGTCTCAAGTGTAACAACTCGTTGCATTTGGAGATGAACTTATGCTTGGCATCAGTTTCCCATTTGATGAGCCAATCCAAGATGTCGATGAGAGAATCTTAGATGTCCTTCCACGCATCTAGCTGAAAATGCCCAAGTATCTTTCCTTGTTAGCTGAAACACGTTCGACCTATGAAACCGTTCAAATTAAAAGTTCATTCATTGTTGTGAACTGATCTTATGCAATGTAATAATAGTCATAACTGTTCTTGTTTAATTCGACAGCCTGGAGATCATAGATCTTCATGGCTTCCCGATATTGATAAAAATGAACTATTCCATTTATGTAAAAGTATGAACAGGAAATTGGAGCCAAGGGTTGGAAATTTGAGAGAAGTGATAACAGAGGTGGCTGTAAGTGTATTTTGATCCTTTTAATAAAAGGAGCAGCAATTATCAATATTTTTTTGTTGTAGATATTGTTAAGCCTTCAACAACATCTCTGTTCGAAGTCCAGGGCCTGCCTTCTTACAGATTTGCTGGTAGCAGTAGATGTTTTAGCTTAGTTATTTCTGTTTAGTGTGGGATTTCAGTTTGATGCACGAATAGATAGCAACAAAAAAATTCATTAAACAATTGCATTATCATGTTTCCCTTTGGCTTGCTGTAATAATGTGGTGTGACAATCAATTGTGTAGGATAATTTTTTTTTTTTTTATGCAAAGTGTGTTAATTTGTAATATCTGTTACAGACATGCTCTGCTCCTGTGTAGTGTTGTCATTTAACTTTCCTAGAGTTTACTGAATTAGATAGATCATTGCTTTTATGAATTGGCTGTTTTGATTGATGGTTTGTGATTGTTTTGATTTGGTAAAATAGGATTAAGTTTCTATAAAAGTAATTCTATGTTGATTCATTATAAGATTATAAACCACATGATTGATATTGTAGGAATCAGAAGTCCTTTACAATTCTTAGATTGATAATTTAATTTGTTTTTACAGGAAGCTGAGTTGATTGAGCAGTGATTAGGATTGAATTATTTGTATTTCATTAGTCAACTACTAAAATGTTTATGCATATATTTTTATAGTTACCTATGAAATAAATAGACTTCCCTGGGTTGATAATTTATATTGAGCACTCTTCTTGTTACGAAAATTAATGAGTATATAGAGTGACCAACATTTTGGAGCCATTGCCAAGGATGGTGATTGATAGACATAGTTAGTAGTTGATTGATTCAATTTATTTTAGCAAATCTTATTTTTTCGGGTGCAGGGGCAATAAGACGCAGTGAAGAGTTACGCATCCTTCAAAAGACTGAACGGGTCCCTACCCCAAGGAACAGGTATGAGTAATAATCTTTGCATGAATACAAGAAGAACTCCACAGGAAATCCCCAGAACCCCCAGAATCACTAACTTTGCAGGTGGAAGAGGTCATGGCTCTAACCCAGGCCTAGGAAGATAAACATTCATTGATGAATTAATTTCTAGGGATGATTCTTCTACTAGAGCCCTATATCGAAGATCATCATCTGTAAGAAGAAGCCTTGTTCCTCCTAGGATGGGGTCATCAATATCAACTATGGAGAGATAAGTAGGAGCTATGACACCATATGGTGGCATTGCGAAGTAGACTCTAGGGGATTGGGGAAGTTTTGTGGGGGAAGGTGGACCATAGGAGGTCTATCCAATCAATGGGGAGGAAGTTACTAAACAAGAGTGGTTGCAGCTTTGACAAGAGTTTGAAGATCATAAGAATCAAGAAATCAAGAGGAATAGGTAATCATGAATAACGAACATTATCATAACGATCATGAAGAAGTAGTAGTGGACAATGATAATGATAGTGATGACCTTAAGCATGATGAGACAATTGATACACTTCAGTTCCCTATTCAACAAACAACTGGACACGATCCTATGAAAAATATATTTCACCTTCTGTACTACCACACTTTCATGGGAAGTCTACAAAGGATTAAGAAGAATTCCTCTTTGAGTTCTACATTCTCTGTCGAAGTTATGACTATATCTCTAGTGAGCATAAATTGAAATTATTTCTTGCCACCTTGAAAGATAATGCCTTATGATGGTTTATGAGTTTTAGTGGTGAAACTGTTACAACGTGGGATCAGATGAAACATGTATTTCTTGCGAAGTACCAAGAATATTGCAGAACAAAGGATAAGAGACAATAACTATTTAAGATGGTGTAGAAAGACGACGAAATTTTGGAGGATTTTGTAGAAAGGCTTATGTAAAATGTGCAGTGATCAGGCCATACCATTATTGGAAGGGATGTCCTCAAGATTATTTTGTATGTGGGATAAGAAGGCTTCCTTGACATGCTTAATTTATTGGGGAATGGAGACATCTCCAAAGAACCATTCAATCACATTGTGGAATTATGTCGGCTCTACTCTAGGGTGTCTTCTAGAACCAGTACAAGGGAACAATTCGTCTTTTCATGAGCTCAAAAGTCAGCTAGTGGAGGGGCTACTTGGGCGGAAATAAGTAATATTCTTGAGAATTTTAAAACTGACATGATGAGTTCCATTTCTTCGCAGTAGGATCTCATGAGAAAAACACAGAAACAAGTGGACAAATATCTGTTACTTGGGGTATTATGCCCTAAGTGCAGGAATAAGCACCCACTGAGAGAGTGCCCGCTTGACAAGGTGGAGGTATGTGGTTTATGTGATATGGAACATGACACTAAAGATTTTCCTTCACTACCAAAGGTCAAATAATTATTTCAAGAATCCACTGCGGACATGGAGCATGCCTGTTTTATCTTGCAGAAGAAGACGTGGAAACCTTGGATTCTAGGTATAAATTATGAGCCTACACCTTTCAATTCCTGGAGTAATGTTAATAATCAATTTCCTCCACAATACTCATATCATAATACACACTGGAACCAACCTTCACAACCTGCGATGCAATATATGACCCCTTGGACTTCATGGGCACCACATCCAAGCTAACAATCCCCTTGGTCTCCGAGATGAAGAAACCCTTATCTAGAGAACCAATTTTTTCATAATCAAGTACCCTATCTAGAGTATCAACAGCCACAGCTGCAAATCCCTGATAATGTTACACCAATGAGTGCACCATTTCATCCTCAAATTCATGCTCAACCTAACCTTGATCCTAATAATAAGGCAGTGCAACAATTTGAAACCTCTAGTATGATATCTCATTCCATTTCCCCTGTCTCTTGCAATGATCTACATTTATGATTAGGGAGGGTAGTGGAACCAATCGTCATTGAGGATTTTCCATCCTCTGTGACTGAAGAGAGAATGAATCAAAGATTTGAAAATTCATTCAACATGACAATCCTCATTATTGAAGATGTTGAAACACCAATTGAAACACATGTTGAGACACCAGCTGAAACGCCAATCGAAACACATGATGAAACATCAGCTAAGACACTTGCAGAGACACGCAATAAGAGTCAACCTACATAGTGTTTAAGAGAACCATCGTATCTTGAATGATTATCCTTGCAGAAAGCAGTGGAAAAACCTAGTTTCAACTTTCTAGGGGAATTGAAAAATATTTATGTAAACATTACACTATTGCAAGACCTACACAATGTGCCTTTCTATTCCAAGACTATTAGAGATCATATTATAGAAAAACCAGGAAGGAAGCTTAAGGCTCCTCTTACAGTGCATGTAGTGGGGAATTTATCTACACTCATGATGGGGAGGGATCCACTGGCTAAAAACGATGACCCAGGTAACCCCACTATTATAATATATATTGGGTAGACCTAGATCCCCAATGTTTTGTTTGATCTAGGTGCTTCAATAAACGTTATGACCATTGATAATGTAAAGAAATTGGGACTCACTGATATCAGGCCTACCCCAACCAATACAAATGGTTGACAGATCCACTATCAAACTGGAATGAATATTGGATGACTTTGTAGTCTCCGTTGACTCATGAGAGTACCCTGCATACTTTGTTGTTTTACAACATAAGCCACAACTTGGGGGACACTCGTTAATATTAGGAATACCATGGCTAGCCACAACAGATGCATGTATTAGTTGTAGATTAGGATCCAATGACCTTATATCCTCCAGCCATATCAATCTTAGATGCTAAAATTCCATTATGGATGGAATTGGAGGAGGTGGAAGGTATTCATCCATTGCTGACAATTGGGAGGGCCCTGACTTTCGAAACAGAAACTGAAGATGACACCATTTATAGTTTTATTAGCGAGCCTATGTTTGTCACCAGACAAGCATATCAGATCTTGAATAACACCTTTAAAGAATAGGAACAAGAATAAATTACAGAATAAACCTTAGTCATTAACACTGAAATAATCCCAGTAATTGAAAACTCAAAGAGTGTTCTAGTAGAAATCGAACTAGGGAAAACATTGAATATTGATCCTAATCTTAAGAATGATGAACTAGAACATCTGGTTATGTTGCTAAAATGAAATAAAGGGTCCTTTTCTTGGGATTATACATACATGAGGGGTATCCCCTCAGGACTGCGTACTCACCATATTTATATCAAGAACGATTCTAAGCCCATACGCCAACCTCAATGTAGAATGAACCCGTATTTAAGAGACATCATGAAGGAAGAAATATAGAAAATTTTGGAGGCAAGTTTATTTATCCTATTTAGGACAGTGAGTGGGTTTCCCCACTAGTGATCATACCCAAGAAAAATGGGGAATGGTGAATCTATGTAGATCATAGAGAATTGAATAAAGAAACATAGAAAGGCCGCTGCACTTTACCTTTTATAGATTAGGTTTCAGGCACATTGTCTGGAAAAATATTATTTTCTTTCCTGGATGGTTTTAGTGGATATAATCAGATCTAAATTTCCCCTGAAGACCACTAAAAAAACACCTTCACTTGTCCTTGGGACACCTTTTCCTATAGGGTGCTTCCTTTGGGTTGTGTAATGTGTTAGCTACATTTCAGCAAGCTGTAATCGAGATTTTCTCTGAGATGGTAAATGATTGCATGGAAGTTTTTATGGATGATTTCACTCCATATGGTAACAGTTTTGATGAAGTTCTAAGGAACTTGGAAAAAGTTCTAGAACATTGCGAACAAACCCACCTATCCCTAAGCACTAAAAAGTGTCATATTATGATGAGAAAGGGTATAGTTCTTGGGAATTTCATCTCTACTGCAAGAATTCAAGTAGATCCAACTAAGATAAAGGTAATTGCAAATATTCCTACTCCTGGGTTGCAGAAAGAGGTACATAGTTTCCTTGGACATGCTGGCTATTATAGGTGATTTATAGAATTTTTTCCTAAACTAACATCCCCTGTATTTACTTTATTGATGAAGGATGCACAATTTTTTTGGACAGAGGCATGTCGATCAACATTTTCATAACAAAAGAAAAGGTTATCTACATCACCTATCCTAAGAGGGACTAATTGGGCCCTACATTTTCATGTCTCTTTTGATGCTTTAGATACAACTATTGGAGCAGTTTTGGATAACAGGAAGGTCACAAACCATATTCCATATACTATGTTAGTAATAATCTGGCTCCTACTAAATTGAACTATACAATAATACAAAATAGTTTCTTGCCATTGTTTATGCCATTAATAAATTCAGGCATTATATTACTGGATATTCTACTTTTGTGCACACTGATCACTCAACCCTTAGATATTTAATGAATAAACCTATTACTAATGCCAGAGTGACTAGGTGGTTGTTGTTACTACAAGAATTTGATATAACCATTGTTGACAGACCTGGAAAGGAAAACGTGGTTGAATATTTCCTTTCTCGACTAACTCATTATGATCATAATTCACCAGTTGAAGAATCCTTTCCCGATGAAAACTTGTTCACAGTCTCAACTTATTCCCCATGGTATGCATCCATTGCTAATTATTTACCTTCAGGTATACTTCCAGTGCGCCTATCAAAATGAGAAAAGAGAAGGATCATACAACCGAGTGTGAGATACTGTTGGATCGGAGGTCATCTCTTCTACACATGTCTTGATTTGGAAATATGGTGTTGTGTGAGGGAGGATGAGATTCACAACATCCTGAAGGCATGCCATGATGAGCTCTATGGGGGAAATTTTGCTGATAAAAGAACTAGTCATAAGGAATTAAGGATGGGGTATTTTTTTCCAACCATGTTGCAGTATGAGAAGAAGTATGCTCAAGCCTGTGAAAGCTTCCAGAGAATGGGCTAGCCAAAAAAATTGGATGAAATGCTGCTTCAACCACAGTTAGTGCTTGAACCTTTTGACTGATGGGATTTGGACTTTGTAGGGCCTATCTACCCTCCATCAAGACAAAAGGTTTATATCTTGGTTTGCACTGATTAAATAACTAAGTGGGAGGAGGTTGTGGCTTTGGTAAAATCCAATGATCAAGCTGTGATAGATTTCTTATATGGAGAGATATTCACCCGCTTTGGAGTACCCAAAGAGATAGTATTAGATGGAGGACTGCAATTTGTGTCCTATAAATTGGAAGCCTTATTTCAGAAGTACCATATTCAATATTGAGTCACCCCACCATATCATCCACTAGCCAATGGCTAGGTGGAAAGCACGAACAAGGTATTTGAGGAATTCCTTACAAAAATAGTGAAGAGGCACCGTAAGGATTGGGTTGAAAGGATTCTAGAAGCATTATGGGCGTATTGTACTACATGGCACAACAATACATGTTTCTTCCCACATGAACTAGTGTATGGAAAGAATGTTGTTTTGCCTATTGAGTTTGAAATCAAAACCCTGAGAACAACTATAGAGGCAAAACTGACCTTAACAGAGGATCAGAAGAACCAAATGAATTAATTGAATGGAATACATGAGAAGCACACCGCTGTTGTACATCACACACCATTAATTCAACAACAACGCTCCAAATGGCATGAGATATTTATAAAGAAGAAGGCATTCTGCAAAGGAGACTGGGATTTTCTATACGATTCACGGTTCAAAAGGGATTTCAAGGGAAATTTACGTACAAGATGTCTGGGACCCTACATAATAGATAAGGTATTTGACAATGGAACCGTTTCATTAACCACTATCGATGAAAATAAAACACCTTTGTTTGCAAATGGTCACCGGTTATGGATTTATCATAAACCTATCTCAAAAAATGCGTTATCTCTCATGTTGTAGCTGATCCAAACTATCAATTGGTACAGGAGTAGGGTTTTTCCCTTGTTATTGAATTTTTTCAAATCTACGGCAGATTCCACACGAAAATTGTATATAAATAAATTATTTGATTTCCTTCATTTTTTAGCTATGATTGGTTTGTTGTTTTTGAGAATTATGAATAGGAACTTGAGCAAAGGTTCATACGGAAGAAACAATCGCAACGGGACAAGCGATTGCAAAATTCTAAACGATCCTTCTCCATTGGTATTACTTGAAAGAGAAAGTGAACAAGATTTCAGACATATGTTGGAAAGTTTGTCATTTTCCCATGCTTTTATTAAGTTTCGTTCAAATTTTATAACAAAAAATCCACTAACTGCTTATTTTTATCTGTTGTAATTTTGCTATAGCTCCGCTATTTTTCATACCAAATTGGCCATTTTCCGTTGCAACTCCGTTACTTTTTTCACTAAAATTGAGCATTTTCCCCTGCAACTCCGCTACTTTTCCCACTAAAATTGGCCATTTTCTGCTGTAACTACAATATTTTTCTCATTAAATTGGTCATTTTTCCGGTGCAACTCTAGCAGTTTTTCCAGCAACTTCCGCTAGAACTTCGCCAATATTTCTGCTAAAAGAAATCTCACTAAAATTCCGCCGCATTTTGGGTGGATTTTCAACCAAATATTTATGCTTCATGATGAGATTTTTCCAACGATCCACCACTCTACTATAGTCCCTCCATGCATCCAAGAAATCAATGCTAACACGAACGTGTTCAACCTGTTTATTAGATGAAAACCCATTTGTTCTGGAAATGCACGTGCATAATTATACCCCTCTTGATTGTTTCGGCATCAAAGGAAACCATATCGAGAAAATGACGGCTGGGATGATGATGACAAGGTACGAGTTTTGATTATGAGTATGATCAAGTGTGAACTGATATAGTAGTAATGATTATATTCTACCTTTTTGATTCCTGTCAGTCTCCCATAGCCAATCATATTTCAAGTGAGATTCAAATATTCCACCTACACTTGTTAACGACCGTCGTCCTATTCAGCCTATATGATAATCCGTTAAAATATCCTGATTCTTAATATCGCCAAGTTTTCAAAAATATCAATGCAAAATTTGGTTAGCCAATTACTGTGTTCGATTGCTACAACTCTAATGATTGATACTGTAAAATGCTACATTCACCATCACAGCTAGCAAATGAAAAACAATATGGGCCCTCTAGTCAGATATGAACACAAGAATTTAGATGCCCTGCATGAAAATAGGGAATTATTTTCCATGTTTCGAGAACCTAGATGGATTGAATACTTCCAAATACTGAATGGTTTTCATGAAGAAACTACATTTCAGTTCGCCATGAATTTGACAGGATACCATTCAGAAATCAGAGGATTAAGAATAGATGTATCATAACAGGATTTAGTAGAAGTCACAGGGTTTCCCAAGATTGGGAATCGATGGTTTTCCAGGAAAAGACATAATTTGATTACTTGATTCGATATTCTTCAATGTTCTTATGCCTAACTTTCTTCTAACAATTGCCATGCTCCTAGATTTAATAAAAGCTAAAAACAATTAGCATTTACCAACTTTATATTTTTGATCAAAATATTGTTTCATTATTTGAGAACAATGATGAAGGATAGTGCGTTTAAGCACCTTACCTTCCATGGAAGTCAATTCTCTCTTTCCCACTTGTACGCATTTATCAGTTCTCTTTCATGTTGATGTAAGAGTTTTTGCTATTTGAAATGCTGTAGTGATGTTTACATCCACTACAGGTTGATAACTTCGATCAGGATATTGAACCACCTGACATGGTTGTTGCGGAGCCACATTTGCAACGTCAGGAACATAATGATTAAACTCTTCACAAAATTTTCTACTTAATAATGCACCAATATTTTCATCTCTCCCATAACTAGCTTCCATTATTGTTGCATTATCCTCCTCAACCTCTACGTCAGGTATCTGTGGTTTTCCCCGATATTTTTAGGCGCAAGTATTTGATGTAAAGTGTGGTGTTTCATCCATTTAACTCGATACTGAAATGTGGGTCGTTGGAGAATGTATGGTATTGTCCACTATCAAATTCCCCCACTTTGACTCTTTCTCTAGGGTATCCAACATTGAATTTTCTATTGAATTGATCTGCTTCACCTGTTGATCGGGAATGGGAAGTATTTTCTCATCGATTGAATGCCGACAATTTCTTGATTATTCCCTCCTCTTCATTTTTTTTTCAGCTTCTTCCGGTGTAAGCACCTTCCTCACTGATTTTTGACCTCTCTTATGTACATTCCCCATTGAAATCCACCCAAACTTGTATAATACCTATGGATTTGTGTAATAAGTGATGAAATGGCAGGTTGAATAGTTCTTTGTGCGTTGGGTCAGAGTAATTTTATCTTTTTCTACAGTAAAAATGGCCCACATCCTGCAACCCAACATTTTTTATAAAACCCATATCGCATATGTGATATAATGCATGTATGTTTTAACACATGCATTATATCACACATGATTTATGCATGCAATGGTTTACACCTAACAACCACTATGTAAAATGTGATCATCATATTGAATATGGGATATAACACATATGCGATATAACGCATATGCGATATATCACATATGCGATTTAGTGCATATGAGATAGGAGAAATGAACATTACATTGATTAAGCTAAAAGATGCATGGGGGACTCAAAGGAGGGAGAGAAAGGTGTAGAGGGAATCATGGGAGAGAGGGATGGGTAGGGAGAGATATGGTGGGTGAAGGGAGGAGAAATATAAGGGGAAGGGAGGGATGGGTAGGGGAGAGGTATGAGGGGGGAATGAAGGGAGGAGAAATATAAAGGGAAGGCATTGATGGGAGGGGAATAAATATAAGTGGGAGGGAGGGATGGGGAGGGGGGGAGAGATATAGGGGGGATGGGAGAGGGATATATATTGGAGGGAGGGACGATTAGGTATAGGAAATATATAGGGTAACAGATGGAGGAAATGTATAGCATAATGTATGGAGGAACAAATAGGGGGGGGTGTTTAAATAGTGAGAGGGAGGAGAGGGATGGATGGAGTGGTGTTATAGAGTGAGTTAGTGAGAGAGACAAATGGGGGGGTTGTTAAAGAGTGAGAGGGTGGAGATTCAAAGAGAGAGAGAGAGAGAGATGGAGGGAGAGACAATGATGGATGGAGGGATGGTTAGATGGTGAGAGAGTAGGATAATAACAATGAGAGAGGAGGGATTTAGGGAAATGGAGGATAGTAAAGGATAGTTACATCAAGGGATAGAGATGAGGGGTTGTGTGTGTGTGTGTGTGAGATATGGATATTAAGGAATGGAGAAAAGTACGGAG
>LPNX010564730.1:184627-243364 GCA_001517045.1 Pseudotsuga menziesii | reverse complement strand
GGGGGGGGGGGGGGGGGGGGGGGGGGGGGGGGGAGGGAAAAAGAGTTTTAGTGGGAGGGAGGGGTAACAGAGGAATGGTTTTAGAGGGAGGGAAGGGAGAGAGAGAGAGTGTTGATGGATGGTTTTAGAGGCAGAGGCATGTTAAAGGAGAGAAATATCGATGGTTATATAGAGAGGTATGGAGAGAGGTTGTGTGGATGTGTTTCAGAGAGACAAATGGGGAAGGTTTGTTATAGATGGAGAGGGGGTATGCTGTTCCAAGAGGAAGATGTGTGTAAGTTTATTTGAGGGGGGAGTGGTGAGATAAGGAAGGAGGGGGAATTTAGGTAGAGAGGGGGAGAGAGGAAGAGAGGGAGGGAAATGGGTGAGAGAGAGGGTTGAGGGATGGTTATAGATGCAAAGGGATAATGAAGGAGAGAAATAACAATGGTTAGATAGAGAGGGATGGAGAGAGGGTGTTTGGATGTGTGTGAGAGAGACAAAGGGGGGAAGTTTGGTTTAGAGGGAGAGGGGGTGTGGTTTTTAAAGGCCAATAGGTGTGCAATCTTGATAGAGGAGGTAGTGGCGAACTAAAGAAGGAGGGGGAATTTAGATAGAGGGGGAGAGAGAAAGAGAGAGAAGGAATTAGGGGAGAGAGAGAATTGGGTGGAGAGAGGAGGTAGGGGAGAATGTGGGGTATGGAGTGACTGAGAGGATGGAACACATGGAGGCATAAGGAGAGGGAGGGAGGGGAGAAGAGAGAAGGGAATGAGAGGGAAGGGGGAGAGAGAGAGAGAGCCCTGAGGGATGGTTATAGAGGTAGAAGGATGGTGAAGGAGAGAAATAATGATGGTTAGATAAAGAGGGATGGAGAGAGGGTATGTGGATGTGTGTCAAATAGACAAAGGGGGGAAGGTTGGTTATAGAGGTAGAAAGTGTATGGTGTTACAAGACCGATGTATATGTAAAATTGTTTTTTAAATTAACATAGTGAAATGCATATGCGATATACCAAATATGCAATATATCACATATGCGTTCTAAAATGCATATGTGTTATAACACATATGCGATATAAAATGCATATGCATTATAACGCATATCCATTTTGTAAAATTTAAAATTTCGACAGGAACAAGGATTGGCATGATGTTCGAAAATTACTTCGAACTACTGAACCTATTGGCTAGGACAAATAAACCAGGGCTATTTCTTGAATTTTGGAACTCTATGAATATGCTCAGTTTCGACTGTTTTTTTTCCTATGACAAACAAAATAGTTTTTTTATGAAAATAAAAAATATTCCTAAAAATGTATGTTTTAATTATTTATTATTATTTTTCTAAATGACACACGTCAGTTTTAGAAAATAGATACATTGATTGTTTTTTATATAATTTTTGATTTCCTTCACCATTTCTCAAGAGAACTATATGGTGCACTAGAGGAGAGCTAGCTCTACAATCCTATATATAGAAACCAATAATTTCATTAAGTTTTTCCCCTAAAGTGTTACCCACACATAGCGTTTTCGTTTCAAGGTTTTCATACTTCAATAACTAAAAATAATAAAACAATTCATGATCTTTTTTGAAAAAATAGTGTTGCATGTCATTTTTATATGTCTGCATGATTTTATAAAAAAATGACATCATTTACCTCATATAGTGTTGCACCCGCACAAACATATATGTTATGATGTGCTGAAAATTTGAAAACCCAATTTAAGGGAAACTAATTTTATAATCATTTACACAAAGTTTATATAGATAAAAGTTATATATTATGAAATCTTATTAAATTACCTAACTTTTGTCATTTTACTTCATCTTCAAATCCATTAGGGAACTACCTCTAATTTTCACCTAAATTCAGAGGTTCCATGTTTTTTCAATGTTATGTGGCATCTAAAGTCTCTTTAAAGGAGTCCATGATTGTGCATCAACCCAATAACATACCAATAGTTAAAGACTATAATTCGGTAGTGAGATATCATAAATTATCTTTACCACCTAAGAGACAACACCCTAAGAAAAATACTTATGGGTCATCTTCACAAAAATAGGAAGCTCAATAGACCCCTCTTCCATCTTAACAAGCTACTTTTTGTTGACACAAACCCAACCAACAAAACTAGTCTACAAGGGTTCCCACTCTGTCGACACTCAAACCACCACGATCTCCCTGAGAACCGGCCCAGACAGGTTTTATCCCATCCAGAAACACCTACAAAGCGGATGAAGTATTACTCGAGATGCTTGAGGGAGAGCTGATGGAACCAAGTTTCCACATAATAGGAGAGGACAATGTGCATCTACTTATTCAACTTAGTGCAACATTAACAGATCTAATCATTCATTTCATGTATTCACAGAACCATATCATTCTTCAACAGATTGCATCATTTCATTAAAAAAGCAGTAACCACATTGAGACACAAACAAATCCACTAAAATAGCATCATTTAAAGTAGAGAAACATCGCAACATTTACAAATCCATGTCATAGATACGCTTCACATTCACAATTGAGCCGTAGAAAATAGTTTAATAAGAAAATAGAAAAGAAGACAATGATTCAGTTCAACTTCTGTCATGTCATATTAATTCCATGCAAAAACCCATAGATTCAAAACAATCCATAGATCAATAGATATTGCTCATAATGGTTTTCCAAAATCACATCATAATCTCTGCGCTCTCCTTAACATTTGCAAATCTAATTCCACTTATAGGCTTGCGCCTTTACAATCATGGTCCACTTAAGTTAAATTTCTAACTGACTCTTAACTGATTCTACAAAATAATGACCAATATCCACAAAATATGGTCGAAAAATACGAAGGTGACACAAAATTACATAAAATATTCTATTCTCTGCCTAGTGTGCCATCCTCCACTTGCGTGGTGTATTTGAGCTTGCGTAGCATTCGTGATGTTACACAAATAACTTATCCCAAACCCCTTTCTAACAGGCCCCCAAGATAATCTTATGGCTCGCTCTTGAGCCACGCTAGCTAGACATGGTGTACTCAATAATCTTGAGCTTGAAATCCTCATACTGCTGAGTAATTTCCTTGACCTACACTTTGACTCGCTCAACAATATCCTGGATTTCTGTCAGATCATGTGTGATTGGGTACTCGATCATCTTCTCAATGGTCTCCATTTTATCGTCCCATGCTACTTGTAGCACAGACACCTCTTTAACAGAAAGTTACGCTCCAATTTCTTGGAACTCATCTAGCTGTGTGATGTGGCGTTGTTTCCTTTCTCTTGCCTTCACTACTCTCTACTGGAGGTCCTTTAGCTCCTCTGACTTGGTGATATGAACTATCATTGGCATCGCTCTCAATGACATCTTCAAGATCGCTAGATGCGCTTCCGCTTCCTACAACTATGTGGTCAGTTGCGCTAAGTTTTCATCCTGCACTACGCTTCCCCAAAACTACGTTGTCTCATCCATCATTTTCTTTGCCTCTTGCTCGAGCTCATCGAGCTATGTCACCAAATCTTCTATAGTGCTCTTTCGCTCTTCTATTTTCTTTGGTGGCGTGGTCATGTGCACTAAAGCCTCCAAAATGCTATTCTCACTCTACAATCGTGCAATAATAGCCCCAAGTCACTGTGCTCTACGCACCGCATCTAGCTCCGCGGTACTCTCAAATACGTGATGATAGGCTTCCATAACTTCCTCTTCCAACTTTACTTGACTGTCCCAAAGATGTGCCTTCTCGACGATAAGGAAATCTTGCTCCTTTTTTAGCTATGTAATCTCCTCGACTCTCTTTCTCCTCAAATCCTCTTGTGTTTGCTTGAGTGATTCGATTTCATATTCTTTATCTTCTATCAACTTTTCCTTTTCCCGCTGCAATTCCTGAACCTCTTTCTATCATTTTGTCCTCTTTCTCCTGCGATTGCAACAATCGATCGCTGATTTATTTCTGTCTATCTGCCAACTTCTGGTTGGAAACTTATTGCATGTGTGCGAACGTCTGAGTGGACAACATGTTGATATCCAGTGATATGTCTTCCAACTGCTGCAGGGAGGTATTCAAGTCCTCTCTTCCAACGTTAATCATATTTGAGGGAATTTGAACATTCTCGACCTGCGACTCAGTGCTGATTGATGCAAATTCTTACAAAGTCGCACCTTCTAGAGTTCTCTTTGAAACAACATCGTACCAAGAATCAAGTTTGGTTCTTACCTCTACAAATCCATCTTGTGCTGATTTCTTCATTTCTTTTGCTGCGTCATCGATGGAATCTGGAACGGCCTTGATAAGCCGATTCAATTGTGTCTCCATTACTTGCAAAATTCTACTACTCGCACCCTACTCCATGCGCCTCTTTGTTCTTAAGTCATTGAATATGTGTTCTGCTTCCAGTTTAGTGGTTGTCTCTATTGACAATTCCTCATTCGACTCATGTTGACTTTGCTGGTCATCCTTATGCATGGGATCAGTAGGTGCATCCATTGGGGGTCCCATCGAGACTTCTTCCAAACTGACTGGTTCTCGCCATTCTGTAGACCAATCATTAACCAATGCCTCCAACTTTGCATCAAAAAATTTATACGGCATCGACAACCATTGCTTGTCTAGGTCACGCCGCGCTTGGACGTGGATGGCATGTGGTCTAATTGTGAATTGTGCAATCCTTTCATTAGAGGAAATTTGAGGTCTAAAATGGGCCTCCTAAGGAAAATAATAAAATAATAGTTAAAATAATAAAATAATAGTTAAAATAATAAAATAATAGTTATTAATTTTGGAGGAAGAATGAAAAAACTACTTTTTGTGTTCGTATTTTTGACATATCTCCCTTTGTTTTTACTCAAATTCAGAGTGAAAGAGCTTGTTGGATGCAGAATTAAATTTTGCATCTAACGAGCTCTTTCGCCTGAAATTTGATTAAAAACAGAGCGAGATATGTCGAAAATACGAACAAAAAAAGTAGTTTTCTTTTATGACAAATATGTCAATTCAACCATTATGGTTGACTCATTTTATTGAAATTCTATTAGTTCTTGAATTCCAACTCACAAAATTTATTCTTGGCACGTTTTCTTATAAGGCCCATTTTTTACCCCAAATTTCCTCTAATGGGTATTTTGCCGCATATTCCTCAGATAATCTTGGGAATTTCACCGATGCCTCCTGCAGCACTTCCTAATATATATAAAATTGAATTGCACAATTTGTCAATATTTCTGGTTCTTTCACCCACCATAGACTCTGATATCATGCACCCTTACATACTTTTATCACTTCTACATCCATGCCTTGGTAGTCATCTGGCTCCATCCAATCCACTAGTGCCATCAAGATGAGTAACCAAATGTATGTAAATGGTCTCTCAGTCTCCTGCACTACCATTGTGTCCTCCGCCAATTGGTTCATGAGAAAGAGTGACCAGTTCATTTGTATGCGTTGCACACACTACTCGACACATGCAACCACCCTCGACTTACAATGGATGGGGTGGTTCTTCTTGACTACTTTGTTGGCCAAAATCCATGCACCGATGGACACCTCTCGGACATTGATACTGTCGATGCGGTAATCCCTCCTGTCGCACTCTAAAGCATAACGCTTCTTCAATGTCGTTGGAAGCTTCTTGTCATTATCCTTTCCTCAGAAATACTGCGAGGGATATGGACCATCCTTGGGCAGCCCCATTATTTCTGAAATCAGTCCCACCGTGAATTGGACTGGCTTATCCATCCACGAAAATCCTCCATGGAAGCATGCTAAATGCTTCTTCACACACGTGTTGAATTCGTTCAGCTGCCCAAAGTGTGGCATGTTGATCAAAACCCACAGTCGAGCTCTGTCTATCCCACGTTCCCAGTCGTGCAGAATGTGCTCAATCGGGTCACCTCCTATCACCACCATTGGCACATATGGTTCTTTCACAACATCCTCTAGTGTGAGAAAGTCATGGTCCTGGAAACATAACCATTTGTTGACACAAAACCATCCAACAAAGCCAGTCGACAGGGGTTCCCACTATGTCGACACTCAAACCATCACGAACTCTCTCAGCACTGACTTAGACAAGTTTTACCCCATTTCAAGCAACACCCGCGGAGCGGATGAAGTCTCACCCTAGATGTTCGAGGGAGAGCTGACGGAACGAAGTTTTCACAGAATAGGAGAGGACAATGTGCATCTACTTATTCTTCTTAGAGAAACATTAACAGATCTGATCATCCACTTCATGCATTCACATAACCATATCATTCTTCAACAGATCACATCATTTCATTAAAACAACAGTAACCACATTGATGCAAAAATAGATCCACTAAAATAACATCATTTAAAGCAGTGAAACATCGTAACATTTACATATCGATGTTACAGATACGATTCACATTCACAATTGACTCGCATAAAATAGTAAAACAAGAAAATAGAAAAGAAGATAGTGATTCAGTTCAACTTCTGTCATGTCATATTATTTCCGCGCAAAAACCCACAGATTCAAAATAGTCCACATATCAACAAATATTGCTAACAATGGTTTTCCAAAATCATAGCATAATCTCTGCGCTCTCCTTAACATTTGCAAATCTACTTCTACTTATAGGCTTGCGCCTTTACAATCATGGTCCACCTAGATAACTTCCTAACTAACTCTTAACTGATTCTACAAAATAATGACCAATATCCAGAAAATATGGTCCAAAACTACAAAAGGTGACACAAAATTACATAAGATATTCTATTCTCCTCCTTGCGCGCCATCTTTCACTTGCGCCATGTCTTTGGGCTTGCACAGCATCCGTGATGCTGCACAACTAACTTATCCCAAATCCCTTGTGAACACTTTTACAACACAACAACATACCCAAACAACACCAACTCAACAATATGGAAGACAACCAACCCCCTTGGCATTCATGTGATCTAGAGGCTCTATATAGACTGGAGACCGTACTTATAATGAAATTCTCCATCAAATGAGGCAACTTGATATCCCACCTAGATATTCCACAACTCCAGGACAGTAAAGTATACGCGGTCAACAGTCCCCAGTTCGAGGAAAGACAAATGCGAAGGACACAACAACAATTGAATATTAGTCTATGTAAATGTAATAATTTTAATGTAAAAAAGTAAATAGTGAAAATCTATTACTTTATGTTATAATTCAAATAATTTACAACTGAATTCAGGCGCACCTGAGCCCTATATAATGTAAGCTCAGTAAATGAGCAAGAGGCTGGCAATTTGAGAATTATATTTTTTTTCTATTGTTGAGTCAGTGCTTACTTTTGATGATTTAGAGTTTGTTCAACATGATATTAATGAAATGGATCCTTGCAGAGTGTTATTTCTATCTATGTTCTTATGTGTTCATCTATTTGTAAGGATTCATGAGAAAAATGCTAAAGTGAGTGCAGTAATGTTGGATATGTCTCGGAATCATTGATTCTTTCCTTATGTTAAATGTTAGATATTATCTTAGAAGTTCAAAGTTCGTTTGATTTTGTGAATGGTTTTTAATTTAGATTGTACTAGCTCTATGTATGAAAGTTTTATGTATATGTGCTTGTGTATGATGAATTATTGTGAAATTTATGTGAAGATCATGTTACTCCCTTGCAACTTGTAAATAATTATTGAATTTTGATAAATTCATCTGAGTACATTTATCTGATAAAGTCTATCTATCTTGAGGAAATTTACCTGTCAGTACTTCCCGTGGTTCAAGATTTCTCTTCATTCCCCCTATTTCATTGCTTTCTTTTTTGTTCTTCCTCGCTCTATCTAATTCCTCTATTGAAATTTCTCTTGCATTCCCAATTGTGTTCTCACAATTATAGTTAAAAAGAACTTGAGCATTCAAAGAATGTGTCAAACTTAAATTCAGTACTCGATTTAGCTCTAAATTTGTTAAAATTGAGCTTTCCCTACTTTCAACCATACAGACTAACACCATAGATTAAGAAACTTCTCGACATCCTCTCACAATCACTAATCCTAGTTAAACTATGCAACTAAGAAAATGAATATTTATCATTAATACATGTAAAAGATATATGTATACTATCTATACATACATACCTTATTATAATTTCAAAGACATTAATTAATTTAGATTATTAATAAATCTATACATAAATGTAATTAGAAAATATAATATAAGCTTGTAAAAATCATTTAGATTATATAGCTTTTGGTTTGCATGAACCAATATAACATAAATAACTATACATCGATTACTTATTTGGTGAAAAGTGAACTATCATTGTGGATGCATGTACGACTTCAAGAAACATGTGTATTATTATTATTTGATGAGGTGAATGATGCAAGAAAATTGATAAGAGAGAAGAGAAGACAACGAAGAGGGAGTTAGAGATAGGATTGAAACTCTAGACAAGGTGGCACTAAACTTTGAGACAAGTTTGCACTAAACTTTTGAAACAAGTTTACATTAGTAATTGCGTTAATTTTGGAAGATAGTTATTAATTGGTTATTGTTTTTATATTGGCTAAACCATTAGGAAATTTATATATTTGTTATTATTTAATTAGAAAAGTTCTTAATTTGGTTAATGATTAAATCCACTTTAAGTAATATTGAAAAAGGATTTAGAATAAAAAATAATTTTATAAGTGTTTTTGTTTTTTGTTTTAGTGGTTAAATATGATTTTCAATCTTTTAATTTATAAATAAATTATTGGAAATTTTATCTTTGTTTTTTTATGTGAAATTATATTGATTGTGGGAGATGATTTTCTTTTTATGTTATCTTAAGTAGTTAGTTTAGTTATTTTATTTTGAATTTAAATTTTAGTTTTATAACAGTTTTTTTTTAGAGTCATGGTTATAGTATATTAGAGGAGTGGTGTGACCACCAAACAGAACCAAAATTACAAAATGTCATTGTGGAAGCGGCATCAGAAACTTAAAGTTTCGTCATACGCCCTTGTGGAAGCAGCAAAGTGGCTTTAAAACCTCTAAATACGCCCTTGTGGAAGCGACAAAGAATTACCAGTCTTTAAAAGAGTGCGACTTAAACATTTCAGAAAATAGAGGGGAGTTCAAATATTCTAACACAGGAACTATTCTATCTAGAGAGTCAGAGAGACTTATACAGGGAAAACAACAAAAAAACCATCCATGAACTTGCATAAACTACTCATCCGAGTTGGACGAAAAACCTGGACCAGAGGCTTCATGCTTGACGAGTTTGAGGGCTAGCTTATCTACCTTAATTTCCAGCTCCGCAATTAGCCTGATTAATGCATTTTCTGACCGCTTCACCTTGCGCTTGAGCTTCTTACACAGAAAAACCAAATCTTTGCCCACATTGTCCAACCTCCTGCCACCTTCGCAATCAATTGCATTGACCTGGTTCTGCAACAGCTTGAGGTCATGCTTCAGGTCTCTGACCTTCACCTCCAAAGGGTTAGGGGCAACGGGCGCAATGGCGGAAGAAGACCCAGCATCCATCCTGATGAACAACAAATCCTTATCACTAACCAGACGACAGAGCTCATGGAGAAAGCCAAAATTTACCATGCATTTGATATGGCGACCCTCCTCATTGAACCAATGCTTTAAAACAACGTCACACAGGGACAATGGCAACACTGAATCCCCCAACGCGCGAGCAATTAAACCTGCCATGAAAACACTCGAATACCCCAGCTTTGATGATATGCCTTTCAATTTCACACTAGGCATCACCGTATCCCCCAACGCGTGAGTAGTTAAGACTGCCACGATAACACTCAAAAATTCCAGTTTTGACGAGACTCGTTTCAAATTCGCACCAGGCGAACTGACCGCATCTGGGCATGCATTTAACCTCTCCTCTCATGCCGACCCCAAACCACGTGCCGACCTAACACCACCTGTCCTGAGATCCATAAGGCACGAAGCAGACCTGATCGTAGGGGCCCACATAAGAGGAGACCACAAGATCTTAGCCTTGGTCCTATGGGTGGGAGCAAAAGGAGCCGAGGCCATTGAGAATTAGCTCCCTGGGCTAAGAGTGGAGCCCTGGTTTGCTTCTTTGTCAGCCTCTATGTTGTTTTTCCGCAGCACATGATAAAACTCAATTTTATTGAAGGAGAGGACTTGGGCCAAGATTTTATGAATAAGCTGCCTCAAGAGCATTTGGCTCGGAATAAGGTTCTCGGCTAGAGCTTGAATAACAATTATCGAGTCTCCGACGACAGTTAACTCGAAGATTCCAAGGGTCTTGGCGATCCTCAGCCCTTGCCATAATGCCAAGGCTTCAGCGATGTTATTAGTGTCATCTCCAAGACCCCAAGCAAACCTAGTTTACAAAAATCAATCCGGAGTGAAAAAAACTCCACCCCTTATGATTTTTAGTTTTATAATAGTTAAAATATAAAAAAAATCAAAATAAATTTGAATTTTAGTTCTATAATCATTAAAATATAAAAAAAATCAAAGGTTTATAAAATTGTTATAATGTAAAAATTTTAACTAACTTTTATAATTTTAAAAATTTCATCCATAAAATATATATTTAAAAGAAATAGGAAAATTTAGTTCATAACCTAAATTTAATAATACCCTAAAAATTTTCATAATTAAAATAAGAAAATGTTATTATGATAACATCAATTCTAACATTCTCAAAAGATAAATAAATATAAAATTTATTATCTAATTTAACTAATTGAAAATTAATTTTAATTAATAACATAAATTTAACATAATTTAATAAAACATAAATTAAATTAAATTTAACCATCATTCTAAGTTGAAGTTGCCATAAACTATTGGGAAATAGAAAATAAACACTACATCACCAGCATATACACATATCGTGATATTAATGTAATATCATTATCAAAGGGAGTCATTGAATAAAGCTTTGCAATAGTCGCAGCATTTTAACGGAGTGATTAAACATTCACGGAGAAAATAGCTTTACACGGTTTCGTAGAACAAGAAAATAACCAGAAACCAAGGACTATTCGGGCAATGACCAAAAATGATTTGCGAATATATTTTGCTGCCCCTGTCTGAGATGAATGACACTTGAAAATGTATTTTCAAAATGCAATAACCAGAAAAATGACAATTGAAAATAGATTTTCAAAGCGCAAGAACCAGAAAGAAGACTCTTGAAAATAGTTTTTCAAAAGTAAGTTGTTCAATACTGCAATGGGTATTCTGAACAATATATCATCTCATATAATTTACATATGCACTGCCCCCGTATCACGATCAAATGATCATATAAGGGTGGTTGGTAGGCACAAGGATATGTTGCAAGGCTGTAGAGAGTCGTGTCTTCTTTCTAGTTGTTGCTGGTAAAAAAGGTGTTGGTGCATCCTTAAGTTGTAGCTAAAAAACTTGGGTGTTGGTGCATCCAACAAGTTGGTACTTGCAAACTATTTGGAGTTATAATTTTGCAGTAATAGAAAGGGTTGGTGGTTTTCCCAATTGGGATTCCACGATAATATTGTGTGTTTTGTTTTTATTGTTTATTTTATATTTAAGTGGTAACAAATAAATAAGGTAGATCAATATTGATTCCCCCCTCTCAGTATGGCTTGATATTCCAACAATTGGTATCAGAGAAGGATCCAACACTACAGTTTAAATCACTAGAAGGAAGATCTTATTAAAAAACATTATAGATTAACAATAAGGGTTAGCTACCAACAAACCTCCAATGTTTACAAGAGAAAACTATACATTCTGGAGTGTAAGAATGAGATGCCATCTGATGTCTCTTAGATGCAACGTTTGGAGTTTTGTTGAAAATTAGTATGAAGTACTAGACAACCTACCTACAGATAGAGATGAACTAGATCAATATGCATCAAATGAAAAATCTTTGAATGCAATATTAAATGGATTGTAAAATTCAGTGTTTGTTGAGGTTATGCAATGTAAGACAGTAAAACATGTTATGGAGAAATTAATTTTTTTTATGAAGGAGATTCTAACATCAAACAATCCAAATTTCAAACATACAAAGGACAATTTGAAATTCTAAAAATGAAAGAAGAGGAAAACATTGCCGCAATATCTTTTAAGAGTAGATGAAATTGTCAATGCTATTAGAAGCCTTAGAGGAGAAATAAAAGAGAAAGAAGTTGTTGAAAAGGTACTAAGAACCCTACCAATGAAGTATGACTCAAAGCTGTCAGAAGAATTAGATGATTTGAAAAAACGTGATGATGACAATCATCAAATTTTTTCAGGTATTTCTTGTTTTTTGGGTAGCAGAGCCCGTCAAAAGTATGCTGAGTGGGTACTCATTGGATGTGGAATTTAATTTCACATCCAATGAGCTATCCCAATCGAAATTTTAGTAAAAACACAGGGAGATATGTCAAAAATACTAACAAAAAGGTAGTTTTTCTTTTCTTCCTCCAAAATTAATAAATATTATTTTATTATTTTAACTATTATTTTACTAATTTTCCTTAGGAGGCCCATTTTGAGTTGAAATTTTCTCTAATGTGAATATCTTTTAAGAGTAGATGAAATTGTCAATGCTATTAGAAGCCTCAAAGGAGAAATAAAAGAGAAAGAAGTTGTTGAAAAAGTACTAAGAACCCTACCAATGAGGTATGACTCAAAGCTGTCTAATTTATAAGAATTAGATGATCTGGAACTTATGACAGTAGATGAACTACATGGGATCTTTACTGCCTATGTGATGAGGACATGACAAGATGGACCATCAAGAAAAGATGCAACATTTAAAGCCTCAAAGGAGGCAAATAAATATGAAGCCTTATCTAAGAACCACTCAGAGAACTCAGATGATGAAGAAGCTATTTTCTCAAGAAACTTGAGAGAGGTACCGGAAAGCAAAAGGAAATCTACCCCTAAATTGTTTTAAGTATGGAAATATTAGTCACTATGCCTCAAAGTGTCCTTACCGAAAATAAGAGGATAGTGATGATGAAGAACCTTGCATTCATAAGAAAGATCAAAAGAGTAAAACCATATACAAGAAGAAATTTAAAAAGAAGTAAAACTTTTATTCCATTAATGATAGCTACTCAAATGAGTCTGGTGAAGATGACGAAGCAAAAGTACTATGCATGGGAATAGAGAACAAAATCTCTGAAGAATAAGTAAAAGGTGTGGTAGATATTAAAGAAGAACTTATAAGTGCTCTTGAATAATTAAGGAAGTATAAAAAGATGTACAAAAACCTAAAAATTCATGTGACATAATTTGAGGAGAAAAACAATGATGCAAAAAGAATTATTGTTGACTTAAAAAATCAGCGTCAAGAAGCCAAAAAAGTTGAAAACAATCTAGAATGACAACTCAAGAAAGGGAGAAAGAATTAGAAAATTTCGAAGTTGAAATGATCTTGTTTAGATGGAAGAATGGTGAAGAATCTTTTAAATCAAAGTTTAAGAGAAGCTAAAAAACTCTAGATGAAATATTAAGTTGTTAAAGATAATCCAATAATAAATCTGGACTAGGTTATGACAAAGGAAAGAAATCAGAACAATCCTCTTTCATAAATAAAGAAGGAAATGAAAGAAGTTATGATAATGCACTTATGAGACCAGTTGTAAAGGAATATAGTAAAAAAATTGCTCCTTATCAAAATGAAAGCAGGACGGTTAATGTGCCAATCAGACATCAACAACACTTTTTGGGAAATTGTTATATCTGTAACAATTTTGGACATAAAGAAATGGAATGTAAAGAATACCAAAAACATAATCAGAAATATCTATACTAGAATGGCATTCTAGTGTTTTTCAAGGAGGAAGAAATCAGAATTCTTTTACACCCTTACTGAGGTATGACATAGAATGTTACAATTGTGTTAACCAAGGACATACAGCTAGAAATTGTAAACTAATGACTCCTATTGGGAAATGCATCACATCACAACCTCTTTTCTATAAGAAGAATGTTACTTAAAGCAATCCATAAGGAAGAAACTATAACTCTTTTGCTCCTCTACAAAGTTATAATATAGAATGTTACAAATGTGGTAACCAAGGACACATAGCTAGAAATTGTAAACTAGTGGTTCCTATGGAGAATGACACCACAAAATTTGAAGGAAATGAGGAGAGGACGGTTTGGAAGAAGAAGGAAGATGTAGAATGTTCAATAGCTCTACGTGTAACAGAAAAACAAAATATATGGCATGTGGACAGTGGATGCTTAGAACACATGATAGGAGATCCAAACAAGTTTATAATCCTAAAAAGAAATAAAAAAGGAAAATTCACTTTTGGAGATAATTTATCATCTAAGATAATTGGGAAGGGTACAATGGCTCTTAGAGACAAAATGAAAGATAAAAATGTTTTGCTTGTAAAGAACTTAAAGCCTAATCTCTTAATTGTGAGCCAAACATGTGATCAAGGATAAATACGTATATTTGATTCCAAGAAGTTTGAAATTAGAAGAAAAGATTCAAGAAGACTTGTTGGGATTGCTATGAGAACTCCAAGAAATGTGTATACTCTAGAAAATGAAGAACATTGCTATATGAGTCAAATTGATGAAAGTTTGCTATGACATAGAAGGACGAGGCACTTGATATTATACAATATTATAAAAGTTAGTAAGAAGGGAGTTGTAAGGAATTTTCCAAATATCATAAAACCACCAAACCATGTTTGTAGACATTGTATTCATGGAAAGCAAACAAGAACAATATTCAAGGTGAAAGATCATACAACCTCTCAGTCATTAGAAATAATTCACACTGATCTTTATGGACCTACAAGGACTAAAATATTTCAAGGTGAATATTACTTCTTGTTATTAATCGATGATTATACAAGGATGACTTGGGTGGAATTTATTAAAGAAAAATCAGAATCCTTTATGAAGTTCAAAGTCTACAAAGCACTTGTTGAAAATGAAGCGAATCTCAAGATTAAATGTTTAAGACGAAATAATGGTGGTGAGTTCACCTCAAATGAATTCAATGAGTTTTGTGAAACTCGTGGAATCAAGAGGCGTTTAATCCCCCAAAACACCTTAACAAAATTGAGTTGTTGGGAGGGAAAAATTGATTGTACAAGAAGAAGCTAGAACTATGCTTAATAAAGCAAAAATTCCTAATGGATATTGGAGAGAAGCAGTATATACACATGTCTTGTATAAAACATAGGAAAAATCAAAGTAATAGTGACAAAAATCCTTGTCAGTGCCAAAAATTGTTCTCAGACTACTAGAAGAACAAGCCAACACAATCTCAAAAATAAAACTAAATAAAATAGGTTTTAGAGTTTTGGTGAGAATATTTATACACAAGAAGGTAATGCATATAAACAAGCTAATTCCATAACTGAATCATGAACAAGATGAAAAGATGGGGATCAAATACATCTGAATAAACCATATACATCACACAAGTAATACTGTTTTCATCCACAAACCACAAGCATTTGCATGAATAAGACTTTACACAAGAAATGAAATTGTAGATTGAGTAACCAAACAGATTAGAAATGAAAACAGTATAAGAGAAAAAAGGGCTTATCAGTATATATATAATCAAATAAAGTTTCCAACTTACATAAGAGTTCTTAGTAAAATCTTGATAACATTAGCTCATAAAGTCTCCTCTTGAGTCAATTTCTAAACCCTACTTCTGTCTGATTTCTTTCTTTTATCCTTGTTTCATCCCAAAATAGTTACATAACTAACTAACTGAATTTTAGGTCAAGATTTGAAACTATTACTAAGATTATTGTCTTTTCAAAATAAACTATTTACTATTACAAAAGTAAACTACATGACACCTGTCAATAATAATCCTTACACGGGGACTTCACTTAGTGAACATCGCACATAGCACGTGTGAACATGGGATATTAAAGAATACCCTTAATTTCCAGAGATATTGACCCAAACTCTTTTTGTTGAAACCCCCTCCCAACACTTAAAACCTCTTCCCCGCCCCTTTTTATACCTCAATCCTTATAAACCACCCTACCCACCCCCACCTTAAACCCCTCATCCCCCCAATACCTAAAATATATTGGTTCAATTTTTAATAATTTTAAAACCCACAATATGAACTAACGTGATAGGATATTGGTCAACAAGTGAAGCCCCTGTGAATCCTTATAGGTTCTTGGTTGCTTCAACCAGCGATGCTATCCCTTCCAAGGCTTGTGATTTCCTTTTGGTTCTTTTCTATTCTACTTCCAAGTCATCAACCTTCTTTGATAGTCTTTCATTTTGCTGGGTCAAATCCTGAATTGTTTGATTCAATTTCCCAAATTGGCTTTGAGTTTGCTTCTTTCTTCTTAAGGCTTCTTTAGAAACAACAATTAACTCCTGGTAAAGTGTATTTATGTTATCTAGATCTTCCCTTAACCTTTTGTTAGTCATGACTAACCCTTCATTAGATTTTTCATTTGAACTCTGTAGGTTATTGACTTTTAGCTTATCTGGACCCAAAAACTCCATTTTTTCTTCTTGTATACTTATAGAAATTTGATTTTTTTCTAAAGTACTTTTTCCTTCTTCCTGATTTATATCAATTTTAAGGGTCTCTGCTATATTCTCTGATATTTGCACTTTATTTTCATTGAGTGCTCCTATGATCTCTTCACCCACAGACTCTGTTGAAATACTGAGAGGGGCATGAATCAGTATTTGTACTATTTAAAACTTTAATCAAAAGTAGGTTGCTGATCACCAATCACAACACATCATCAATGTGTATAAAGATAACAATATGCACAATATACAATAGTTTTTAACGTGGAAACCCAAGTTCTGGGGGTAAAACCAGGGAAGCCTTTTTAAAAATAGTTTTCCAGAAATAACTGGAAGGAAGGAACAACTCCCTTATTATATAGACTTCAATTTTCCAGCTTCAACTGGAAGGAGACTACGACCCCTTGATTTACAAGCTACGACCTGAAGGAAGCTACCACTCCCTATTTTTACGGCTTCCACTAGAAGGAGGCTATGACCTCCTTTCCTTGACCTGTCTTGCCACCCTGATAAGAAGAAGATTGTCAAACCTGTGGACCTATCACACACCAAACTCTGCTGCTGATAATCTCTGCACTCTAGTCACTGTCAAATAATCCCTGTAGTCAATACTGTCACATCATCTTTTTTCCCACATTGTCATATCAAACATCAATACTGCTGGTCAAGCTGCTCATCAACACTGCTGGTTACTGTCAAGTCATCAAACATCAGTCTCTTGAACATGTCATCATAGGATATGCATCATCATCATAAAGTGTAGGAGTGTATGTACATCATAGAGTGCATCATCATAACATGCATCATCACATCATCATCATCATGTATCAAATCAAGGAATACATCATTAAATAATGAGGCACAACTTGTACACTAATATTATTGATCATATCGCATGTACTTGTATATCTGTACATTGCTGTTCACTTACTGATCTCTATGCATACCAATCACCAATCTCTTCATAAACAACTATACACTGATATCATATGTACATATTCTTACTGTATATACACTTGTATGTACACTATATACACTTGCATTCACTAAATATACTTACATTCTACTATACATATACATTCTTCACATCACATTTGTTTATATATCACTGTATAATCATATACTTGTTCATACTCAATCCATATTCTGTGCTTCAATTGCAAATACTTTTCAAACATACCTTGTAGAAAATACAAAAAAAAATGTTGATTGTGTACAACAAAAGAAGGGCTCGCATCCCAAACCTTGGACTATTCTTGCCTGAACAAATTCGGGACTTGTCAATGTCACCCTTGGCACTGTGTATGTGTTGTAGCAGACCTAAAACATTGATTGTGTACTCAACCTTAGTGCTGTAGGAGGGCTTCAGACTCAGACTGTGTTTGACTAACCCAAAAATTTGAACTCTGTGGTGAGCTGCTGCTGTGTATCCTCAGTCAAACCAATGAAGATAAACCTTAGAACGTTTCAGAACTCGGGCTGTGTGAAAAGGAGGACCGTTTTCCCTTCATCTCCTAAAACTCAGATCCTTTTCAAACCCCAAAAATCTCTTTGTGGAAGAAAACAAAACTCAGGTCTGCTATTACTTCTTTTCTGTTGTCGTTCATTCCCTTCGTCTTGTGAATTAAAAAACAGTCCAAAACTAGCGAGATACCTCAGTCCTTGCACCCAAAAATATGACTGTTAAAAAGGGATCTCTTGCTGCTGATTTAAAACTTCCTCTGCTCTGCACGAACTGTTCTCTTCCTCAGCGAAAAATCCAGAGTCCAAACTCGGGATTGTATGTTGAAATAAAACAAAAAAAATATACAGTGTGTTGTCTCAGACCAGCGAATAAGAAGGCTCAGTCAGGCTACCAAAGGTGACCTCATTCCAAACATTGGTGATGTGCTTATTTAACCAAAGGAATCTTCTGTGGAAACTCGGATATACTTGCTGCTGTTATCTTTACCCACGAAAGAGAAAACCTCAGTCCTTCACGAATATTTCAGAGAGAAGTATATATTTTTCTGTCTTTTTTTTTTTTAATGAGTGAATTTGAATTATATTTATACTAAATAATGTGGAAAAAAAAATTAGTGGAGCCAACATCTAAAAAAATATTTTAATTTTTAATTTTTATTTTCAAAAGAGAAATTAGTGGAGCCGATTTCTTAGGAGGGGTTTTTACAATGTTTTGGTTATTAAAAAAAATGTTTTAATATCTTTTTAGAAGCATAAAACCATATTCAATGTTGGATAATGACTCGCATTAATTTATTAATTTCCTCCCTTAAAAAAGTTTTAACAAACCAAAAAAAATTGTTTTAAGAGTTGATATTTAAAAAGGGTTTGATTTATCATTTTTAAAAAAAATATTACAACTAAATTAATATTTTAATTATATTTTGGTTATTTTAATGATTACCAATGTGTGTGCACATAAAAAATGGTTATTCTTTAATACTTTATCACTTATTAAATTTTTTATTAGAGTTTTATATGTTAGGGAAATACTAGTGTCCTTAAGGGAAAGAATAGATAGTAGGCTTAGGGATCAAAGACAAGGATTTTAGGGTATTTTGTTAGGTCGTTAGAGTTACCACAAGTGAAAACACATAACCAGCAAGGTGTGGGGGTAACAAGGCTTTTCTTAGGGTATCATGACCTCTATCAAATGCAAATGACCACTGGAAGGGTCATTTGGACTCTACACTTCTTCAATCCACCAATAATACAATCCAGTGCAAAAGGGCATGGTTGTGATACTAGGGAACCATCGAACCAACTTTGGGGTACTTAAACATTCTACATGGTGTTCAGGGCTTTTGCCATTGTCCCAAGGGCTCCAAGGGCTTCAGACTTGGGCTTGGACAAATTCAAAATGTCTCCTTTGACACTGACACTTACTCAACCCTCATAGGCTCCTATAAGGGCACCAAGACACACTAACACACACCAGTTGGCATCAATGACAATTTAGTCAACAATCTCCCCCTTAGATCATGCTTCTTTTACATACCTTGTTCAACTTTTTCTCCCCCTTTGGCATCAATGTCAAAGGGTACTTCTGCCATGCTCCCCCTGTCATATTGTACTGTTGTTGAAGATAGGGGAAATCAATTAGGAGATAATATGAATCCCAATTTTTCTTTGAGGAACTCCCAAGTATCTCTTGGGAGAGGCTTAGTAAAAATGTCTGCAACCTCTTCTTTTGTCTCGATATATTCCAACTTGATATTCTTTTCTGGTACTCGTTCTCGAAGAAAGTGAAACTTGATTGGAATGTGCTTGGTCCTGGAATGCATAACTAGATTCTTAGAGATAGTGATGGCACTCGTATTGTCACATAGTATAGGAATCAATTCATTACATGTCATGTGTATGTCTTGCAGGGTTTGCTTCATCCAAAGAATCTGAGTACAACAAGCTACTGCTGCTATATATTCTGCTTCTGCAGTTGATGAGGATACTGAAGACTGCTTTTACTTGACCAAGATACTAGACAACCGCCTAAAAAGAAGGTTATTCTACTAGTTCTTTTTCTATCGTCAACACATCCTGCCCAATCTATGTTTGAATAGGCTATTAATGTCAAATCATTCCCTTTTGGATACCAAAGTCCAAAATCCAAAGTTCCTTTGAGATACCTGAAGATCCTTTTAACTGCTATAATGTGATTTTCTTCTGGGGCAGCTTGAAATCTTGCAACTTGTCCAATGGCTTGCATCACATCTATTCTGGAGGTAGTTACATATAGTAGACTACCAATCATTGACCTATAGAGACTTTGATCAACTTCCTTATAGTCATCATCTTTGCTTAGCTTACAACCAGTGATCATAGGGGTACTCACAGGTTTATAGTCTTCCATCTGGAATTTCTTTAACATCTCCTTAATGTATTTTGTCTGGGTAATAAAAATGCCTTTTGTTCTTTGAGATGTCTGGAGTCCCAAGAAGAAGGTCAATTCACCGAGTAATGACATTTCAAACTCTTCTTGCATGTCCTTAGAAAATTGTTGACTCAGTGAATCATCATCACTTCCAAATATGATATCATCAACATAAACTTCAATGATGAGTATGCTGTCATTGTCTTGTTTGATGTACAAATTGCTATATGCACTTCCCCTCTTAAAGTTTTTTTGTAGTAAGTACCTGTCCAATCTGGAGTACCAAGCTCTTAGAGCTTGCTTTAGTCCATACAAGGCCCTTTTGAGCCTGCATAGATAGTCCTCATTTTCTGAAAGTTGAAATCCTTCTGGTTGTTCGATATAGACTTCTTCTTCCAATTCCCCCATTTAGAAAGGCTGATTTTACGTCCATCTGATACATTTTGATGTCTTTGGAGCAAGCATAGGAAAATATCATTCTGATAGCTTCCATTCTGACAACTGGTGCATATGTTTCTTCAAAGTCTATTCCTTCGATTTGAGCATAACCCTTACAAACCAATCGAGCCTTGTTTCTGATTACCTGTCCATTTTCATTCATTTTGTTTCTGAAAACCCATTTTGTGCCAATAACATTTTTGTTACGTGGTATTGGAACAAGTTCCCAAGTTTCATTCTTCTTGATTTGATCTAGTTCTTCTTCCATAGATTTAACCCATTGTTCATCTGTACTGGCCTCTGCAAAAGTTCCAGGTTCAGTTGTAGACAAAAGAGAGAAGTGTACCTGCTCATTTCTTCCGGATTGTCTTCTTCTGGTTCCTATTCCCGCATCCTTATCACCAATAATATGATTTGATGCATGATTCTTCTGATACAAATTCTTAGGTGAAAGATGATATTTTTGTTCTTCTTGTTCGACAGTTGGTTGATTCAGTTCTTCATCTTCCGTGAGTTTCTCTTTATCCTCATCTGGTTGTTCTTCCATTTTAATTTTCTTCACACCTCTCTTCTTGGAAGCTTTCTCTTCTTCATCGTCTGATTCTTCCGAGTCTTCTCTGGATAATGTTAGTCTTCCTTCAACTATCTTCACGTTAATACTTTCAATCACTTTGTCTACTCTCAGATTGTAGTATTTGTAAGATTTCCTCTTGGATGAATATCCAACAAATATGCCCTCATCTACTCGAGAATCAAATTTTCCAATCTTCTTATCTTCTCTTTTGATGTAACACTTGCTTCCAAAGATTCTAAAGTGTTGTACACTTGCTGCTCTTCTGGTCCATAGCTCATAGGGAGTTTTATCATTTTTGTTTCTGAGTAATCCTCTGTTTAATATGTGTACTGTTGTATGAACTGTGTGTCCCCAAAATTTGTCATTTAACTTGGATTCATTCAACATCGTTCGAGCCATCTCCATTACTAATCTATTCTTTCTTTTAGCAACTCCATTTTATTGAGGTGTTCTGGCTACTGAAAATTGTCTCTTTATTCCATGCTCTTCACAGTACTTGTTGAATTCATCAAAAGTGAATTCTCCACTGTTGTCAGATCTAAGACACTTGATTCGTGACCCTGTTTCATTCTCGACCAGTTCCTTGAATGTTTTGAAACATCCAAATGGTTATAATTTCCTGTTGAGATGACATACCCATTTCATCCTGGTATAGTCGTCAATGAGTAGCATGAAGTATTTTTCACCATTCAATCCTTTGCTTTTAGTTGGTCCACATAGGTCAGTGTGAACAAGCTCCAAAGGTTTTGTAGAAAGTGCTCTTTTGTCTTAAAATGCACTCTTGTTTGTTTTCTATGTTGACACTATTCACATACAGAGTTAGCAGGTTTTGTGACTTCTGGCATATTTCGAACTGCTTGGTTTTTGTAGATTTTGACCAAATTGTCAAAATGTATATGCCCCATTCTTCTGTGCCAAAGCCAGCTTTCATCTTCTTTTCCTAAGTGACATTTTTCGGACTCAATCTCATCTAACACGTATATGTTGTTTGGATTCCTAGTGGTTGTGGCTACTAACTTCCTTGATCCTTGCTTTCTTATTTTACAGCCTTTTGAGTTGAAGATGAGTTCATGTCCTTGAACACACATCTGACTGACACTTAGCAGATTATGTTTCATGTTATCTACAAGCAAAACATTTTCAGCCAAGGATTTTTTACTTCTGAGCTTTACTGTGCCCTTTCCCAATACTTTTATTGAATTTTTATTTCCAAATGATACAGATCCTTTATCCTTTTCAATATTGACGAAAGCATCTTTGTCACCTGTCATATGCTTGGAGAAACCGCTATCAACATACCATTTTCCAGAGCCATGATTATGAGCTTGAAGAGCAATACCACATTCGTAGTTGTTGTTATTGTGTTTAATCCATACCTTGTTGGGCATGTCCTCACTTCCTACTGTTGGTATCCTCATTCTGCAATTTCTGGCTATATGTCCAAAGTTGTTACACTTGTAACATTCTATTTCTGATCTCAAGGGATCAACTCTGTTGTTGTACTATGGTCATTTAAGGCTTCCAAGGTTATTCCTTGTCTCAAAGTTTCTTCTTTGAAAATAGTTTATAGCTTTGTGTCCAAATCTTCCACATGTAAAGAAATGCCGATAAAAGAAGTACCCATACTTGGGAATATATGGAGGAGGTGCTTTTCTGAGATCTAATATTTCTGCTGGCCCTTCTTCTGATACAGGTTGTTCTAGCTAATGTTCGGTCTCTTCTTCATTCTTGTAGTCCTTGACAACATCTGCATACCTTTTTGGCTTCTTTTCGTTATCTGTGAACATTGAGCTTGAGGCTTCATTTGTATTCTGCCTGTATCCTATACCGGTTTTGTCAAAGAATGACTTTTGATTGCTGATGATTTGTTCTAGAACCTTGGAGCTGTTTTCATAACCCTTTGCGATATCTTTCGTCTGCAACTTGTTCTTCAGAGATACTATCTCAGCCTCACGATTCTCCTTTTCTCTTATATTTGTCATTAGTTGTTCAGTAAGAGAGTCTTCAACTCGTTTGGCTTCTTCTAGTTTGGTATTCAAGTCAACAATGATTTGTTCAAACCGTTGTGTTGCTTCCTTAAGCAATATATTTTCCTTCCTGACTTTCTTCAACTCTTTCAATGCACTTACAAGTTCTGCTTCAAGATCTACTTCTCCTTCATCTTCAGATTCTTCCTTACTATCATGATCCTTATCTGAGCTTATTGCCATAAAGAGTACCTTGTCTGGTTCATCGTCATCATCAGAATCACTGTCACTATCGGAGTCACCACTGGATGAGCTATTGTCTCTTTTTGTGTAGAGACTTTTTTTCTTTGCAAACTTTCTTCTGTTCTTATTCTTCTAATTATTGTACTTCTTGTAGGGTTTAAAACTGTCATCCTCTTCACCATCTGAGTTCTTTGCATATGGACATTTAGAAGCAAAATGACCCATCTTTCCACATGAAAAAAATTTAAGAGGTAACTTACGTTTGTATTTTCCAGTGCCTCTCTTTAATTTCTGAACAAAGTTGGCTATTTCTTCATCATCAGATTCATCACTTGTCGGTTTGTCTTTCGTTGATTTGTTCTTCCCAGCTTGGTTGGAGGAGACCTTGAATGTTGCTTCCTTTCTTGACGTATCTTCATCTTCAATTCTCATTTCATAAGCTACTAAAGCCCCATGCAGTTGATCCACTGTCATAGTATCCAGATTTGTTCTTTCTTCTAAAGCAGAGATCTTGGGGTTGAACCTTTTGGGAAGAGTTCTTAGAAATTTCCGAACAACTATAGTCTCCTCAACCTCTTCTCCCAAACCTCTGATGGTATTCACGAGTTGATCAACCCGAAGAATAGAGGCTGCTATGTCTTCGTCTTCATTCATTCTTAGTTTTTAGAATTGTCCCCTGTAAGTTTGAAGTTTGGCTTCTTTGACTTTGCTATCTCCTTCATATGTGGTTTGGAGTTTGTCCCACATTTCCTTTGCAGAGGGATAGTTCATCACTTTGTTGAATATATATTCATCTATAGCACTTAGAAGATGATTTATGGCCCTTGAGTTGTTGTTGTACTGAGCCAGCTCACCTGCATTAGTTGGCACAGTCTTTGGTACTTTGTACCCATTCTCGATACTCTGCCATATTTCAATTTCTTGAGCTTCTATGAAGGTTGTCATTCTTATACTCCAGAATGCATAGTTGCTCCCATCAAACAAGGGTGTTTCGGATTTGCTTTGTTTAGCAAATTTCCCCATGATTACCTTCCATCTGTTAGTCTATTCTGAAGGAACCTGCTCTGATTCCAATTGTTGCAATACTGAGAGGGGGGTGAATCAGTATTTGTACTATTTAAAACTTTAATAAAAAATAGGTTGCTGATCACCATTCACAGTATATCATCAATGTGTATAAAGATAACAAGATGCATAGTACACAATAGCTTTTAACGTGGAAACCCAAGTTCTGGGGGTAAAACCATGGAAGCCTTTTTAAAAATAGTTTTCCAGAAATAATTGGAAGGAAGGAACAACTCCCTTATTATATAGACTTAAATTTTCCAGCTTCAACTAGAAGGAGGCTACAACCCCCTGATTTACAGGCTACGACCTGAAGGAAGCTACCACTCCCTAGTTTTTTGGCTTCCACCGGAAGGAGGCTACAACCTCCTTTCCTTGCCCCGTCTTGCCACCCTGATAAGAATAAGATTGTCGAACCTGTGGACCTGTCACACACCAAACTCTGCTGTGGATAATATCTGCACTCTAGTCATTGTCAAATCATCCCTGTAGTCAATACTATCACATCATCTTTCTACCCACACTGTCATATCAAACATCAATACTGCTGGTCAAGCTGCTCATCAACACTGCTGGTTACTGTCAAGTCATCAAATATCAGTCTCTTGAACATGTCATCATAGGATATGCATCATCATCATAAAGTGTAGGAGTGTATGTACACCATAGAGTGCATCATCATAACATGCATCATCACACCATCATCATCATGTATCAAATCAAGGCATACATCATTATATAATGAGTCATAGCTTGTACACTAATATCACTGATCATACCGCATGTACTTGTATACTTGTACACTGCTGTACACTTACTGATCTCTGTACATACCAATCACTGATCTCTTCATAAACAACTGTACACCAATATCATATGTACATATTCTTACTGTATATACACTTATCTGTACACTATATACACTTGCATTCACTAAATATACTTACATTCTACTGTACATATACATTCTTCACATCACATTTGTTTATATATCACTGTATAATCAGATACTTGTTCGTACTCAATCCATACTGTGTGCTTCAATTGCAAATACTGTTCAAACATACCTTGTAGAAAATACAAAAAAAAAATGTTGACTGTGTACAACAAAAGAAGGGCTCGCATCCCAAACCTTGGACTATTCTTTCCTGAACAAATTCAGGACTTGTCAATGTCACCCTTGGCACTGTGTATGTGTTGTAGCAGACCTAAAACATTGACTGTGTACTCAACCTTAGTGCTGTAGGAGGGCTTCAGACTCAGACTGTGTTTGACTAACCCAAAAATTTGAACTCTGTGGTGAGCTGCTGCTATGTATCCTCAGTCAAACCAGTGAAGATAAACCACAGACCGTTTCAAAAATCGGGCTATGTGAAAAGGAGTATTGTTTTCCCTTCATCTCCTAAAACTCAGATCCTTTTCAAACCCCAAAAATCGCTTTGTGGAAGAAAACAAAACTCAGGTCTGCTATTACTTCTTTTATGTTGCTGTTCATTCCCTCCGTCTTGTGAATTAAAAAACAGTCCAAAACTAGCGAGATACCTCAGTCCTTGCACCCAAAAATATGACTGTTAAAAAGGGATCTCTTGCTGCTGATTTAATACTTCCTCTGCTACCCATGAACTGTTCTCTTCCTCAGCGAAAAATCCAGAGTCCAAACTCGGGACTGTATGTTGAAATAAAACAAAAAAAATATACAGTGTGTTGTCTCAGACCAGCAAATAAGAAGGCTTAGTCAGACTACCAAAGGTGACCTCATTCCAAACATTGGTGATGTGCTTATTTAACCAAAAAAAAGGAATCTTCTGTGGAAACTCAGATATACCTGCTGCTGTTGTCTTTACCCACGAAAGAGAAAACCTTAGTCCTTCACGAATATTTCGGAGAGAAGTATATCTTTTTCCGTCTTTGTTTTTTTTTTTTAATGAGTGAATTTGAATTATATTTATACTAAAGAATGTGGAAAAAAAATTAGTGGAGCCAACCTCTAAAAAAATATTTTCATTTTTAATTTTTATTTTCAAAAGAGAAATTTGTGGAGCCAATTATTTGGAGGGGTTTTTACAATGTTTTGGTTATTAAAAAAATGTTTTAATATCTTTTTAGAAGCATACAACCATATTCAATGTTGGATAATGACTTGCATTAATTTATTAATTTCCTCCCTTAAAAAAGTTTTAACAAACCCGTTGTAGCTGCAACAAATTCCCAAAATTCCAAAAAAATTTAGGACCCTCCTTTGCTTCGATTAGTTCTTTGTCCTTGAGTTAATTCTAAATCCTTGGATTGAGCTACCAATTTCTTTTGATTCCTCCTCTGATGCTTGAAGTAATCCACTGTTTGATCAAGATTTATCGCTGCCTTTGAATGCATTTGAAGCATGCCCGAATCAGAAGTTATTTTGGTCAGTGCCCCGCCATTACGGGTGGATCTTTGTTTTGGTCTTCCGCTGTTGCGGAAAGAAATAGACTTTCGTCTTCTGATCTGTTGGTTTTCACATCGGCCGATATTGGGTTTATGTCGGAAGGATTTGTCCTTTCTTTCTCCGCCATTGCGGATGGAAAACCACTTCCTCTCCCGATCATTGCTTCAATGTTCCGTTTCCCGCCTATGTTATTTTTGCTGATCTCGTAAGTCGGGGGGCTTCCGCCATTGCAGAAGGCCGCATATTTTGTGGCTCTGTCGTTGCGGCTGCCAAAGCTCTAAACTCTCTGAGCCTTTAGTGTTTTCACTTCCGATTCAAGTCCCGACATTGCGGACGGTGGTACGCTTTACGGTTCTGCCGTTGCGGATGAAAGAAGCACCAGCGCTTCCAATGCGGAGTCATTTCGCTTCCGATTCAGATTTTACCAGTTGCAGATCGATTTACCCTCCGTGGCTCCGCCGTTGTGGCTCCGGTTTCACTTTGGTCCCGACGAATAGTCTACCGAGGTTCTGCTAAGTATGGTACGCGAGTGGCTTAGCGTTTTGGTCGTCCACCGTTGCGGAAGAAAGTTGGCTTTCAGTTTCTGATCCAAAAGTGGTCCGCCATTCGATATGCCATGAGTGTTGACCTTATATTTATGGGGTCAAGGGGTTTATTATTCTATTGTTATTTTTAACTGCCGTGCTCTGTCGCTATCGTTCTGTCGATCGCTCGAGTTTGTTCGGACCCCATTGTCGGTACCTGCATCCAGGTGGCAACTGTAGAAGCCTGACTGTCTTCGTCCCGCCATACACGCCGGATACACATCAGTGCCAGGAAGGCTTCTATTTCCTTTCCCTGTTCCGTTGAACGTTTGGTGGTTTTGGTTTTTCGCGGTTAGGTGTTGCGGCTGTTTCTTTCCCCATAATTGCGTGTATATATTCTGGTTCTTCGTGGCATTGCTACCCACGCGGAGGGGCATTTTGACCCGCATAGTATTTTTTCCCCACCGCCGTTGTCGTGCAACCCTGCCCATAGAGAATGAGGGGGTTTGGTGCAGACGGTCGTTACATTGTCTGCACCAAACCACCCTGTATGATAATATTGTGGGTTGGAATAGGTTCGCCATGACCTTTGCTTTTAGGGTTGGACGGTTGGTCTTGATTTTGTGCTACCTGCATCATTTAAACCCCAACCGTTCTCACCTATATGTTTCCACCTGACCTCGTTAGAGCTCAGCGTCGAATGCCTAGCCGATTGAAAGGGATATGTCACTGCTCTTAGTTTATTGACCATAAGTACGTGGGCAAGGTTTTGTTAAGGCATCGTTGAAAACCTGCGTAACTGCTACTGTCTTTCCCGCGCAGCGAGATGACCATGGCATGCATAGAAATCCGAAATGTGTTGCATATTAATGTAGATTGATTTCCGTCCTAAACGTGGTTGATAGAATTGTTTAATATCATACAACAGTGGTAGCTTGCACAGTTTACTGCATATAACTATTTCCCATTATGCTAGATATAGACAAAGTCATTGAATAATGCGCATTGTGTTTCAATAGCTCGGTTAGTTAGGCCACTTCACCTTATATACATGTATATATTTGCTTCATTGACTGATTGCTATCATGTTAAACATAGAGGAAACAATACACTGCACATTGATGTTTTCAAGTTTGTCACTCAGCCAAAATGGCTTAATGTTACAATTTTATGGCAAGAAGAATCCACAATGTCAAAGAGGCAAAAGAAGAAGACCCCAATGGTTGAGGAAGAGCCCGAAGTAGAATTTGTCACTAAAACTGAATACATATACGAAGACGCTAAGTGCATTTCTGGTATTGAACCTGAATACCAGTGGGGGGAAATATATAGATTGATCACATGTAGAGAGGTTCTTGACATGGGATTAGAAGAAGAGTCCATATATGCCAACATAGAAAGATATTCACTGATGAAGATCGCCACTAGACCACAGTTGTTCCCATGCTCTGAAGTAATCGGTTGGATTCTGCCCCGGGAAGATGTCACAACAATGATTCTGGAAAATGTTGAAAGACAGGGCTATGCTGCATATAGCCCTGGATATGTATCTCTGGCCTACCACCTGCCAGAAGCCCAAATATTTTTATCTGATGATTGGATGAACAATATTAGAATGGACCTGGTAGAGACTCTTAAAAGGATGCTGTTGCAGGGAAAACATTACAGATACATACCGACGGGTGATTATGATACGGCAAGCTTAAGGGCCCCCTATAGGTTCATAGCTTTAATGCTGAACAGGATTTTTGGGAGAGCCCATGGCAGGTTCTTCAAGTTAGAGTGGATACCCATCATTTTTCATGTTGCAACCCAGGGGACAATTTTCAACTGGGCTAGCCTTGTATCAAATAGTCTTTCGGCTTGCTTGGCCTCAACTTTGGGAGGAGTGGCCCAAAAGAGGTCTGAGTTCTATATGAGTTCCATACTCATTGATTGCATATTGTGTAATCAGCCTTTCCCCGGACTCATGTGCATCTGGGATAGGGAAAGAATGCCTGTCTATGCTACCTATAAACCACTGTGGGCACACAAATATCACAGCCATTATCGAGAAGTATGTGAACACTTTATCAGGCCCTTATACAAACTCATTTTCCTGAAGGAGTGTGATTGTATGTTAGAGGAGGCACTGCAAGTAATAGAGGAGTATGCAGACTACTATTTTACTGAAATGGCCTGTACTTCAGGATGTTTGGAGGTTCGAGAGCACCTTCCCTGCTGCCCAAATACGCAACTGATTACATTATTCACAAGGTGGCAGTCAGACAAGTGTTCCTGGATGGAATAGGGAGCTTTTTGTTTGAACACAAGAAGACCGCCTATCCTCCTTTGCCCTTCATGTTAGGAAGCTACAAGTTTACCAGAGTGAAAAAGGCTGATGAATTTGTAGAAGAACTGGAAAAGTTCCATTTTGGAGAGATGCCTTTCCGTAGAAATGATACTCACGGTAAAGTAGCTGAACATTGCAAAGCGAACAATGTGCATTTTGAGTATGCCCACCATTGGGATCGAGATGAATCCATATTTCGAAATGCAGTAAACATGACAGCCTTGAAAAGAAGGTTCAAGAAGAAGATCACCACCAAAGGTGGGAAGGGAGATGAACAAGCAAAGGATGAGGAAGAAGCAAATAGAAGAAATGAGGAAGCCCAGAGGTTGGCACAAGAAGATGCAGGGTGGCTACACACAGAAGAAGAAGAAAAAAGGAAGGTTGCTCAGGAAGCAGCTAAGAAAGCAGAAGAAGCAGCTAAGAAAGAAGAAGAAGAAAAGAAAAGGAAGCTGGATGAGGAGCTTCAAAAGCAAGAAGCTAAAAGGCTAAAGCTAACACAGAGAGAACAGTCAGCTTCTGAAACAGCTGTAGGGAAGACCCAGGACGTGGAGAACCCCGAGGTTCAGGACCCACAAGTACCTGCTGCCAGCACACCCATGGTCCCCACTCTCAAGCTGGTCCCCTTTGTACAGAAGGTGGGTGAAGAAATCCCTGATTTCAACACTGTTTATTATGATAGGGCAACAAAGAGAATAATGAAGAGACCAGAAAGGAAAATTGAAACAAAAGGTCTACTTGGTAAAATGATAACGGAGACCCCTGTTATGTTGGGAACAGACCAAGATCCAAGATTCACCATTAGAGCCGCAGCATCACTGATTCAAGCTTCGGAGGATAATGTGGGTAGGATCATGACAGACTTGGGGCCATCTAAGAAATCCTCCGCTCAATTGAAAGACACCTCGAGGAAAGAGAGAGAGGAGGGCAATAGGCTAAAGCGGAAGTATGAAGACATGCAGATGAAAATGAAGTCTTCTAAGGCTGAGTTGTAGCTCCTCCAGGCAGAGAAAGAAGCTAGTGAAACTGCTCAAGAATGCCTGGAAAAAGTGTAGAAAGAATATCAAGAGCTGAAGATGGAGAAGGAACAGCTGCAGGAAAAGGTAGAAGAGCTAGAAGAGTAGCAAAATATTATCTTGCAGGCCAGTGAGATGTAATACCAAGAATAGAAAGAGAAACATCAAGAGCAGATTTCTTCTTTGACAACTGCTCTGGAGAAAGCAAGGAAGCAGCAAGTTAACCTCCAACCATTCAAAGAGCATGTCTTGGCCCAGAAAGCTAAAATGCTGTAGCTACAAACTGCTATAGAAGGAGAGAGGTGCAGAGTACTGCAGATAGATAGCCGATTGGAGGAAATTTTGGAGACCTCCTCTTACTTTGTGGATCAATCTCAAGACGTCCTTGAAGTCCTGACTGCAAGAATGGCAAGGCTGGAAAACAAGGAAGAAACTCCAGCAGAACTGCCATCAAAGGATACACAGGCCCTCAATCGGGATTATGACTTGCTAGAATTTGTTATAAATACCGCGGAGGATTTCAAAAAATCAGTTAAGAAGACAAAAGGAGCATGCACCGAGTTTTTTAGAAGGATTCTCATCACCTACAATCGGTGCCAGATAGAGGCTGAGTAGAGGCTTGAGGATTTCCCGGATCACAACGCCTTTGTGGAGCTGCTGCAGAAGAGATAGCAGGAGGAGGAAGCTAAAGTACAGCATATTAAAGCCCTGGATGATTAGATCTTGAGGAGTGAAGTAGATCATTCAGCTATCAACATGCAGCTTCTGGAGGATCAACTTCGATTGAGTGCATCCAGGATTGAGGCTATAAAGAACCAGGCTGCTAAGTTTGCGATTAATATTCAGTTTTTAGAGCCTTGTGCATTTGAGGGCATTGCCGCTGAAGCTTCAGCATGGAAGAAATTTCTAGATGCCCAAGTGGGACCCTCCTCGTAAAGGATTGGTCAATTTTTGTAATATGTAACATTTTGTAAAAAACCTTTGAGAAAAGTCAAGCATTGGGAAACAAAGAGTTGGGAAGCCCAAAGGTTACTTTGGGCAGCCCAACCATCTCACCTTTTTGTATAAATGTAATAGACTAAGAGGGAAAAAAGGGGACTTTTTCCCAGTTAGACATGAAAAGCTATATTGTAAGAAGAACTATTTCTCTTTGCAATAAAGAAGTATTGTTTGCCTATTAGAGGAAGATTGGTGGCACTTTCAAATGTTATGCTGTGGATGGCTAAAAGATGAACTATTTTGTTTTTCCAGCTTTTGTCCATTAACCGTGAGATCATTCTAACTCTCAGAACCTATGTTCTTGTTTAAATGATTTCTGGTTTATTTTGTGGAATTACCACCATGAGTAATGTATGCTGTTCATAAAACAATTAGCTATCTGATTGTTGAAATATCTTTAATCATTCATGTGTTGTAGGAAGAAATATCAACTATCTGTAATTTCTCTTTATGATACATGCACAATTCACATTACTCACAAATAAGTTAAATTTTGCTTCCTAGGGATAGAAATATAGATAGATAGGTAGATAGTTAGTTTTATTTCTGCATATGTGATTTAGATGCTTGCGAGTCCTAAGACAAGAGGTAAGAACCTGCGCATCACATTGTGAACGCTCCTTGTATCTTTATCATTCTGCATGGTTAATTAGGCATATGCATATCATACTTAAGTCAAAAAATACAAAAATACACACGGTGGACCGGGCTGCAACCGGTAAAACCTTTGTTTTTTGTTACTTTGACCTACGGTAGCCGGACCGCAAACCGAATGGATTCCCCATACCAAACAGTCACGGCCTAGTTGGGAACGTTGACTGGGGAGAATCCCTTTCTGTTGTTGCCTGCGAATTGCCAGGCCTCAACAGTTCTGGTGTTAGGAGGGACACCAGTGCATGGCTGGCCGTGGAAACTTATTTTTCCCAAGATTACCCCACTAGCAGATGTTTGAAGCTTGTAACCTGACCCAATTACTTACAAGTTTCGGTTATACCTTTGAAGTAAGAAATCTTGTTCTCACCCTACGTTTCTCTTTACTCAGACTTTGTCCTTTCACATGCACTCATGGCTGGTGTAATTGTGAATCAGCCCAACCCATTGCTTGCTTGGAAAGCTAGAAACCCTTTGAACCTCACCCCTCCATTGCATAACCTACCTCAAGATTTTGATAAGCTACTGCCTAAGTTTGATCCTGATGAAAGGACTACTGTAGATGACCACTTGCAAAATTTCTATTTGGTGGTAGAAGGGTTAAGGGCTGGGGAGTACGAAGATGTTGTATGTAGATTATTCCCTCATTCCTTGAAAGGGTCAGCTGCTTCATGGTAATTTGCACTGCCTGCAAACTTGATCCCAGACTGGAATACTTTTGAAAGAATATTCAGAAATAAATACACAGCCCAAAAAACACATGCCTCATTGATGAAAGGTTTTGGTTTGTTAAGAAAAGAGAAGAATGAGAAGGTACATAGTTTCACTCAAAGATTTTCAATATACCTAAAGAACTTTTCTGAAGCTGACAGACCCTCAGACAAAGTCTTAGTTGAATATTATACCTCAGCCCTAGGACCTAAGCTGGCCATGTTTTCCAAGATGAAATCCAAACCTACGTTGGTGGAGACTTACGAAGAAGTAGAAAGGGTAGAAGTTGAAAAGGAAAGCATAGAAGACTATCCTGAGCAACTGAGAGAAAAGACTATCGAGAGAAGAACGTTATTGCTGTCTAAATCTAAAGAGGAACAAGCACATGATCATCAGGGTATGCTAAAGATGATGCAGAAACTATCCAACCGAATCATAGATCTGGAAAAACAAAGGGAAATGCGGAAAACTTACAAACCATACCATCCAAAAAAAGAGGATAGAAACCAATGGAAAATACCTCCCCCAAATTTAGCATCAATGAACATAACAGAGGTGGGGGAAGACAATTTCTGCACTTTTCACCAACAACCTCATTTGGAAAAGAAGTGCCCTCAATGGTTGAATTCGATTACATTGGTTATGAATCATCTGCTAGATTCTAAATTGACTAAGGACAGTGGTAAAGAGGAAAAGAAAAACCAGACTATGGAGAAACAAGATAATGACACCATGTTTTCATGGGATGGTATCTCACTGTTTGGCATTGAAGAGAGCGCTCTTAAAAACTGAATTCACACCTACAGCAACAAAGGACATGGATTTAACAATTTCAAAGATCAAAAGATTGCAAAAGAATGTCAAGAGACAAGCAGATGTCAGTAATGAAGATAAACTGCCTGAAGTCACTACTTTCAACCAGGAAACAGAACCAATCATTGAGCCTGTCAAACCTATGGAAGATGTTGAGGAAGAGAATGCTGGAAAATCTAAGGAAGTTAAAGAGGAGATACCCACCGAAAACCAACCTGTGGAAGAAAAGGTCGAATCAACTGGGGAAAGGAAAACTAGCACCCCACCTTTCCTTTTGACTCTGGAGATTTTGAACCATAAGGTGCATAATTGTCTTGTGGACTCTGGATCATCGGTGAATGTTATGCCTCTAGCAATCTGCAAAAAACTTAATGGGAAGCTAATACCTACTGATTGGGATGTCACTCAACTGGACAAGACTAGTGTCAAAGTGGTGGGGGAGATGAAGAATGTTCTGATTCGATTGTCTGCAAATAAAAAGATATGTCAGTACCTTGATATTGTAGTAGCAGACATACCTGATGACTATGGATTGATCTTGAATCGAGATTGGTCAGCACGACTAGATGGGTACTTTGCTTCCGACTGGTCACACTTGTGGCTGCCTCAGAAGGGGAGCCCAAACCTGATTAAGATTTTAAGAGAGCCCTACATGAAGCACAATGTTACTGGGCTAGGAGAGGGAAATGAATCTGCTGATTCTATCCTGGGAAACTATCTGACTGAGCTTAAGCTAAGACATCCTACCTCAATAAAGGCTAGTTCTAGAATTGACACTCAGCCTGATCTCCTTCAACTTCCTCAGGATGAAAGGGATGAATGTAGGATAGTAGACATGTGTTCAATTGCAATAATAGCACAACTAGACCATGGTTAGATATCGCATGTCTATAATCCAGCCCACCGTCTAACTCCCTAAGATTAAAGATATTCAAGAGTGGGAAATTTTTCTTTTCTTTTCTTTTGCTTTGTACATAAATAAATTGATTTGTTTGCTTTAATGCTTTGATTATTGATTTGAGGTTGTTCTATTTTAATTTATAGCTTTGATGATTTCTTTTATTTTCACCGCTTTGTTAGTAATTCTGTTGATTTTGAATAAAGAGGCAAACTTTTGGTTGCAATGGAAACATCAGGGTTCTTTATTAATTGAAATCTTGAGCAAAAGACTGTGCTATGAAACATAGAATGTCTTCTAGTAGCAGTGTTACTAACTGGCCATGCATTCATTGAATTCTTACTTAACCCTTGTAAATAACTCAGAAGTAAAGAGGTCTGGAATACTATTTCGAGGCTCCATCCATTTCACATCTTAAATATCCAAGGGGGTGATAGCGAAAGACCCACGGAAAGGAAGCAAGGTAAACAGTATATCATATATAAATGATACCATGCCATAATTTCAGAAAAGATAAAAGCTATCAAGAGTCAAAACTCCTTAAAAGAAACTAGACATATCAAAGCAAAGTATCAAAAGCATGAATTTCAAATTGCCGAAAGTTCCTCTTCGTCCGTGAGATGAAACACCAATTCTTCTCTCACACAAAAGGGCACTATGGGATAGAGGAGCCTGAATAAAATTCAGAAAGAAAGGCAAATGGAGGACTCAAAAGAAGTAAAGTTCTAATGGCACAAAAGTGCAATTGGCATGGGAATGAGGAACAAAAGGATAATGCTATTTACTATCTGTTACAATCCTGTGGCGTCCAAGCATGAAAGTACCTAAGGACGGGTAAAATAAAACTCACTCATTAGGCCTCAAAATAGTCATTTAGACTTGCAATGTTTCTGATGTTACCATTTCCCAAATAATGGACTACTTCTCAATGGTTTAAATGCTTAAGTTGGCCAGCGTGGGGATACAAACATGTAGAAGATTTCAACTTTTATTCAGACAGTCTTGCACTGGGAAGGGGTTAATTCAGAAATCTGGGGTTCACCAGGCAGTCGCCAATTGTTGCAGCTGCAAAAATTCCCAAAATTCCAAAATTTTTTAGGACCCTCCTTTGCTTCGATTAGTTCTTTGTGCTTAAGTTAATTCTAAATGCTTGGATTGAGCTACCAATTTTTTTTGATTCCTCCTCTGATGCTTGAAGTAATCCACTGTTTGATCAAGCTTTATCGCTGCCTTTGAATGCATTTGAAGCATGCCCGAATCGGAAGTTATTTTGGTCAGTGCCCCGCCGTTACAGGTGGATCTTTGTTTTGGTTTTCCGCCGTTGCAGAAAGAAATACACTTTCGTCTTCCAATCCGTTGGTTTTCACATCGGCAAATATTTTGGTTTATGTCGGAAGGATTTGTCATTTCCTTCTCCCTCCGTTGCGGACGGAAAACCACTTCCTCTCCTGATCATTGCTTCAATGTTTTGTTTCCCGCCTGTGTTATTTTTGCCGATGCCGTAAGTCAGGGGGCTTCCACCGTTGCGGAAGGCCGCATCTTTTGTGGCTCCACCATTGAGGTTGCCAAAGCTCTAAACTCTCCAAGCCTTTAGTGTTTTCACTTCCGATTCAAGTCCCGACATTGCGGACGGTGGTACACTTTATGGTTCCGCCGTTGGGGATGAAAGAAGCACTAGCCCTTTCGATGCGGAGTCGTTTCACTTTCGATTCAAATTTTACCCATTACGGATCAATTTACCCTCCGCGGCTCTGGTTTCACTTTGGTCCCGATGACTAGTCTACCGAGGTTCCGCTAAGTATGGTACGCGAGTGGCTTAGCGTTTTGGCCGTCCGTCGTTGCGAAAGAAAGTTGGCTTTCAGTTTCCGATCCAAAAGTTGTCCACCATTTGATATGCCACGAGTGTTGACCTTATATATATGGGGTCGAGGGGTTTATTATTCTATTGTTATTTTTAACTGCCGTGTTCTATCGCTATCGTGCTGTCGATCGCTCGAGTTTTTTCGGACCCCATTGCTGGTACCCACATCCAGGTGGCAACTGTAGAATCCTGACCATCTTCATCCTGCCATACACGCCGGATACACATCAGTGCCAGGTAGGCTTCTATTTCCTTTCCCCATTCCGTTAAACGTTTGGTGGTTTTGGTTTTCCGCGGTTAGGTGTTGCGGCTGTTCCTTTCCCCATAATTGCGTGTATATATTGTGGTTCTTGGTGGCATTTCTGCCCACAGGGAGGGGCATTTTGACTCGCATAGTATTTTTTCCCCACCGCCGTTGTCGTGCGACCCTGCGCGTAGAGAATGAGGGGGTTTGGTGCAAACGACCGTTATGCTGTCTGCACCAAACCACCCTGTATGATAATATTATGGGTTGGAATAGGTTCGCCGTGACCTTTACTTTTAGGGTTGGATGGTTGGTCTCGATTTTGTGCTACCTGCATCATTTAAACCCCAGCCGTTTTGACCTATATGTTTCCACCGGACCCCGTTTGAGCTCAGCGTCGAATTCCTAGCCGATTTAAAGGGATATGCCACTGCTCTTAGTTTATTGACCATAAGTGCATGGGAAAGGTTTTGTTAAGGTGTCGTTGAAAACCTGCGTAACTGCTACTGTCTTTCCCGCGCAGCGAGATGACCATGGCGTGCATAGAAAGCCGAAATGTGTTGCATATTAATGTAGATCAATTTCTGTCCTAAATGTGGTTGATAGAATTATTTAATATCATACAACAGTGGTAGCTTGCACAGTTTACTGCATATAACTATTTCCCATCATGCTAGATATAGACAAAGTCATTGAATAATGCGCATTGTGTTTCAATAGCTCGGTTAGTTAGGCCACTTCAGCTTATATACATGTATATATTTACTTCATTGGCTGATTGCTATCATGTTAAACATAGAGGAAACAATACACTGCACATTGATGTTTTCAAGTTTGTCACTCAGCCAAAATGGCTTAATGTTACAATTTTATGGCAGGAAGAATCCATAATGTCAAAGAGGCAAAATAAGAAGACCCCGGTGGTCGAGGAAGAGCCCGAAGTAGAAGTTGTCGCTAAAACTGAATACATATACGAAGACACTAAGTGCATTTCTGGTATTGAACTAGAATACCAGTGGGGGGAAATATATAGATTGATTACACGCAGAGAGGTTCCTGACATGGGATTAGAAGAAGAGTCCATATATGCCAACATAGAAAGATCTTCACTGATGAAGATCACCACTAGACCATAGTTGTTCCTGTGCTCTGAAGTAATCGGTTGGATTCTTCCCCAGGAAGATGTCACAACAATGATTCTAGAAAATGTTGAAAGAAAGGGCTATGCTACATATAGCCCTGGATATGTATCTCTGGCCTACCACCTGCCAGAAGCCCAAATATTTTTATTTGATGATTGGCTGAACAATATTAGAATGGACCTGGTAGATACTCTTAAAAGGATGATGTTGTAGGGAAAACATTACAGATACAGACTGACGGGTGATTACGATACGACAAGCTTAAGGGCCCCCTATAGGTTCATAGCTTTAATTCTGAACAAGATTTTTGGGAGAGCCCATGGTAGGTTCTTCAAGTTAGAGTGGATACCTATCATTTTTCATGTTGCAACCCAGTGGACAATTTTCAACTAGGATAGCCTTGTATGAAATAGTCTTTCGGCTTGCTTGGCCTTAGCTTTGGGAGGAGTGGCCCAAAAGAGGTCTGAGTTCTATATGAGTTCCATACTCATCGATTGCATATTATGTAATCAGCCTTTCCCCGGACTCAGGTGCATCTGGGATAGGGAAAGAATGCCTGTCTATGCTGCCTATAAACCGCTGTGGGCACACAAATAGCACATCCATTATCGAGAAGTATGTGAACACTTTATGATGCCCTTATACACACTCATTTTCCTGAAGGATTGTGATTGTATGTCAGAGGAGTCAATGCAAGTAATAGAGGAGTATGTAGACTACTATTTGACTGAAAATGGCCTGTACTTCAGGATGTTTGAAGGTTCGAGAGCACCTTCCCTGCTGCCCAAATACGCAACTGATTACATTATTCACAAGGAGGCAGTCAGACAAGTGTTCCTGGATGGAATATGGAGCTTTCTATTTGAACACAAGAAGACCGCCTATCCTCCTTTTCCCTTCACGTTAGGAAGCTACAAGTTTACTAGAGTGAAAAAGGTTGATGAATTTGTAGAATAACTGGAAAAGTTCCATTTTGGAGAGATGCCTTTCCGTAGAAATGATACTCACGGTAAAGTAGCTGAACATTGCAAAGAGAACAACGTGCATTTTGAGTATTCCCACCATTGGGATCAAGATGAATCCATCTTATGAAATGCAGTAAACATGATAGCCTTGAGAAAAAGGTTCAAGAAGAAGATCACCACCAAAGGTGGGAAGGGAGATGAACAAGCAAAGGCCGAGGAAGAAGCAAAGAGAAGAAATGAGGAAGCCTAGAGGTTGGCAAAAGAAGCTGCAGGGTGGCTACACACAGAAGAAGAAGAAAAAAGGAAGGCTACTCAGGAAGAAGCTGAGAAAGCAAAAGAAGCAGCTAAGAAAGAAGAAGAAGAAAAGAAAAGGAAGCTGGATGAGGAGCTTCAAAAGCAAGAAGCTGAAAGGCTAAAGCTGACACAGATAGAAGAATCAGCTTCTGAAACAGCTGCAGGGCAGACCCAGGATGTGGAGAACCTCGAGGTTCAGGACCCACAAGTACCTACTGCCAGCACACCCATGGTCCCCACTCTCAAGCTGGTCCCCTTTGTACAGAAGGTGGGTGAAGAAATCCCTTATTTCAACACTATTTATTATGATAGGGCAACAAAAAGAATAATGAAGAGAACAGAAAGGAAAATTGAAACAGAAGGTCTACCTAGTAAAATGATAACGGAGACGCCTGTTATGTTGGGAACATACCAAGATCCAATATTCACCATTAGAGCCGGAGCATCAATGATTCAAGCTTTGGAGGATATTGTGGGTAGGATCATGACAGACTTGGAGCTATCTAAGAAATCCTCTCCTCGATTGAAAGACACCTTGAGGAAAGAGAGAGAGGAGGGCAACAGGCTGAAGCGGAAGTATGAAGACATGCAGATGAAAATGAAGTCTTCTAAGGCTGAGTTGCAGCTCCTCCAGGCAGAGAAACAAGCTAGTGAAACTGCTCAAGAATGCCTGGAAAAAGTGCAGAAAGAATATCAAGAGCTGAAGATGGAGAAGGAACGGCTGTAGGAAAAGGTAGAAGAGCTAGAAGAGCAACAAAAGATTATCTTGCAGGCCAGTGGGATGCACTCCCAAGAACAAAAAGAGAAACATCAAGAGCAGATTTCTTCTCTAACAACTGCTCTGGAGGAAGCAAGGGAGCAACAAGTTAACCTCCAACCATTCAAAGAGCATGTCTTGGCCCAGAATGCTAAAATGTTGTAGCTACAAACTGCTATAGAAGGAGAGAGGTGCAGAGTACTGCAGATAGATAGCCGATTGGAGGAAATTTTGGAGACCTCCTCTTACTTTGTAGATCGATCTCAGGACGTCCTTGAAGTCCTGACTGCAAGAATGGAAAGGCTAGAAAACAAGGAAGAAACTCCAGCAGAACTGCCATCAAAGGATACACAGGCCCTCAAGCGGGATTATGACTTGCTGGAATTTGCTATAAATACCGCAGAGGATTTCAAAAAATCAGTTAAGAAGACAAAAGGAGCATGCACCGAGTTTTTCAGAAGGCTTCTCATTACGTACAACCAGTGCCAGATAAAGGCCGTGCAGAGGCTTGAGGCTTTCCCAGATCACAATGCCTTTGTGGAGCTACTGTAGAAGAGATACCGGGAGGAGGAAGCTAAAGTACAACATATTAAAGCCCTGGATGATCAGATCTTGAGGAGCCAAGTAGATCATTCAGCTATCAGCGTGCAGCTTCTGGAGGATCAGCTTCGATTGAGTGCAGCCAGGATTGAGGCTATAAAGAACCAGGCTGCTAAGTTTGCGATTAATATTTAGTTTTTAGAGCCTTGTGCGTTTGAGGGCCTTGCCGCTAAAGCTTCGGCATGGAATAAATTTCTATATGCCCAAGTGGGACCCTCCTCGTAAAGGATTGGTCAATTTTTGTAATATGTAACATTTTGTAAAAAACCTTTGAGAAAAGTCAAGCGTTGGGAAACGAAGAGTTGGGAAGCCCAAAGGTTACTTTGGGCAGCCCAACCATCTCACCTTTTTGTATAAATGTAATAGACTAAGAGGGAAAAAAGGGGACTTTTTCCTAGTTAGACATGAAAAGCTATATTGTAAGAAGAACTATTTCTCTTTGCAATAAAGAAGTATTGTTTGCCTATTGGAGGAAGATTGGTGGCACTTTCAAATGTTATGCTGTGGATGGCTGAAAGATGAACTATTTTGTTTTTCCAGCTTTTGTCCATTAACCGTGAGATCGTTCTAACTATCAGAACCTATGTTCTTGTTTAAATGATTTCTAGTTTATTTTGTGGAATTACCACCATGAGTAATGTATGCTGTTCATAAAGCAATTAGCTATCTGATTGTTGAAATATCTTTAATCATTCATGTGTTGTAGGAAGAAATATCAGCTATTTGTAATTTCTCTTTATGATACATGCACAATTCACATTACTCCCAAATAAGTTAAATTTTTCTCCCTGGGGATAGATAGATAGATAGATAGGTATATAGTTAGTTTTATTTTTGCATATGTGATTTAGATGCTTGAGAGTCCTAAGACAAGAGGTAAGAACCTGCGCATCACATTGTGAATGCTCCTTGTATCTTTAACATCCTGCATGGTTAATTAGGCATATGCATATCATACTTAAGTCAAAAAATACAAAAATATACACGGTGGACCGGGCCACAACTGGTAAAACCTTTGTTTTTTATTACTTTGACCTACGGTAGCCGGACCGCAAACCGGATGGATTCCCCATACCAAACAATCACGGGCTAGTTGGGAACGTTGACTGGGGAGAATCCCTTTCTGTTGTTGCTTGTGAATTTCCAGGCCTCTACAGTTCTGACGCTAGAAGGAGGGCCGCTAGTGCATGGTTGGCCGTGGAAACTTATTTTTCCCAAGATTACCCCACCAACAGATGTTTGAAGCTTGTAACCTGACCCATGTACTTATAGGTTTCGGTTATACCTTTGAAGTAAGAAAGCATGTTCTCACCCTATGTTGCTCTTTACTCAGACTTTGTTCTTTTACCTGTGCTCATGGCTGGTGTAATTGTGAATCAGCCCAACCCATTGCCTACTTGGAAAGCTAGAACCCCTTTGAACCTCACCCCTCCATCGCATAACCTACCTCAAGCTTTTGATAAGCTGCTGCCTAAGTTTGATCCTGATGAAAAGACTGTTGTAGATGACGACTTGCAAAATTTCTATTTGGCGGTAGAAGGGTTAAGGGATAGGGAGTACGAAGATGTTGTATGTAGATTATTCCCTCATACCTTCAAAGGGGCAGCTGCTTCATGGTACTTTGCCCTGCCCGCAAACTCGATCCTAGACTGGAATACTTTAGAAAGAATATTCAGAAATAAATACACAGCCCAAAAAACACATGCCTCATTGATGAAAGGTCTTGGTTTGTTAAGAAAAGAGAAGAATGAGAAGGTACATAGTTTCACTCAAAGATTTTCAATATACCTAAAGAACTTTTCTGAAGCTGACAAACCCTCAGACAAAGTCTTAGTTTAATATTATACCTCAGCCCTAGGACTTGAGCTGGCCATGTTTTCCAAGATGAAAGCCAAACCTACGTTGGTGGAGACTTAGAAAGAAGCAGAAAGGGTAGAAGCTGAAAAGGAAAGCATAGAAGACTATCCTGAGCAACTGAGAGAAAAGACTATCGAGAGAAGAATGTTATTGCTATCTAAATCTAAAGAGGAACAAGCACATGATTATCAGGGTATGCTAAAGATGATGCAAAAACTATCCAACTAAATCATAGATCTAGAAAAAGAAAGGGAAATGCGGAAAACTTACAAACCATACCATCCAAGAAAAGAGGATAGAAACCAATGGAAAATCCCTCCCCCAAATTTAGCATCAATGAACATAACAGAGGTGGGGGAAGACAATTTCTTCACTTTTCACCAACAAACTCATTCGGAAAAGAAGTGCCCTCAACGGTTGAATTCGATGACATTGGTTATGAATTAGCTGCTAGATTCTAAATTGACCAAGGACAGTGGTAAAGAGGAAAAGAAAAACCAGACTATGGAGAACCAAGATAATGACACCATGTTTTCATGGGATGGTATCTCACTGTTTGACACTGAAGAGAGCGCTCTTAAATTGAATGCACACCTATAGCAACAAAGGACATGGATTTAACAATTTCAAAGATCAAAAGATTGCAAAAGAATGTCAAGAGACAGGCAGATGTCAGTAATGATGATAAACCACCTGAAGTCACTACTTTCAACCAGGAAACAGAACCAATCATTGAGCCTGTCAAACCTGTGGAAGATGTTGAGGAAGAGAACGCTGGAAAAGCTAAGGAAGTTAAAGAGGAAATACCCACCGAAAAACAACATGTGGAAGAAAAGGTCGAATCAACTAGGGAAAGGAAAACTAGCATCCCACCTTTCCTTTTGACTCTGGATATTTTGAACCATAAGGTGCATAATTGTCTGGTGGAATATGGATCATCGGTGAATGTTATGCCTCTAGCAATCTGCAAAAAACTTAATGGGCAGCTAATACCTACTGATTGGGACATCACTCAATTAGACAAGACTAGTGTCAAAGTGGTGGGGGAGATGAAGAATGTTCTGATTCGATTTTCTGCAAATAAAAAGATATGTCAGTACCTTGATATTGTAGTAGTAGACATACCTGATGGCTATGGATTGATCTTGAATCGAGACTAGTCAGCACGACTAGATGGGTACTTTGCTTCCGACTGGTCACACTTGTGGCCGCCTCAGAATGGGAGCCCAAACCTAATTAATATTTTAAGAGAGCCCTACATGAAGCACAATGTTACTGGGCTAGGAGAGGGAAATGAATCTGCTGATTCTATCTTGGGAAACTATCTGACTGAGCTTAAGCTAAGACATCCTACCTCAATAAAGGCTAGTTCTAGAATTGACACTCAGCCTGATCTCCTTCAACTTCCTCAGGCTGAAAGGGATGAATGTAGGATAGTAGACATGTGTTCAATTGCAAAAAATAGCACAGCTAGACCATGGTTAGATATCGCATGTCTATAATCCAACCCACCCTCTAACTCCCTAAGATTAAAGATATTCAGGAGTGGGAATTTTTTTTTTCTTTTCTTTTGCTTTGTACATAAATAAATTGATTTGTTTGCTTTAATGCTTTGATTATTGATTTGAGGTTGTTCTATTTTAATTTATAGCTTTGATGATTTCTTTTATTTTCACCGCTTTGTTAGTAGTTCTGTTGATTTTGAATAAAGAGGCAAACTTTTGGTTGCAATGGAACCATCAGGGTTCTTTATTAACTAAAATCTTGAGTGAAAGACTATGCTTTGAAACATAGAATGTCTTCTAGTAGCAGTGTTCCTAACTGGCCATGCATTCATTGAAGTCTTACTTAACCCCTGTAAATAACTCAGAAGTAAAGAAGTCTGGAATACTATTTCGAGGCTCCATCCATTTCACATCTTAAATATCCAAGGGGGTGACCGTGAAAGACGCACGGAAAGGTAGCAATGTAAACAATATATCATATATAAATGATCCCATGCCATAATTTGAGAAAAGATAAAAGCTATCAAGAGTCAAAACTCCTTAAAAGAAACAAGACATATCAAAGCAAAGTATCAAAAGCATGAATTTCAAATTGCCGAAAGTTCCTCTCTGTCCGTGAGATGAAACGCCAATTCTTCTCTCACACAAAAGGGCACTATGGGATAGAGGAGCCTGAATAAAATTCAAAAAGAAAGGCAAATGGAGGACTCAAAATAACTAAAGTTCTAATGGCACAAAAGTGCAATTGGCATGGGAATGAGTAACAAAAGGGTAATGCTGTTTACTATCTGTTACAATCCTATGGCGTCCAAGCATGAAAGTACCTAAGGATGGGTAAAATAAAACTCATTCATTAGGCCTCAAAATAGTCATTCATACTTGCAATGTTTCTGATGTTACCATTTCCTAAAGAATGGACTACTTCTCAATGGTTTAAATGCTTAAGTTGGCCAGCCTGGGGATACAAACATCTAGAAAATTTCAACTTTTATTCAGACGGTCTTGCACTGGGAAGGGGTTAATTTAGAAATTTGGGGTTCACCAGGTAGTCACCAATTGTTGCAGCTGCAACAAATTCCCAAAATTCCAAAAAAATTTAGGACCCTCCTTAGCTTCGATTAGTTCTTTGTCCTTGAGTTAATTCTAAATGCTTGGATTGAGCTACCAATTGTTTTTTATTCCTCCTCTAATGCTTGAAGTAATCCACTGTTTGATCAAGCTTTATCGCTGCCTTTGAATGCATTTGAAGCATGCCCGAATCAGAAGTTATTTTGGTCAGTGGCTAGCCGTTACAGGTGGATCTTTGTTTTGGTCTTCCGCCGTTGCGGAAATAAATACACTTTCATCTTCCGATCCGTTGGTTTTCACATGGGCCAATGTTTTGGTTTATGTCAGAAGGATTTGTCATTTCTTTCTCCGCCGTTGCGGACGGAAAACCACTTCCTCTCCCGATCATTGCTTCAATGTTCCATTTCCCGCCTGTGTTATTTTTGTCGATCCCGTAATTCGGGGGGCTTCCGCCGTTGTGGAAGGCCACATCTTTTGTGGCTCCACCGTTGAGAATTCCAAAGCTCTAAACTCTTCGAGCCTTTAGTGTTTTCACTTCCGATTCAAGTCCCGATGTTGCGGACAGTGGTACGCTTTATGGTTCTGCCGTTGTGGATGAAAGAACCACCAGCCCTTTCGATGTGGAGTCGTTTCGCTTCCGATTCAGATTTTACACGTTGCGGATCGATTTACCCTCCGCGGCTCCACCGTTGCGGCTCCGATTTCACTTTGGTCACAATGAATAGTCTACTGAGGTTCCGCTAAGTGTGGTACGCGAGTGGCTTAGCGTTTTGGCCTTCCACCGGTTCGGAAGAAAGTTGGCTTTCAGTTTCCGATCCAAAAGTGGTCCGCCATCTGATATGCCACGAGTGTTGACCTTATATATATGGGGTCGAGGGGTTTATTATTCTATTGTTATTTTTAATTGCCGTGCTCTGTCGCTATCGTGCCGTCGATCGCTCGAGTTTGTTCGGACCCCATTGCTGGTACTCGCATCTAGGTGGCAACTGTAGAAGCCTGACCATCTTTGTCCCGCCATACACTTTGGATACACATCAGTGCCAGGTAGGCTTCTATTTCCTTTCCCCGTTCCGTTGAGCGTTTGGTGGTTGTGGTTTTTCGCGGTTAGGTGTTGCGGCTGTTTCTTTCCCCATAATTGCATGTATATATTGTGGTTCTTGGTGGCATTGCTGCATGTGGGGAGGGGCGTTTTGACCCGCATAGTATTTTTTCCCCACCGCCATTGTCGTGTGACCCTGCGCGTAGAGAATAAGGGGGTTTGGTGTAGATGGCCGTTACGCTGTCTGCACCAAACCACCCTGTATGATAATATTGTGGGTTGGAAGAGGTTCGTCGTGACCTTTAATTTTAGGGTTGAACGGTTGGTCTCGATTTTGTGCTACCTGCATCATTTAAACCCCAGCCATTTTCAACTATACGTTTCCACCCGACCCCGTTCGAGCTTGGCGTTGAATTCCTAGACGATTGAAAGGGATATGCTACCGCTCTTAGTTTATTGACCATAAGTGCATGGACAAGGTTTTGTTAAGGCGTCGTTGAAAACTTGCGTAACTGCTACTATCTTTCCCGCGCAGCGAGATGACCATGGCGTGCATAGAAAGCCGAAATGTGTTACATATTAATGTAGATCGATTTTCGTCCTAAATGTGGTTGATAGAATTGTTTAATATCATACAGCAGTGGTAGCTTGCACAATTTACTACATATAACTATTTCCCATCATGCTAGATATAGACAAAGACATTGAATAATGCGCATTGTGTTTCAATAGCTCGGTTAGTTAGGCCACTTCAGCTTATATACATGTATATATTTGCTTCATTGACTGATTGCTATCATGTTAAACATAGAGGAAACAATACACTGCAAATTGATGTTTTCAAGTTTGTCACTCAGCCAAAATGGCTTAATGTTACAATTTTATGGCAGGAAGAATCCACAATGTCAAAAAGGCAAAAGAAGAAGACCCCAGTGGTCGAGGAAGAGCCCGAAGTAGAAGTTGTCACTAAAACTGAATACATATACGAAGACACTAAGTGCATTTCTAGTATTGAACCTGAATACCAGTGGGGGGAAATATATAGATTGATCACACATAGAGAGGTTCCTGACATGGGATTAGAAGAAGAGTCCATATATGCCAACATAGAAAGATCTTCACTGATGAATATAGCCACTAGACCAGAGTTGTTCCCATGCTCTGAAGTAATCGGTTGGATTCTGCCCTGGGCAGATGTCACAACAATGATTCTGGAAAATGTTGAAAGACAGGGCTATGCTGCATATAGCTCTGGATATGTATCTCTGGCCTACCACCTGCCAAAAGCCCAAATATTTTTATCTGATGATTGGCTGAACAATATTATAATGGACCTGGTAGAGACTCTTAAAAGGATGATGTTGCAGGGAAAACATTAGAGATACAGACCGACGGGTGATTACGATATGGCAAGCTTAAGGGCCCCCTATAGGTTCATAGCTTTAATGCTAAACAAGATTTTTGGGAGAGCCCATGGCAGGTTCTTCAAGTTAGAGTGGATACCCATCATTTTTCATGTTGCAACCCAGCGGACAATTTTCAACTAGGCTAGCCTTGTATCAAATAGTCTTTCGGCTTGCTTGGCCTCAGCTTTGGGAGGAGTGGCCCAAAAGAGGTCTGAGTTCTATATGAGTTCCATGCTCATCGATTGCATATTGTGTAATCAGCCTTTTCCCGGACTCAGGTGCATCTGGGATAGGGAAAGAATGCCCGTATATGCTGCCTATAAACCGCTATGGGCACACAAATATCACAGCCATTATCGCGAAGTATGTGAACACTTTATCATGCACTTATACACACTCATTTTCCTGAAGGAGTGTGATTGTATGTCAGAGGAGGCACTGCAAGTAATATAGGAGTATGTAGACTACTATTTGACTGAAAATGGCCTGTACTTCAGGTTGTTTGGAGGTTCGAGAGCACCTTCCCTGCTGCCCAAATACGCACCTGATTACATTATTCACAAGGAGGCAGTCAAACAAGTGTTCCTGGATGGAATAGGGATCTTTCTGTTTGAACACAAGAAGACCGCCTATCCTCCTTTACCCTTCATGTTAGGAAGCTACAAGTTTACCAGAGTGAAAAAGGATGATGAATTTGTAGAAGAACTGGAAAAGTTCCATTTTGGAGAGATGCCTTTCCGTAGAAATGATACTCACGGTAAAGTAGCTGAACATTGCAAAGCAAACAACATGCATTTTGAGTATGCCCACCATTGGGATTGAGATGATTCCATCTTCCAAAATGCAGTAAACATGACAGCGTTGAGAAGAAGGTTCAAGAAGAATATCACCACCAAAGGTGGGAAGGGAGATGAATAAGCAAAGGCTGAGAAAGAAGCAAAGAGAAGAAATGAGTAAGCCCAGAGGTTGGCACAAGAAGCTGCAGGGTGGCTACACACAGAAGAAGAAGAAAAAAGGAAGGATGCTCAGGAAGCAGCTGAGAAAGCAGAAGAAGTAGCTAAGAAAGAAGAAGAAGAAAAGAAAATGAAGCTGGATGAGGAGCTTCAAAAGCAAGAAGCTGAAAGGCTAAAGCTGACACAGACAGAACAATCAGCTTCTGAAACAACTGTAGGGTAGACCCAGGATGTGGAGAACCCCGAAGTTCAGGACCCACAAGTACCTGCTGCCAGCAAACCCATGGTCCCCACTCTCAAGCTGGTCCCCTTTGTACAGAAGGTGGGTGAAGAAATCCCTGATTTCAACACTGTTTATTATGATAGGGAAACAAAGAGAATAATGAAGAGAACATAAAGGAAAATTGAAATAGAAGGTCTTCCTGGTAAAATGATAATGGAGACGCCTGTTATGTTGGGAATAGAACAAGATCCAAGATTCACCATTAGAGCTGGAGCATCACTGATTCAAGCTTCATAGGATAATGTGGGTAGGATCATGACAGACTTGGAGCTATCTAATAAATCCTCTCCTCAATTGAAAGACACCTTGAGGAAAGAGAGAGAGGAGGGCAACAGGCTGAAGCGGAAGTATGAAGACATGCAGATGAAAATGAAGTCTTCTAAGGCTGAGTTGCAGCTCCTCCAGGCAGAGAAACAAGCTAGTGAAACTGGTCAAGAATGCCTGGAAAAAGTGCAGAAATAATATCAAGAGCTGAAGATGGAGAAGGAATGGCTATAGGAAAAGGTAGAAGAGCTAGAAGAGCAACAAAATATTATCTTGCAGGCCAGTGAGATGCACTCCTAAGAATAGAAAGAGAAACATCAAGAGCAGATTTCTTCTCTAACAACTGCTCTGGAGGAAGCAAGGGAGCAACAAGTTAAACTCCAACCAATCAAAGAGCATGTCTTGGCCCAAAAGGCTAAAATGCTGCAGCTACAAATTGCTATAGAAGGAGAGAGGTGCAGAGTACTGCAGATAGATAGCCGATTGGAGGAAATTTTGGAGACCTCCTCTTACTTTGTAGATCAATCTCAGGATGTCCTTGAAGTCCTAACTGCAAGAATGGCAAGGCTGGAAAACAAGGAAGAAACTCCAGCAGAATTTCCATCAAAGGATACACAGGCCCTCAAGCGGGATTATGACTTGCTGGAGTTTTCTATAAATAGCGCGGAGGATTTCAAAAAACCAGTTAAGAAGACGAAAGGAGCATGCAGCGAGTTTTTCAGAAGGCTTCTCATTACCTACAATCGGTACCAGATAGAGGCCGAGCAGAGGCTTGAGGCTTTCTCAGATCACAACGCCTTTGTGGAGCTGCTGCAGAAGAGATACCAGGAGGAGGAAGCTAAAGTACAGCATATTAAAGCCCTGGATGATCAGATCTTGAGGAGCGAAGTAGATCATTCAGTTATCAGTGTGCAGCTTCTGGAGGATCAGCTTCGATTGAGTGCATCCAGGATTGAGGCTATAAAGAATCAGGCTGCTAAGTTTGTGATTAATATTCAGTTTTTAGAGCCTTGTGCATTTGAGGGCATTGCCGCTGAAGCTTAAGCATGGAAGAAATTTCTAGATGCCCAAGTGGGACCCTCCTTGTAAAGGATTGGTCAAGTTTTGTAATATGTAACAATTTGTAAAAAACCTTTGAGAAAATTCAAGCGTTTGGAAATGAAGAGTTGGGAAGCCCAAAGGTTACTTTGGGCAGCCCAACCGTCTCACCTTTTTGTATAAGTGTAATAGACTAAGAGGGAAAAAAGGGGACTTTTTCCTAGTTAGACATGAAAATCTATATTGTAAGAAGAACTATTTCTCTTTGCAATAAAGAAGTATTGTTTGCTTGTTGGAGGAAGATTGGTGGCACTTTCAAATGTTATGCTGTGGATGGCTGAAATATGAACTATTTTGTTTTTCCAGCTTTTGTCGATTAACTGTGAGATCGTTCTAACTCTCAGAACCTATGTTCTTGTTTAAATGATTTCTGGTTTATTTTGTGGAATTACCACCATGAGTAATGTATGCTGTTCATAAAACAATTAGCTATCTGATTGTTGAAATATCTTTAATCATTCATGTGTTGTAGGAAGAAATATCAACTATCTGTAATTTCTCTTTATGATACATGCACAATTCACATTACTCACAAATAAGTTAAATTTTGCTCCCTAGGGATAGATAGATAGATAGATAGGTAGATAGTTAGTTTTATTTCTGCATATGTGATTTAGATGCTTGCGAGTCCTAATACGAGAGGTAAGAACTTGCGCATCACATTGTGAATGCTCCTTGTATCTTTATTATCCTGCATGGTTAATTAGGCATATGCATATCATACTTAAGTCAAAAAATACAAAAATATACACGGTGGACCGGGCCGCAACCGGTAAAACCTTTGTTTTTTGTTACTTTGACCTAAGGTAGCCGAACCGCAAACCGGACAGATTCCCCATACCAAACATTCACGGGCTAGTTGGGAACATTGACTGGGGAGAATCCCTTTCTGTTGTTGCCTGCAAATTTCTAGGCCTCAACAAAACCAAAAAAAATTGTTTGAATAGTTGATATTTAAAAAGGGTTTGATTTATCACTTTTTTTTAAATATTTCAACTAAATTAATATTTTGATTATATTTTGGTTTTTTTAATGGTTACCAATGTGTGTGCTCATAAAAAATGGTTATTCTTTAATACTTTATCACTTATTAAAATTTTTATTAGAGTTTTATATGTTAGGGAAATACTAGTGTTCTTAAGGGAAAGGATATATAGTAGGCTTAGGGATCAAAGACAAGGATTTTAGGGTATTTTGTTAGGTAGTTAGAGTTACCACAAGTGAAAACACATAACTAGCAAGGTGTGGGTGTAACAAGGCTTTTCTTAGGGTATCATGACCTCTATCAAATGCAAATGACCACTGAAAGGGTCATTTGGACTCTACACTTCTTCAAGCCACCAAGGATACAATCCAGTGCAAAAGGGCATGGTTTTGATATTGGGGAACCATCGAACCAAATTGGGGTACTTAACCATTCTACAGGGTGTTCAAGACTTTTTCCATTGTCCCAAGGGCTCCAAGGGCTTCAGACTTGGGCTTCGACAAAGTCAAAAAATATTTTTTGACACTGACACTTACTCAACCCTCAGAGGCTCCTGTAGGGGCACCAAGTCACACTAACACACACTTGTTGGCATCAATGACAATTTAGTCAACAGACTCTTCAAATTTTGGGACTGGAAATTATTCTTGAATATTGTCTTTTACCATCTCATCAATTATTTCCCTCTTTAACCTCTTCACAAGGCAATTTTGCTTATTCATCTGTCTCTTTTTGGGTTGGTTTTCTTACTGAGTCTGGATACCTAACCAAAACAAAAAGTGCTCCCAAGTTCTACCCTTTTTCTGTAGGACAGTATTAACAATCAATTTAATGAGTCCATGGTGAAAGAAAGATTGATGAGTGTGTTCTTTATGTCCTTTTACCCTATCTAACATTTTTTTAGGCTCTTCAAAAAGAAGAACGGTAAATTCATTTTGGAGTCCTGATTTAAATGCTGGAGGAACTTGATATGATATTTGAAGACTAAGGAAAATATGCCTTCACAAGTGATGTAACTATGTAGAATCCTGATGGCTTCCCTCCACTCAGGTTTAAAATTTTGTAACTGTATTCCCTTGCCCCAATCTAGGGTTTCAACCTCAGGAAATAAGAAATCCTTTGAATTGAAAGTGAATGGTATTTTCTTGAACCAAATTTCTCCATCAACTGCTATCCCTATGGCTTCTTCAACTAACTCTCTGGTGAGTTCAAATTTGAGGGTCTTGAACGAAACTGTGTTCTTGTCTAAACCCGGAGCAAATTTATATGATAAATCTAGGCTAAAACCATTGATTTTCTGAAAGAAATCAAACCAACCAGCCCTTTGAAAAATCGTTGCAAACTCAGGAAACTCTTTTGCCCAGCTGGTATCCCTGGGCTCAACTCTATTTGTTTTACCACTCTTTTTAATTTTAGAAGTGAAACCCTAACCTGTGAATTTCTTTCTAAAAAAGTTGAAAAATATTTTGAAAATGCTTCACTATAGTAATGAAACTAATAGCTGAGTAAAATCAGGACCAAAAATTCACAATTTTTTTAATTACCCCTAAAAAACTAACCCTCTGTCAATGCAAATCACAATTTAGTTAATGATTTCTCTATCTGGTTGCACTCCTATCATGATGATGATCTAAACTGCTGAAAATGCACTCTCATGTTTTCATATGTGTCTAGAATACTTCCACAGTTCTCTCTTCAATGACCACAACTACCCCCAATTCCTTCAATAATTTTTTCAAATTAAAAAATGATAGGTGAGCCCACTATCTTCAATAATACTGGCAACCGCTCATTCACCTGTCGTTATCATTAATTGGTTCTGAATGTGTGCCATTATATGTGTTCAAAGGATTCCACTAATTCAGCTTTCTAACATCAATGATTCTCCTTCCTAAACCTTTATTCCTTTCATACACATGTCACAATAATTATTGAGCTCTATACACATATCACTCCGTCCTTACAAGTGTAAAATGAGTCCTACTGCTTTTGATTACACAAAAACACCATTATTTTCCATGATTTCACAAAACGAGATTCTTGTAGCGCTACCGTTCTTTAACCTTCGCTCCTGCGCTACAGGAATCCTTTTTTGCATATTTTTTAAACAAATATTTAAAAAGAAGGTTAATTACCGAGCATAAAACTTGAAATAATCTTTATTATAAGTTTTAAAACCTTAAGGATATATATACATTACTAACAAGCCCAAAGAAGAACCTTAAAACCAATAAAAATGAAATAAATCTAAATCATCAAAATTATTTAAAACCTAAAATCAAAATAAAAATGTATTTAATACTAAAAATATTCACAAACAACTTAAAATATAAAATCACAGTAAATCAAAATTTGAAAATTAGGACAAAAAGAACCAATAAACTAAAAACAAGATCTAGTTATAACATCTGGCTCCTGCTACGGGCTGAAGTCCTCCTTGTGAGGCTTCAAGAACCTGTAGATTAGTGCCTTCTGCCATCTAACTCAACCTATCTACTACTATGAAAAACATCCATTGGGTCATAGAGTCTTTATTCGGTCTTTTACACACTGGTTTAGACAATTAATGACAAATCCTTTTACTTCAAAAACTGTAAAAATGTTTGAGGAATCGTCCATTTACTGGATTGAACAATTCCTCACCTTCCAAAGTTTGCAATATGAAGGTATTGTTCTCCAAAAGTTTTGAAATTATGAAAGGACCAAACCAAAAATTGTCAAACTTACCATGCTTACCTTTTTGTTCCTTTTTGGAATCCCACCTTAGTACCATATCTCCATAGGAAAAGGTGTTTTCTTTTATCTTCCTGTCAAAACTTTCCTTAATATTCTTTCTGTACATTTGAGCCTTTTCTTCCACGACGTCACGCTCCTGTTGTAATTCAATCAGTGCAAAACTTTCCTTTAAATATCACTGGGTTCCTCTTAACTATATTGAAAGAATTTCATCACCCGAATACCTAGATGAACTGGAAACAGAACACCAGTGCCGTATACTAACTGAAAAGGAGAAGACCCAATTGATTTCTTAGTTGTTATCCTATCTGCCCAAAGTGCATATTTTAACATGGAATCCCATGACCGCTTATTCTAACTTAACAACTTTCTGATGCTTTGAATACTATTCTTACTAGTTAATTCTGCCCACCAATTTCCCTGAGGGTAATAAGGTATTGAATGCTTCAAAACAATCCCATCTTGTTCACATAATGCAACCTTAGCTTCAGGCTTAAAGGCTTTAGCATTATCAGTCAGAAACTTCTTAGGGCACCCAAATTTGCTTAGAATGTTTTCCTGAATACAATCGATTATCACCTTATCAGTTGAATTCCTTGTGGGAATGGACTCCACCCATTTTGTGAAAAAAATTGTGGCTGTCAGTATCCATCTATGCTGTCTAGAAGAAGCAGGGTTTATTTCACTTATAAAGTCTAAGCCCCACTGTTGCAAAGGAGAATTAACTGCAATGGGATTCAATGGTAATGACACAAGATTTTGTTTACCAACAAACTTTTGACATGGAACACAAGCTATAACTTGCTGATATACATCAGAGAATAGAGAAGGCCAATAGTATCCAGACCTCAAAATATTATAAGGAGTAGCCTTCCAGTATTTATGACCTCCACAAACACCTTCATGTGATTCTGTAATAACTTCCTCAATTTATGATTTATCTAAACATATGAGTAATACCCCTCCTAGATCCTTCCAAAGTAACTGCTGATCTATTAAACAGTATTTAGTAGCTTTTAATTTTTGTTATCTAGATGCCTTTTTATCTAAATGAACAGGACATTGTAAATACAATAAGAAATAGACAATGTCAGCATACCATTCAGATTTTTCATACTGGTCCATAACCTTTTCCTTAACTTGCTCAGCTTGCATTCGGGTGATGAAAAATTGCTGCCAAGAATTTCCTTAACACTGGTTTTTTTTTTGCTGATAATCACCACTGCTGGTTCAGTGTAAAATTGCTGCCAAAAACCAGTGTTTCGGCAGTTAACTGAAGTGATTTTTCTTGTTTAATCCATTGGATTTTTCTACCTTGTCACCGTGGTCCCTGATCAGAAGCTCTAACCTCTAACCCGTCGGTGCCCCAAACCTGAATGTTGCCGTAATGTCGGCACCTCAAATGACTATCATCGCAACGGTTTACCTATCGACGCTTTCCATCACTAACTTGTCGGTGATCAGAAGCTATAATAACTAATGCATCGGAACCTCAAAGATGAATGCTGCCGCTGTTTCAGAGGTGAAACAAACTAAGCTTATTGCTTTCAAAAGTCGTTTTGCTGAAGGAATCGAAGCTTTTGTTCTATGTGTCACCGACACTACTGAGGAGCTTAGTTCTAAAGTCACTTATTCGTAGTCCTTATTTCTCTCAATCGTCGATGATTTACTATTGTTGCGCTATTGAAATGATATTTTTCATTGATCGAAAGCCTTAGTCAGTATGTCCCTCGCCGTTGTGGCTCCTCAGTGAACTAGCTTGTCGATGGTTTAGTGTTTTCAAGTTCTGAACTAATTTCATCGCTATCGGAGGTCATTGGAAGTTTGAATCGGAGCTTTAGTTCTCTATGCCACCAACACTGTGGATATGCTTAGCTTTAACCTCGTCGATCCATAGTCCTTAGTTCTTTCGATCGTCGATGATTTTCTATTGATTGATCGAAGGCCTTGTCTGTTTTTCTTCCGCCGTTTCAGCTCCTTAGTGGACTATCTTGTCAATATGTAGCCCTTACTTCTTCCGATCACTGAAATGTTCCTTTGATTGCGGAACCCGTAGTAAGTCTGCCGGTGGCTAATGAGATGTTATGATCCTCGCCCAAGTCACCGAAGCTACAAATTTTTGAAATTTTTATCAACAACAGAGGCTTTCAAACTGTTAGTGACATTCATATTCCTCATTGCATGAATTAACTTCTTCATATGAAAATAAATTATTTTGGGAGATAACATCTGGCTCCTTCCTACATGGGGATGGGAACCTCCCAGTGAGGTCCCAACAACCCCAGACCAAAATGCCTTTCCCCTAAAAGAAACTAAGTAACGTAACACTAGCATTTATTGTTCCATTGGGCATGGAGTCTTATTTTGAAAGCAAAACAACCTACTATCTACTAATTTACAATTATAAGGCTTTAGAGCCTCAAATAAAATAGAGCTTCAAGAACCACCCTGTAACGTCCCCAACCCTCTGACTGGCAGAGAGGACACTACCATGGCATTTAACCATTCGGGAAACCGCTCCATGAACATGTATGTACATAAAATGCTGAAACAAAATGCATTGAAGTAGAACATGCACAGATACATAATTATTTATCATACACAATAGAAGCAAACATACATTCATACAAGCATTCAACATGTTCATTTGAAATTATTAACAATAAATATGACTGCAGAAGTAAAATAGACAAGGTTACTTATCTCACAAAGAACTCGTCCCGCAACCAGCTACGTCGCTGCAAAATTCCACCCAACCATAGGCTAGCATGCTCCTAAATCTCTTAGTAATGCTGCCACCCCTGAGCTGGGCATGATTCCCCAAGGAATAAGGAATAAGAAGGCTTACACATAGCCAAGGATACACAAAACACAGCCAAGCCAATGCAGTTGGGTTTATCAGGCCATTAGCAAGACAGCCAATCCAACATGGTTAGGTTTATCAGGCCATCAAGGAGCTCGGAAAGGCTAAATGCTAAGATGGTGAGCCCATTACTGAGCTAGGAACACCTACACTAGAACTAACCTGACTTCTAAGACACCCACACACACCCAACACAAGGAATCAGTACCTTCTCTGCTACATAGTCCCTCAGGCCCTGACTTTCCTTCCAGTGCTATTCAAGGGTTATGGAGAAGAAAGCCAACACTCTAGCTCTGTTTGTGTGGTTTCCAAACACACCAGGTTTATCAAGCAAACCAAGCCCCCATTCCTTCTCCCAACACAGTCTGAAGATGAACCACTACATACACGCACTCACATAAGCGATTCATAGCTTGGGAAAGGAAAACGATTCACGAGTCATTCTTGGCCCTATTGTGGAGAAAACGACTCCAAAACAACCTACAACAGTCCCAAAATGTAAAAAAGACACAACCAGAAATGTGGGGAAATAACAGTCCGTTCTCAACAATTAAGCCATCGGAAAGACTTACACAGATCGCAATGGGGAAGGAAAATCAGCCTCCCAACCTATGCGTGAGGGAAATTTACACCAGATCCCAATATACGGATGGAAACACACCAGATACCTCTTTGTGGAAAACACGAATGACAGTCGAAATGGCTCCCCCTCTTGGCTGCGTGAGACCAAACGAAAAAAGAATTCCTCTGCGTGAGACACAAGGCGTTTTTCCTTGCGTGAGGATGAAAAATTTCTGCCTATGCATGAGGATGAGCCGACAATGGAGAGAATGGCATAGTGGAGAGAGTGGAGAGTCCACATGGAGTGATGGTGGTGGTGGTTTCCTTTCCAACGTGAGGGTTAACTTGCTGGTGGAGTGTGCGCGTGGGAAAGGACTGACAGTCCTGCCACACTCCACTCCCCAGCCATAACTGCCCCAACTAACAACAGAACTTTTAATGGTGGTAGTTGGATAAGACAAGGGAAGGTGAGAAAGTCAAAAGGGTTTAACAGCTGATACATGGATTTTCCCCATAGGTTCAAAGTTTAATAACCCCCCCATCCTTGGGAAAATCATGCCCTTTTCATTATGGTTGCAGTGAGCATAGCTGGTTGGGTCCATTTAATTAAAGATGCATATTTACATGATGAAAAAACTTAATATATGTCGTGTACCACAATAGACCATCGGCAATGATTCCAAGTTCGCCGAAACATAACACAACTAAATCGATGGTGGGGATTTTGCTTTTAGCTCCACACCATGTTTTATTACAATATATACATCATGTACATTTAATGCAACGGGGTCAAAACCGGGGTGTTACATTCCCCTCCCCCTCTACTAGCACTGTCCTCAGTGCTTTACAAAATTTGAACAAAATGTTACACTAGTACGGCCTCAATGTTCCGCAGAATTGAACAAAAATGGATGCGCCAACCGCATGGTATCCTCCAGCTCCCATGTATCCTCTTCAGGTCTGTAGTGCTCCCATTGCACCTTTACCTTCCCTATGGCCCGGTTCCGGAGCATTGTGACCATCTTATCGAGGATGCGCATTGGCTTGATTTGAAACTCTCCCTCGGGTTCCACCTGAATCACATCCCAAATTATCACATGGTTAGGATCATGCACATATTTCTTAAGCAAAGAAACATGAAAAACATTATGAGCTCTAATACTAGCAGGAAATGCAAGTCTATATGCAACTGGCCCTATCCTTTCAAGCACTTCAAATGGCCCACAATATCTTGGTGATAGATTGGCACAAATTACAAGCTTTAGGAAACTCTTCTTTTCTCCCACTATGAG
>LPNX010564730.1:134694-163217 GCA_001517045.1 Pseudotsuga menziesii | reverse complement strand
CATAGGAACCAATGCTGTTCTGGGTCTTCTGCTCCTGTACCTTTAAAAATAGGTAGCTTCATGTCATCTCCCATTCTATTCCTCTGTGGTGGGTTCTGAATGACTGGGTTACTACCACTCAGTGGTGTAGGTGAAGGTGATGTAGCAGGAGTAGGTATTGTATGTGAACTACTAGATAGAGTACCTACGGGGTTATTCTGAGTCCCTGTCTGTTTTTGTGGGGTATAGGGGTGGTAAGGGATACCCCCCTCTGGTTCTTCTGTGGTATTAGGACTCTGTTGTCTAATACTGTCTGAACTATCTTCAAATACAGGAGAGCTAAAATCTACTTTATACTTCTTTCCACTACATGTTCGTCCAATGTCATCAAAATCACTTTTAAACTCTTGTGACATTACTATCTTTACTTATTCATCTCAAACTAGATCCATTGTTCCTTTTTCATATAGCAGCATCTTAAGGGACAAGTTTAGAGATCTTAGGTACTTACCACGATATCCTCTGAAGAAGTATCGTTCAGCTGCGCTGAAGCTCTTTCTCTGGTCAACTGCAAATTCTGTAACAAAGCCTTCTAGCACACTTGTCAGCCAGAAGTCCACTGCTGTCTTAATCGGATTGTCGAGGTTCTGTATGGTCTGAATCAGCTCCGGTGTCCAGACAATGTTTCTTTTCTTCTTGAATTTGTTCCTATCTGTCAACTTGGATAACCAGTTGAAAAGCTCGTTTCCATAGGTTGCAAAAAATATAGCATGTATATCTGAAGCGATATGCTTTTCTAACTAGGCCTCTGTGCTTAGTCTAGGACTCCGATTTTCTTTCTTGGAAAACTCCGTTAAGTCTGAATCCAGCCACTAGTGAAACTCTTCTCTGGTAGGATGCCAACAGAACATTAACTCCCAGTCGTTCAAACCCCAGCAACGGAACCATTTGTTGGCCACATGGGCAGACCCGGGTTTACTATAATCAACCAACAACACCCCTAGCTCACTGGCCCTTTCGGCGACAGACCGCACAGCGGCCTGAAGTCTCACCCAAAGTGATTCTAATGGGTTGGCCAAGGACTCAAGCGTCTTGGACCAGGTTCCGTGGCAATCCTACTGGTGGCTCGCAGCTCTCCTAGCTGCGAGATCTCTTTCCTGTGCGTCGCGTGATATTCCACTCGCGATGCACGATCTATTCCCCACTCGTGGCCCTTCTAGCCACGGCGTCTCTACCCTTGGGCACGTCATGCGGGTTCTTCTCCCGTCGCACAACTTCCTCCTTTCCACAATAGCCCCAATCTCACCGCATAGCCGCGCCCCGTGCGACACGTAACTCCTGCTCAACACTAAGTCCTCAACCTACGGTATCGCGCACCGCAGCTCCTCTGGCGGTGCGGTATCACCTTCTTGCGATACCCTCCTCCCACGGCTTAGCGCACTTAGCATTGTTCGTGTCGACGCACAAGACCTGATACCAAGACTGTCTTACTGTGATTAATTAACTATCTAAGGCGAGCATAAATAAGTCCTTATATGACATGCCAAGGATTTCAACTTATATATATCTTCCTGTAGTGCTGTAACTAAACAACTCATTCATACATTAACTGTAAGAAAATTGCATAACATAACGGATGGATGCAGCAAATAAACACAATATGCAAATCAATCACAGAACACGGGATTTTAACGTGGTTCGCCCCCAGGATGGGAGTTACATCCACAAAACTATGCTTCTCTATTATAGCTTAAGGGAAGGCAAACACAGTTCTGCTACACCTCACATGCAGCTTGAGATCTTCTCTCTTAGATCTTTCTTCTCTACCTTTAGGTTATCGCTCTTACAACATACTCTTCCCTCTCAGTCGATCCCTGCGGATCGTTACATGCATACTCTATAAGCCAACTACTGGTTTCAGTAAGATTGCTACAGTTAAGTCCAGAACCAGTGCTCGACTTTTACAACAGTCTACTTATCCTTATTGCCTATTTCAATCACGACTATCTAACTATCTAACCAACCCTTTACAATACAAAATTACATCCTTTTATAAGCAGCCTGAAAGTCTTGCTTTTACAACACTGTGGGCCTGTCCCAACAGTAACCCAAACCCTAATTAGTGACAGTCGGTCCTCTCTGTCCTTGAGGTAGCCGCTTCCCGTCACACCACAGCTCTCTGTAGTCTTCCATGCTTCCCGGCACTGACCATGGGTACTATGCACCGCTTTGCTTTTATGTCCTTCGTCTTCAATGCTTGAGCCTCATTGCTCCTTCTTCTTTATGAGGGTCGCTGAGCCCTCCTATCTTCCGCCACTGCCTTCAATGCAGTGGGTGAGCTCTCCCTTCTCGGCCGCTTAGGTACCGTTGCCTTTCATTGACTTTTGTATCTCAAAAAGTCATGGTTTCCGGCTCTGCTCTGCAGCTGGAACCGTGCTACGACATCGTAGCTCCGTCTTATCTTCTTTCTGCCAAAACTTATCTTTTTGCCAAAACTAGCAGCTTCTTCTGTAGCTGCGGGACCCTACTCCAACATGAATTTACATGTATATTTTCACTTGTGATACTATCAATTGTCTAGAAATCTTAAACAAGCCTATGTGAAAGATTTACAATTTTTCTTGACTCAAAAGTTAATAATCAAGTCACAACCCCAAAATAAATTAAGAAATTAGGCAACGTGAGAATGCACAGAGATTTGTCTTAAGCATAATGTAAACTAGTTACTTCCTCTATGTTGTTTCAGGTGGTTGGAGAGTCAGGACTGTTCACTCCAAATGAAATTTTATCTGTGAAAAGAGTAGGTGTAAGAGTTCTATGTTGATGGAGCATTGTATTGTTGATATGTATTTTCTAAAATCTAAATCACTTTCTTTTGAAATTCAAACTATCATTTTAAACCAAATATTAGGAGAGATTTTTTAGGATTAGACTATTTGCTTTATTAATGGGATCATTTTTTGAGATTTGAGATGTATTGTCTTTGGTACTCATCTAGGAGGTTTGATAGTTAATTTTGGGATGGAAAAATGATTGAACAAATGATTAGAGAATTTACTATGGTATGCTGATTCTTTATTTTATTATGGGATGCTCAAACTATTATTGCACTAATTTTGGAGTGATGTTATTCATTCCTTTCTCTATACATTGATTTGACTCTTACTAGAGTTGGATGGCCATATTCCAAGACTAGTCCGTACTATACATGTGGAGACACTTCAACATGTACGCAATTTTGTTTATTCTCATTGTAATATATCTCCTTATTAATTAATGACACTCCATTTTGTTGAAATTACATATATTGTATTTGTAGTAAGAGATGATAGTTGATATTTATGATGATGAGGTTCAAGGAACTTTGTATGTAGCAAATTTGGGATTTGAGTGACTATTATACTATAACATTACTTTAGGTTTTGCATCTACTTTTGTCTACTACTTGGTGGATGCAATTGTGTATATGCAAGCCTTTCTTTTCAAGTGGTTTGAAAAGTTCCTTGAATATAGACCGAGATATCCTTTTATTGACTAGAGAAATCTATACACGTTAATTACATCATAAATTTTTTGAAGTGCCTTCTCAAATTTGGCTTCTTGCATTTTTTATTGGTTACTAAATATTTAACTCTTTTGTATAGAATGACTCATATGCGTTCTCTGTTGCTTAACTTTAATGTAGTATTATACCGATATATCTAATAAGGTTTAATTGTCAATTAAGTCATTACATACCACAATTAGAAGTTATTTTTCTAAACTACAATGAAAGAGCTATCGTTTTTAAGTTCAACATGAAGGGAATTGATGTACATGAAAATTTTATTCCAAGGAGCCACCTAATTATAAATTTGACCAAGATTGTTTGATTCAAATTTTCATTTACATATCTAAATTTTATCCCAACGTAGTTAACTTGCATATTGGAAATACGCTTCTTAAGCTAGATGTGTACACAACAACAAGTTGTGTATATTTGTGGTCACATGGATTAATTCATGACGATACAAATAATGCCATTCTATATTATTGTGTATTGATCTCACTAGAATTTTGACAGTTGCAATTCAATGCCTACCAAAAAATATATTCAACCCAAAGAGCCCTTTCTTTTCAATTGCTATATTGGTAAGTTGGTTCACCAACATGTTGTCTACTCTTTTGATGTGTCCAAAAGAAATATTTCTACTTTCTATTTCGTGTCCTAAATCCAACCCAAGTGATTTAACATAGACAACAGAAAGGACAACAACAATAATGTGCTACCTTTTTTTATTTGCATTTCCTTTGGTGATGAAGTTTTGTTATTAAAAAAGAGCGTTAATAGATTTTTGTTTTGTTTTGCATTGTAATATTTGGAAAAGTCATCATTTTAATGTCTTAGATCACTCATGCGTAATTCTATAGTATATTCTATTTGAGGGTGCTAAATCAATGGAGGATCACTTTCCTTGTACACAAAAGGTTGCGGGTTCGATTCCTTTGTGTTCTATCTACAAAAATCAATAAATAAAAATGACTAAATATACTACTAGAGTCGACATGAGTTAATGATTAAAATGACCAAATATACTACTTGTTGATGGAAATCAATGACTAAAACTACTAAATAAATGACGAGATAACAATTATTAATGACTAAGAAAAAATACTAAATATACTACTTGAAAACTACGAAATTATATACTACCAAGTTGACGATTTATAACAATCAATAAATATGTAATGTTTAGTATTTTTTTAATTACATATCTATATTTTTCTACTAGTGTTTGCTTTAAAAATGTTGATTATATTACTAACATGCAATGTTAAGTTATGTCTTTAATTATATGATTATTATATAGATTGAAACTATCTATAATACCATATGATTAATAGAGCATATAATATGGAAATATTAACAAATACGAGCCCTTCTAGTTGATCCTAATGAATTGAATAACATTATAATCACGATGACCAACCACTAACTAAATGTAACATATTAGGAGAAATACATATTTACTATACACGAGTCCTTTTAGTTACACATTTCTTCATTTATAAAGGAAAGAAACATAATATACTTTCTATTCAAGGTAATGGAAGATATACTCTAATAATGATGAAAGTAGGTAACTATTTATCCTAAAACATTAGGATTACAACTAATGCAATAATCTTATAATACTTAAAATGGTTTATGGGCAAGAAACAATTTTTTTTTTTTCCAATGCTTAACTCATTTTCTACAGTTGTGATGGCCACTTACCTCCCAACCGTAAACTATGAGCATCTAAACTTACTTTCTCATAGTCTAGGGTTGGAAGGTTACTTGATCATGTCACCCCCTAGCATAAACTATGACTCCATTATGACAAACACTCTCCTCTTCCAGTCCAAATCCCACTAACCCTTTCTGCAAGCGCCTTTCTTAGTTTAGAAGTACAATAATCCTTCACACAATATCCAACTCAGTTTTCTTATATAACTCTCAACAAAAGTTGCCTAACACTTTCAAGTGCTCACATAGCCATACTTCTCAACATACTTGGCAACATCTTGCCTCCTATCATGCTTATATATAGAATATTTTCTAAGTATTACCTCCAAAAGCTTTTCCCTCCTTTTGGGATATTAGTAGCATTGGATTCATCCCTATATTTTTTGGTGTTAGTTCTAGGTTTTTATTTTATGACACTTATAATCTCTCTTCTTGGATAGTAGGATTTTTCTCTCCACTCATGGAATCATAGTCATATCTATTCATGCTACCCAACTGTTATTTTCAATAACTAAATTATTAAAAAGTTTCTTTTACAAAAATCCTTAGCTAATAAAAAAAATGTCAAACACATGGTTACACACTTTTCAGTTCTAATATACCAGAATAATTCTGCTCAAAAGCATAATTCAAATTTAAACTTAGTAAAATAATTTATGCAAACTGGAGAATATTGCCAAACTTAGATATAATAATGCATTATTTGTTTGTTGATATTGTTACATTGTTATCCTAACATCGGTTCTTTATTTGCGACTCCTTTATTAAAAAGGAGTCTAGAATATTTAAATGATCCCATGTCAGTATCCTAAGAATACATTGTTTATTATTTTATTATTATTTGGATTTAAAAAAAAAAATAGTTAACCTTCTCACGGAATTAGGAAAGGATAAGAGGAAAAACCAGATAAGGAAGAGAGGGTTAGCCGTTAGAAGTGGAAAAATAATTATAAAATAAAATGAGGTTTTACTGATTAATAAGGTTATTTTACAAGTTACTTGCTAGCTGGTTGTTATTCTTAGAGCACAAGCATATAGGGATAACAAACCTATAGATTTCTTAGAGTTAGATAAAGATATAAGCTCCTAATTTGATTAAGAAAATTAAATCTAATTTAACAAAATAAATTCAAAATATTTATTATTTCTTTTTTATTAGCCATAAATTTCAATTCTTCAATCCTTTAACTAAAAAATAGACCATTATAAATTTTATTAGTATATATTTTCAATATCAAATTAGATTAATTATTGGAAATGATTTATTGTTGTATGTTATTCGAAGGTTAGTTTGTTTTGGCCTAAAGTTTAGGTTTACAATTGTTAAACTAAGCAATTTACATTTCAGCTTGTGTTTTTCTTCAATTTTTTTCATTATTATTATTATGCAAGTATATTTAATATTTAAAAATTTTAAGATATTATTAAAGTTTTATATTTATTTTCTATTTATTTTAATTTTTAAATAATTGTTTTCCATATTTAAAAATTTCTAAAATGATACTAAAATTTTATTTTATTTTAATTTCTAGATGAACTATTTTTGCAAAGATAAGTTGTCCAAACTGATGAAGATCGTCGCCCTTCTGGATTTCCCCTCTAGGGTAATTGTTCTTGATTCAGACTCCAACTATTAGAACCTTAGAATATAATTATTCTTGCTTCATATATGATTCTAGCATATACAGAGCTAAAGTTTTGGCTAACATGGTTTACTTGGGTTTATAGCTGACGGGGAATTTGCATATCTTTGACACTGTGGATGATCATGTCCATAAGCACATTGAAATTATTAAATCTAAAATTACTTATAACGGATTTTGTTCCTATTCCGTCCGTCGTGATGATCTGCTCCGTCAATGCAGTAGTTACAGGAGTAGCCAATCTGGAGGGTACCATATCATGAAAATTGCAGACGTAGTTAAGCCATCATTCTAATTGTAAGTTGCTATAAGAACAAGAAAATAGATTTACGCTGTGTTCGAAGAACAAGAAAATATACAGAAAGCAGGAACAGTTCGAACAACAGCCAGAATATGACTGTTGCGAGTAGTTTTTCAAATGTAAGTTGTTTAATATTACTAGGTAATCTAAAAGAAAACGCTGCTGAACATATCATCTGATATTCACATTTTTCAACGTTCGACTTCATCAGTATTTCTATTTCTGTGCAGTCGTTGAACAAATTCGCCATCAACGTGAACCATTGGCTGTGGAGCAGGTGCTGCAACGGGAACAGGAATAGCTGCAGCTCGAACGGGGCGACAGAACCAAACGAGCAGCGCACATATCGGGAAAACAACTGAAATGACAGTCCCGAAAATGCCCAGATTATACAGTTTCTTGTGTTTGCTACTCCTGTGGTCGTATTGGCCGCTCAAATGGAATACATAAGACCACAGGCCAATTACAGCAGCTATAGTGACCAGCATTAACCAACAGTATGTCACAACGTTATTCTTCAGCTCCTTCCATCTTTCTGAGAATGGAAGCTTCTTGATGCTCCTGAGTCCCTCTCTAAATTCTTTCCACCTCATTTCAAAGATTAAATGACGTCAAACTGTACTGATGTCTTGATGCAAGAAACACAGAATCTGATATTAATTTCCTATGCAAGAAAACAGATTATCTGATATTCAGAATTCTTTCTTCATGCTTAATTCTTTGCACCTCTTTTTCAAATATTATGCGACGTTAAACTGAACTATTGTCTTAACAGCCGCACTTGATGGCTAAAGACTTACGTCCTCTGCAAGTTGATGGCTAAAGACTTATGTCCTGTGCCAGTAAACACATAATCTGATATTAATTTCCTGTGCAAGAAAACAGATAATCTGATAGTAAAAATTAAGCTGAATCTCTTATTTATTCAAATGCTGGCTAGCAGCTCTAATAAAAGAAATATCTCATAGCTTGCAGCACCAACGATAACAAAAGAAATATCTCATAGCACAGAGAAAAGATAGGTCATCACTTACCTGAGGCACATTTCGATGATTTGCCAGCCACAGAATCAGTCCATATGAAACAAAAGTTCAAGAAATCGAGAGTAATCCGCCTTAAGCAGATTGAAATTCATCAGCATATAGGAAATTTGAAGCCCATTCACCTTAAATATATTTGGAATTCAGAGACTTATGACAGCTGTATCTCCACCGCGTAAACCTTTGCATTACACATAGGATCGAGACAATTCACCTATATATATTAGACAATTCATTTTATTTATTGTATATTTAGGAAAATAACAACGCAACTTTGTAGTTAGTTTCATCAAGTTTTCACCTATTCAAAATCGAATCTTTTATTTATTATTTACAAATGAACGTTTTGAAAAAATTACAAAATATTAAAAAAAGAGGGAAGGTATATATATTATAAAAATTTATAAAAAATGTATTGGAAAAAAATGAAGCTAAAGAGTGGGTATTTTTAATCAATAGAGTTTTTATGGCTAGATGTTGATGGTAAACTTTATCAACTTCATCCCAAAGCATAGAATGAAAGGAAGACAATGGGCTTCCTTACACCTAGTTTTCCATAAAACAAATAAAGTTAGAAATCATGAACAATTTTTGATGTGCTTCATGGTTTCAAAATGTTAAAATCCAACTCTCTCTTAGAAGCCTTCATAAATATTCATTGATGAAACAAAATCTTAACTTATAAGAATGCCTATATGTTCAAACACTATGGAAGTGATGAATATATCTATCAATTGAATCCATAAATATCTAGTGAAAATTTAGGAATTGAGATAGCATATGACTCTCATGAAGTTAATAAAAGCAACACATGTCATGTTGTTGAAGTGGTTCGCTAAAGCACAAACTCAAGTCTCTTAAAAAGGCACGGGTATTCTAATATTCAATTATAAAACTCAATCTTCATGATAAACCCTCATGCTCTATAATCAAAGTATGATTAGAAGTAATGAGACCATACTCTTGACAAAGAGTAGACCACTCCTTCCAAGAATGAGATATTGGATCCTACAAATCACCCTAGAGAAAGGTTCTCTTCATACTATATATATGAGACAAAAAATGTGGTAAGTCACCCAAGCACCAATTCTAAACCGTTCAACTTGCAATGGGATGAAAAGCTAAATCCCAACTAGTCCTATTTCCCTCCCATTTCCAATGAACCAAACCAACAACTATGATAATTCAAAATATGAGGGAGAAAAACACATAAAGGAGATGATGAGGTAAGATGATATCCTAATGTCCCCCGAACTCTAATGATAATTCAAAATATGAGGGAGAAAAACACATAAAGGAGATGATGAGGTAAGATGATATCCTAATGTCCCCCGAACTCTAATTGAATGTTTCAATGAAAGCATTGGATTCTAATATAAAGTGTATAAGGAATACAAACCCTTACAAAACAATACCACCTAATTGATCTCCAAAATACTCTCATGAGTGGCAACACTAATCAAACCAAGCTCCCCTCATCCTTTGGCATGGTGCAAATATCCCATGGAACCAAGGAAACCCTTAATCTCCACCATATTTAGACCAAAGATAAGCTCTCAAAATATGTTCAATCTTTCAAAATTGGTCCATGCTAAGAAACCAACATGGCACATAATAAACATGAGATGGTTGAATATTACAACTAGCACAAATCAACTTCCCTATGAATCGGAGGTCCTTATTGCCATATATGAAGTTAATATGCAACCTTTGCAAAAACCAATCCCTCGTGGTGACTTACTGCACATTAACTCCAAACGGAATCTCGAAATATTGTGCAATAACCCTAGGCCAAAGATAAGACCAAGTAGTAGGGGTCAAAATGATATGGTGTATCTAAACCTACTAAGCAAAAGCTAGTTTTTTAAGCATTGACTATCGTAGATAATGTATAGTAATGTGTTTGTAGACAAGAAAGGGAAAAATTTAGAAACATCCTTTTCACTCTGAATTTGATAAGAAAGTCATCCAAAATGGTTGCTAACCATCTTAAAGAATACCACAAATTATATCATAAATACTAGTGACCCCCGACAAGTAACCAAGAGCATTTGTTGCCAAGACACATATAAATAAGGGGCTAAAGAACACCCCCCATGAATAGAACAATGTAAATAAATTCAAGGAGACAAAGCCCATTTGAATTAAAAAAAGATGAAGCATTGGTGGATAGAGTGTTTAGCATCGCAACACATTGAGGGCCAACATTAAACAAATAACGATCTCATCAATAAAACACTAACCAAACCTATCATATGCATTGTGAATTTCAATTTTCAATATCAAAGTATAAAACCTAGCATCCCTTGCCCATTCCATACCCTCTAATGCAGAATCCACACTACTAAGAATGAATATGCTTTAAATAATTTTATAGTCTCTCCAGGAAATACATGTATTATTGATCCTTCGAAGATTCACGATGAATACATTTTATTTATTTATTTAGAATGGATCATTATATGATTTTTCATCTATTTCATTACTCAGCTAAGTGGAAAAATTGGGGGTAATGATTTGAAGGATGAATTTTAATGGGAGATCCCACTTTGGTGATTTGGGTCCCAAAACCTTCCAAATCTTATTTGATGCCATAAATGGTTGTTTCTAACGTAAAACAATTGTGAACTTGGTTCACAACCCCTCAATACTATTCTACATAGTATGAATACCTTTTCAATGGTGCAAAAGTACCTATCATGTTTGTGAAAGTTATGACTCCCAAATTGACCTATCACCTTGGCCACCATGATAACTAGTGGACACTTATCACCTTGACCACCATGATAATGAGTGGAAACCATGTCAACGCACATTATTCATACATGTGGTTTGAGTTACATATAGAATTTCAAGAATATTCTAGAGGGTAAAAAATTATATCCCTAATTTTGGGCTCAGGCATACAAAAACTCTTAACTGTAACCCTAGGATATGATTGTACAGTATGTTAAACATTGGACCACTAAAAAAATAAGTTCAATTCTTATGGTACGATGATATATTGTTTGGTAGTTGAGAAAAACATCTAAGAGTTGGATATTGAAGCATAATAAAGGAAGTGAGAGATAATGTAGGAACCATATTGGTCATGGAGTCCATGCTAGCTTCATATTGAGTGCCCCTTTCTCTATGTGCATTACATTATTGATACGATAAGTGGAGAGCATAAGCTTTAAATTCAAGCAATTTTTGGAATTTGATTTCCTACTTATTTCATTTCAATTATATTTCATTACTCCCATAGACGCTATTGTTTCAATGCATTGTGTGAGAGTTGAGTACTTTTAATTACAAAAATGAAATCTATGCTCAAGATTTAATGAAATAGGAATATATGTAATTGTGGTCACGATTAATGAATATGAATTATCTTAGCCATATCTTTAAATTGAGGTAGAGTTTAAACCTCATAGATTAGTCATTACTATTACTAAGGTTGATTAATTACTCTTGTACTAATAAATAATTACTAGTTGATGATTTTTTTTTTTGTAAGCTAGTGAAGAACCTTGTATTTCCTTAAAACAAAATATTGTTACAAACTACTTTTCGCTACCTGCTTCGAGGTCAAGTAAGGCAGAAAGGCTTGGCTATTTTCTCGAAGAAGATCTTAGAACACTCAACCCGATTGGAATAGCTAAACACTAAATCCAAATCCAATATAGGATCATAGTAGAGGGTAGCTGAAAGAGAAGTTATGACTTGGATAGCTAAAAAAGAAGATATTACCAGCCCTGAATTGGGATGATTCTCAGGTCTTTCCTTTTTTTCCTTGTTTTTTCTTGTATTGTATCCATCCTCCTGAATCTGGGGACACTAAAGTCAGTTGCAGTGCGTCATTGGAATCATGATGGAATTCCTTATCAGAGTTTGAAGAGGAAGATTCATGGTATCTTTTTTACCCTTGTGGAGGGCCGCTTTTCATGCTTTCATCTTCTTGAAGAGGCATGTGCACCTCGACTGGAGGTGGAGTGGATCTATGTTCCTATTTCGCTAGAGGTGTGTCTTCATAAAGCTGGTCATATTGATTGTTTTATTCATGCGAGTGCATCCCGGGTTGCCAGCTTTGGCTCTATGTGCTTTCATTGTTCTTTGCTGTTGGGTTTTCCTTTGCGGGCATGCATTAAGAAGGTGGCCCATTTGTCGACAACTCTTGCAACTGAAAACTGTGTTTTCATATTCCAAGGCTTGACTGTAGATGGAGCTACCTAGTTTCGGGTTGATCTTGTCGGGAAACCCTGAACTGATATCAATGGTGGCATAGAAGCGATCAAAGTTGTACAGACCCTGTGTTAAGCGAGGGTCATTAGAGGACAAGAAGCAACCCAAAGCGTTACCTATCCTTTCGAAGATCGATTTAGTCCAGAAATGGAATGGTAAGTTTGGAAGACAAACCCAAATGGGCACCTTCGTCACTACCATAGTTAATGGGTCAAACTTAGGGAACTAGGGGGTTATGAAAATCCCTACAAATCCCCAAAACCAAGGCCCCGTGATTGTAACTTAAAGAAGGTTTTTTGAGAAGGAAAAACCACTAAAAAAACCCTTTAGGACATAGTAATACCTGACAATCATTGGGCCAGTTTCAGTCAATCTACTTGAGAATATATTTTTCTTTGGCCACAATCCATTGAATCTGTAGATTAGGGTCTGCTCCTTGATATGGATAATGTTCTCAAAGACTTCCAATTGCGTGACCTCCAAAGTGGGAACCTCCCTTGATTTATCTACTATGTAGACCAGGTGTAGGGTCTAGACTAGAATTTGTGTGGTAGATAGCCCCACTCTCATTGCATCCTTTAAGGACTTAGGCTGAGAAATAGAGGGTCTGTCATTTCCTCCTCGTAGGCTGGCCACCATGGATATGCATGCGTCCTTTGATATCCAAAGGCGATGGATTTTCCTATCATATGAGAGTTGCCGCCGTGCAAAGATAAGCCCCTATAGTCCTGAGGGGGTTCCTTCTACCTATTGAATCAAGGATTTCAGCTACAAAACAGAGATTTGAGGGGTCACTCATGAGCAAAGGGAGACCCCCGTAGAGATATTACGAAAATAGAAAAGAAATTGGGGTCTTGAGGAGTCCTGGTGGCTTTGGCGTGTCTCGATATTACTTGATCCATTGGAGATGCCAGATCTAAAAGGGCATGATCACCGATCATTATCTATATTTGGAGAGGAAACAAGGGCTCAAGCGTCGAATAAGCCAAGGAGAACTTCAAGGGAACCAACGAGGTATCCTTAGTCTCGATCTTCCTGTGCAGAATAGTTTGTGTAGGGTGGATAATTGAAAAAGGGGAGGAGCCGAGGCCTAGACCTTCAACTATGAGTGCCCTCTTCTGCCATTGAAAGGCTGATATTGTGCAAACCATAGACATCCTTTTCTCCCTGAACAAGTCTACAACAAAGTGTAGTTATCACATGAACTATTTTTTTGACTAGTTGATGAATTAACACACCATTTCCTTTTCAAATATATTTAAATTTGCGTTTGAAATGTTCCAGATGGTAGTGGTGGATGTGTCCACCCACTCTTTCTATTTTCCCGAAGATTTAATATCATTTAAATCAATTTACATATTTTTTTTTCATTTACGTTTCCACTATTGGTTGTCTCAATTTCCACTACTTTTGCGTTATGCTAGTAAGTATTTGTTCTTGATTTCTTATTGATTGGAAGCTTGATAATATTAGGTGAACAATTATTTTCCAATTGAAACATGACTATATAATGTTGATGCTAGAATCTTGATTCTGGATATGAATGTGGATGCTAGAATTATAATTTTGATATGAACGTGGATGCCAAAATTTGCATGTCAACAACAAATTGCAGATGCCAAAATTTGGATTTTGATTTTGACTATAAAATGCGGATGCCAAAATTTTCATTTTGACAATAGAATGTCGATTCTTGAATGTGGATGTCAACCACTTGTATGTGTATATCACGGGGTCTTCACTCAGTGAAACCATGTCATAGCGCCTTCGTTCATGGGATATTAAAGAATACCCCTAATTTCACTAGATATTGATAATTACTGACAAAAATCCTTTTGTTGACCCCCCTCCAAATACATATTCCCAATTTAAAAAAACCCCTTTTTCATGATATATTCCTTATTTTTACTAGAAACCCCTTTTTATACCCCCCAAATATATATAAACCCCCCATACCCTAGTCCTTGCCCCACAATACCTACAATATATTGACCTTATTTTTCATAATTAAAAACCCCCACTTTATGAATGAGTGTGATAAGATATTTCTCAACAAGTTGAATCCCCTATGGCGTATATCAACTGGTTTTATGCTTATGCCAGAATGCAGATGCTAGAAATTTGATTTTTTCCACATCACAAAGCTTAGTTCAGATAATGATATTCCCATAATTATGACACGAAATACACATAAAGGTTATATATTCATAATTATATATTTATGGTGGTTCCACCCATATATATTGATTACAATGCTTGGAATACTATTCTCCAAATCCATCTCCACACAATTGCACATGTAAGAGAACAAATTTCCTTTTGGTTATGCTTAATCAATATATCAACCCAATTTATTCCTAATACCTATGAGACTGCTATCATCCCAAAAATTTAGAGGTAGAAGAGGTAACTTGACCCACATGAGAGTTGAAGTGATTTCCTCCTCTAGATTGAAACTAAGGGACCATAGATTCAAATGCGCATTACTGTTAGAATATGTAATGAAGATTAATGTGGTATTTGGAGAAATATCATTAAAAGACATAAATAACTATAATATTATAAATTAGAGTTCACGGGGTCGTCACCTAGGGACCAATATGATATCACGTCTGTTCATATTGGGGGGGTTAAAATAAAAAAATAAAAAATCAATATATTGGGGGTATATTAGGGGTAAAAAGGGTTTTTTTTTTACTATTTAAATATCCAATTTGCTGGGGGATATTTTATTCAACATTCCTTCCCGTGCTGTTCACCAGTGCTCCAAGCCTACGAGGTGCCTACGAGCTGCGTCTGCTTGTGGTCTGAGTGCACCTGCATATGCTACGTAGATTTTTCAAGTGGTTTTCTCCATTGTTTTTCTGGGTTTTCTGGATAACAAGGGTGTGTTGGTCCTTGGGTTTTCTCTGTCATTTTTCTGGGTTTTATGGATAACAAGGGTGTGTTTCTCCTTGGGTTTTCTTCACGTTTTCTCCATCGTGTTTTTTGGCTGGATAACAGGGAGTTTTTTCAAATCGTAGCAGTGGTAGCAGTATTTTCTAGAAAATGAGGGCGTTTATTCACCGTTTTCTGGTCATGGGTTTGTGGTGGGTTTCTCTGGTGCATAGCAGTGTGGGAGGATGCATGTTGGAGAGCCACTGCATAGCATTCTTGTAGGTAAGCTATACTGTGTTTAATCTCTGATGAAAAATGCCTTCGGTTGAATGAAAAGTTGAAGATCCAAGTAAAGAGTCACTTTTTTCTGTGCATGAACGTTATCTGCTTTTCTGGTGGTTGGTATTATATTTTTTTGTGCATGAACAATGGGAATGGGGACTGGATCCAATGTGTCTCTCTCATGTGAAGCTCCTGTCATTTGATTTTATGTCTCTGCAAAAACCAATTACAAGAGGAGGCTCTGAGCCCTTTTGGAGAAAGGGTAGGCCTGTTAGGAAGGTTGAGATGGTAGGGGTGGTTGTTAGCAGGGAAAGAAAGGAAAAAATCCTCAATTTTGAGCTAGATGATGGAAGTGGCTATGTTCCATGTATTCTATGGTGAAACCATATGACTAATAGATTCTACCCTAAAACAGACAAGTCACAAATGGATTCCATGGCTACAATGGCTCTTAAACAAGCTGAACAGGTACAATTGGGTAGTTTAGTATGAGTGCAGGGCTGGATTACCATATATAACCAGCAATTGCAGATTACTGTGTCATCTGGACTGGTTGAGAAGGATCCAAATGCTGATATTCTTCACTGGATGGAGTGCATTTGTCTTTCAGTCAGATGCTACGATTTGCCGGCCCCTTTACCTCCCAGCCATAACCTATCCAATGCCGTTCAGAAAAAAAGTTGATCTGTTGGTGTACAACTCAACCAGAAGGACTGCTTTTAGTTGAACTGGTATTATGCAATCAATAGTGGCATGTAAACCTCTGTATCCATGGTGAGGTGAGCACACGGATGCCTAATAAGTTACGAGTTATGTTTGAACTCTGAGCTATGCTAGTGAAAAATAAAAAAATGCATCATCAAATACTGTGCTAACCTTTGTGTGCCTTCAGAATTTGCATTGAGATTGATAGTAACTTGTGCAGACAGGACCCCATTTCTTAAAGTGCAAAAAGTTAGCTTGGATTTTTATTTTTTCTGTGATATATAATTATAGCCTATCCGTGATGTGTTGATTATAAATATGGAAAGGTTTTCATGGTTTCAAACCTTAACTCCAGTTCAAATTGGTATATGTTCTTAGCACTAATTTTTGATAGCCTATGACACTTCTTGTGAGTGGATAACCATTTTGGAGACATTGATGCCTTTAAATTCAGTTTACCTTACTCTTACTATGTTATGAAGTATGCCACTGCTGGCAATTGGATTATTATAGGATGGTGAGTTTGGACACCAAGTTCAAATTATTTCTTGGTTATGGTGGCTGTAATGAAAGAAGTTATAATCCATCTACCCTAACTCTATAATGTCCTTAATATTTTTACAGTTGGCTGTTGTAAACATTGACCCATCGACAGTGAGAAACATTCTTCTTTATAAAAGTAAAATAAGTGGTTGGTTGATTCATGAAACGCAAAGCACAAAGCATCGATATCAAATAATGAATATTTTTGGCTCATACAACAGAAAACAGTTGTATCAAGTATGCAAACCCCTGTTCTGGGGTGTAATATAGGCAATGGAAACACAACTCATCGGCTGTACCTGGTTAACCATTCAGAGAACAGAAAATGCACCGTGTTCTTTAAGTGAATTGAATGGAATATTAATACCTGTATTTTCTTATGAAGCCTTGATGGGATACGATTTCTAGTGTAGGCTTATACAAGTCTGAAACAAAACTGCTGTTCATTGTGACACTTTTCGTTGTCTTTTATATTTGTGATCCTTAACACTTCGATTTATACTAGTTTCTTTTCTTGCTAAAATCTATAAGGATTGGAAGCGTTAAGTTCATGAACTTACTTACCAACACAAACCAGATGATTGCGAAAAGCAAAGTACACGAAAAAGTGTTTGTAGGGTTCATGAATTGAACAAGTTGTTTCACTTGTAAACTATCGTATCTCACTTTCTTTCAATATTGTATAGGGTTCAGCTTGGTATTTCACAGTGAATGGAAATGTTTAAGTAACATCCTACCATGCAAATGGTATATGGGAAATTCTGTGGATCAGCTCAATGCTTTTCAAATATGGAACCTTTTAAGTACCTCACATTTGCTATTTTCTTTGGTTCATTTTCTAAGTGTGTAGTTTATTTTTTCAATCTTGTAATACTTATGAAGTATAAATTTCCATGGAAACATGTCTGGAGAAGGAAATATTATAAACTGAACAACATATGGCTCTTAAGCAGGTAAATGCTTAATTTATTCATCCCAGGAATTTTTTGAATTCACCTGGTTTGTTAGCAAAACTATGAAATTATTGTGCAATGTGTTCCCATGCTGGCTTGGATTTTCCTTGGAGAAATATTTCCTACATGTAATAGACAATGCTGAGAATCCAATGGAAAACTCATAACATTTATGGCATGTGGAACTAGTGAATTTTATTGATCTACATCTGAGAAACTGTTGCCTTTGAATCTTTTTTCTTAATTCTTTTAACTGAAGGGAAAAGTCATGTTAATTTTATTTCATATTTAGAAATAGGTAGGGATACATTCTGTACTATCCAAGTGGTAGGAATACATATGCCAAAAGAAGGCTCAAAATCTCCCGGCAAACTCCATCAAAATTCTAGAAAACTTGTGCATTTACCCATCAATTTAAATTTTTAAAAGCTACATTTAGAGCTCATTAAGGAGCAGCCAAAAGTGGTGTACATATCAAGCATTGGTATTAATACATGCAGCCCCCAAACCGGGGTATGAGATGAAGTTCTAAGATAGAATCTGCTTTGGAGGAAAATTGTAACTTATTCCCCTTCAGTCTCTGTCATCTCTAGCTATTCATATCTAGATTCCACTGCCTTCTTTGTGAAACTGTTGGCTACAAAATTGTGTTTCCTAAAAATATGACAGAAATGTTAGAAGAAATTTCTTTGAGGTCATTGGCTCTCTTCACTGCATTGGTAAGAGTCAAATTCTGGTTTGTATAGTCTTCTTTCATTCATTCCACTATCAGCTTGGATTCTCCAAACACTTGAACTCTATCTACATATATTTCTTTTGTTGCTTTCATCAGAATGATGAGGGCCGTTACCTCCTCCTGGTTGTTGGAGCCTTGCCCTAGTATACATAAGAAGGATATACAACGATTGCAGTGTAAAAATTAAAGGACTTACCTCCTGCCCCACTATTTCTAGGGTGGCCCTTAAACACTCCATCAAAGAATCCCCATGGGAATGATTTATCAATCTCTAACTTCTTAACTTGTCCGATTTTCCTTTTTATTGACACTTTTGGAAGCCCTACATATGTGTATCTAATCCTATGGAAACTTTGAATAGGAAAATCTGCTGATCTTCAAAAATGGCCAAGTTTCTGGCCCCCCAGATAGACCACAAAGTATTTGCTAGGAGAGCTGCATGTTCATTTACTTCTTTTTCCTCTCTCGAAACTCTCAGGGCTTCCTTTACTGAGTTCCTTTTCCAAACTCCTTTTCCTTTGGTAAGGTCTTTAACTTCATTCCATACTTGTCTTGAATAGGGACATTCCAAAAAGAGATACTTGAATATCTCAATCTTCCTTACAAAGAAAGCACATGCCTGGACCTTGCCAAGTTCTGGACTGAAAGTTGTCCCATGTAAGTAATTTATTCCCAATCATAGGAAGACCCTGATTTTCATGGGGGAATTATTTTTCCATATTTCTTTCCACCACTGTTGTCTTCTTGATCTGTAGGAAATGCAACAGAGTAACACATATTTGCTGAATAGAATCCACCTGAAGGATTTGTTGTCCATAACTAACTCATCTTACTCTTCCCTGAAGTTAGGAGATGCCTTGATGAGTCCTTTCCTACATAGGTTCCATTCCTCCATATGCCTGTATTCTAGTCCTAGAGATTGTGCTATATTCCATCCTGAAGTCCACATCAAGTCACTCTGCTGATCATATGTATCAGCTAAGGTAGAGATTTGTATTTGAGCTAATTATCTTCTCAATTGATCAGATAGTTTATAATCATCCTTTTCCCCAACCCAAGGGTCCAGTCCTATACCGATTCTCCTTCCATTCCCAATCTACCATCCTAAATAACTTCCACAGGAATGCCACTACCATGGCTTTTCGGAAGATAGATCCATTATCTAACACTTTTTGACAAAGCTGAGAACCCATCCTTCTATGTATTGAGGTCTTATGTATTTCTTTTTTGTAACATGTTGCCAGAGTTCTTTCATGGAGATCATCCTCCATTAACTTTTGGCAGCCAATGCTTTACCACATAGGAAGGGATTCTTTAAGCCCCATCCACTCGCTGCCTTAGGCCTTGATAACCTTTCCCAAGAAACTAGAGCCATTCCTTTGTCCTTCTTCCCTTTCTATAGAAAGTGGAATGTTGGAAACATAATCTTCTAATTTTTGTCAAGATGGATCTTGGAATGAGAGCTAGAGATAGCTAGTAGAGTAATATTACCTCCAATATTGTTTTGACAATTGTTAACCTGCCTCTATAGAAAGCTGTCGATTACATTAGAATTTAATCCTCTTCTCCTTTTAACCAATATTTGTTCCATAAGAGTTAGGATTCAGATCAAATCCTAGGTACTTAACTCCAGTTCCCATCCTTTGCATGTTATAGGCCGTAAGTGCTTTGATAGCCTGTTTAAGCATAGGTGGGACATTACTAGAGTTAAATAGCAGAGCTTTGGATATTGACCACCATCCCTATGACATCACAGAAGAGTTTTAGTGCTTACTAGATTACTTTTTCTTCCCTTATTGTTCCATCTCAAAAGAGGATTACATCATCTACAAATAGTAGATGTGTGAGCCAGAGATTACTAGCTGAGCACCTATGAATCTCCCTTCTCTTTTACAGTGTGTAATGTACCTACTTGGACCTTCTGCCACTAACTAGAAAAGGAAGGGGCAGAGTGGGAATCCTTGCCTTAGCCCTTTGGAAGCTTTAAAGAAGGATGAAGATCCATTTACCAATACAACAAAGGAGACATTTCATAGACAAGCATCTATCAAATTAATGATGGTTTTGTGTGCCCATGGATCAACATGGATCTCATCCATTGGATCATCTCCAAGTGTCACCGCTCAAGTGCTAGCTTCTAGTCAAATTTTGGTCAAAGTGCTGAGTTTATGGATTATAGGAATAGTGTTTGAGCAATCTTGGCCCACATTGAAACTAACAGGTCCACATACAAACTATATTGGTTTTTGGCATGGTCTAGGCCTTGGTTATAATCCTAGTGTTAGTCGGATAGATATTGCAAAGGCAACATTGAGTAGCATATTTTGGTAGTTAGAGTGAGTCTTGTCCACACTATGCGATTAGCAAAACTTTGAGTTCCTGTAGTTATGTCTCTTTGATTTCGGTTGTACCAAATCTTATTTCCTGTAGTCATTTCATTCTCTTCCAGTAATGAATCAATATTCTAATGTTGAAAATATTTAGACAATCATTATTTCTTGACAATATTGTTTAATTTCTTTCCATGTATGAATGGTTTGACCTCCAAGTCCCATGAGCCATCTCAGTGTTGTTGCTTGCATTCTTCAATGTGGCAAGAAGCAAATTCAACTTCTGTGCATTAGAAAAAAAATCATAACTACAACATAAGACATCAAATTCAAACAAAAATGTGTCAAGGTCCTAAGACGCCAAACCATGGAGAGTGGACATAGATTGAAAGAGGTATGTTCTTCACTGGTTCTTCACCTCTGATATTTCTAATGGAGAACTCAAATTTTAAATTGGACCCTATATGTTTCTCATTATATTCCATAGTTTCTTCTGAGTTTTTTGAAATTTTCCAAACGCGAGGGTCTTCACTAGCTTTTGATCCTTGTGTGGGAGAAATGAGAATATTGGAGTATGGTACAAGATTTATGTAACAAAAATTAAGTTTTAATAAGTATATATTAACCTTTTGAATGGGAAACTCATACACTAGAATGAAGCCATTTATAGGCTTCAAGAACAAGAATCAATATAATTCTGGACAACAAAATTCTGTCTAATTTGACCATGAGCTTGTTTTCTTGTTTAATTTATTTCCATGTATGAATGGTTTGACCTCCAAGTCCCATGAGCCATATCAGTGTTGTTGCTTGCATTCTTCAATGTGGAAAGAAGCAAATTCAACTTTTGTGCATCAGAAAAAAAATCATAACTACGACATAAGACATCAAATTCAAACATGAGCGTGTGACCATGAGCCTATTTTCTTGTTTGATTTCTTTCCATGTATGAATGGTTTGACCTCCAAGTCCCATGAGCCATCTTAGTGTTTTTGCTTGCATTCTTCAATATGGCAAGAAGCAAATTCAACTTCTGTGCATCAGAAAAAAATCATAACTACGACATAAGACATCAAATTCAAACAAAAATGTGCCAAGGTCCTAAGAAGCCAAACCATGGAGAGTGGACATAGATTGAAAGAGGTATGTTCTTCACTGGTTCTTCACCTCTGATATTTCTAATGGAGAACTCAAATCTTAAATTGGACCCTATATGTTTCTCATTATATTCCATAGTTTCTTCTGAGTTTTTTGAAATTTTCCAAACGTGAGGGTCTTCGCTAGCTCTTGATCCTTGTGTGGGAGAAATGAGAATATTGGAGTATGGTACAAGATTTATGTAACTTAAATTAAGTTTTAATAAGGATATATTAACCTTTTGAACAGGAAACTCATACACTGGAATCAAGCCATTTATAGGCTTCAAGAACAAGAATCAGTATAATTCTGGACAACAGAATTCTGTCTAATTTGACCATGAGCCTGTTTTCTTGTTTAATTTCTTTCCATGTATGAATGGTTTGACCTCCAAGTCCCATGATCCATATTAGTGTTGTTTCTTGCATTCTTCAATGTGGCAAGAAGCAAATTCAACTTCTGTGCATCAGAAAAAAATCATAACTACGACATAAGACATCAAATTCAAACATGAGCCTGTGATAATGAGCCTGTTTTCTTGTTTAATTTATTTCCATGTATGAATGGTTTGACCTCCAAGTCCCATGAGCCATCTCAGTGTTGTTGCTTGCATTCTTCAATGTGGCAAGAAGCAAATTCAACTTCTGTGCATCAGAAAAAAATCATAACTACGACATAAGACATCAAATTCAAACCAAAAATGTGTCAAGGTCCTAAGAAGCCAAACCATGGAGAGTGGAAATAGATTAAAATAGGTATGTTCTTCATTGGTTCTTCACCTCTGATATTTCTAATGGAGAACTCAAATTTTAAATTGGACCCTATATGTTTCTCATTATATTCCATAGTTTCTTCTGAGTTTTTTGAAATTTTCCAAACGCGAGGGTCTTCACTAGCTCTTGATCCTTGTGTGGGAGAAATGAGAATATTGGAGTATGGTACAAGACTTATGTAACATAAATTAAGTTTCAATAAGTATATATTAACCTTTTGAATGGGAAACTCATACACTGGAATTAAGCCATTTATAGGCTTAAAGAACAAGAATCAGTATAATTCTGGATAGCAAAATTCTGTCTAATTTTTAGTGACAATCAATGTAATACCTAATTAATGAAAGAAATGCTACCTACTAGGAGAATTAGTTCAAAGGTATCCAATTGGACTGGCACTTACAGATCTATCTGCATTATCCTCATGAGATTTGGTTGAGCTCATCTGGGTGGCAATAAAATTAGGGTTCACACTTTGATTCAAGCCATTATCTTAATCAGGTACAGGAATGGACTTCTCATCCTTTATTGACAATGAAATAACAGTAAAAACAAGAGGGTAAGATATAGTAGTCAGGCCCCAATTGATGAGCACCTGTGCCAGCTATGAAACCTTTTGAGAATCAATCTGCCAAGCCACAACTGCTCCTGTGCTATGCACACCTTTGTAGAAACCATTGTATCTACTCAGAGTCTATGAATCATCTGCTAAAGGTCCAATGGTCCAATAGAAAAGGGTATGAAACATAGCATTCATCAATCCATAGTAGAAGTACAGTATCATTGGCCCTGCATAGGTAGAGCCAGAATTTTTGAAATCCAACTCCTTTAATGGTTTATCCGAAGAATACCTTAGCTGGTTTGCAAGGCCACCTCCCTAAACGAATGTTCCCAACAATGCCACTATGGTGAGACCCAAAAATCCCCTCTTCCTTCTACTCTTGCAGCTAAAATATAAAACATAGCCAATACCTATAGAGCCCACTATCTGGGCCAGCCAATACAATGCATTCTTCAGACCTCTGGTTCTAACATTGAATAAAAGTCCATTCACATTATTGAATTGGTAAGTTATAAAGAAATTACTGGCCCATCATGCAGGAAATAGCAGCAGCATGAAACCATTTTTAAATAGCTTTAGAATTTCCCAAGCCTCAGTATATGCATTAGAGTATTTCATGAGAGTCACTCTGCTACCATCATCTCTAATTACTTTATCAGGGTGAAGTAGGCCCAGTGTAAGGAGTGTTCCTACATAGTCAATATATAGACTATTCATCCCTTTCGAGGTATTCACCCCTGGGAAGACCTTGATTTCTTTTTCTGGACTGATTCGTCTCACCTCTGGGGTCCATTGTGTGAATAAACCATTTCCAACAACTATAGAGGTCACCTCATATGCATTTCAACCCATTTGACAACTATTGAGAATTTTGATATAAAAGGGGAAATATAAGAAATCAGTTTGGAGCTTATATTAGTCTAAGAGCTAGTTGGTCACTGAAGTCTTCAATTATTAGTTTTTGGGGATTGGCGTAATCCCATTGGCGCAATCCCTTTGGCCTTGTTATACCTCCCATTTACTCCAAATAATCTTGCCTATCTATATTGTAAGCAGCTATAAAACTAGCTCATAATTCTATTTTACAGAAAATTTGTACTCACAAACTTGCATGAAACAGTAACATTTTACAGTTCCTATAACTATAAAAGGACACAAGCAAACTATAGACTTTGAGCACCCTAAATTCCCATTGAAAATACAATTCAAAGGTCAGATTACCCCAAGGAAAACTGCCCAGGGACAATTTGCATAACTCAAGCCATAGAGGATGGAAAACATTTCATCCTATATAGCCCCGAACCCACCAGAAAGAAATACAAAAGCATTTGCATTTAAAATTCTCTAGGCTATCCCATGAAAACCGAAATGAACTAGGAAATTTTATAGCTGAGTTATTCAACCATAGAAATGAGGTCCTAAAAACCCAACATCTTTGATCAAATTCCGGATTATATTTTTTTTCAATTTTCATTCTAAGAAGAGGTCCTATAGTACAGGTAGGCCTCAAGGAGGACTAAAGGTGAACACAAACATAAAACATCACAAAAATGAGCTGCTCACATAATGATCTCAACAAACCCAGATGCAAATAAGGCCATTATCAAGCTGTCTTAGCACAAAGCCTCAATGTTTCCAATTTGTATCTTGCATTTTCTAGTAGGGTAGATGATTAGTGTCTTGTAGCAGAGGAAGTTCCAGTACTTCAACCTTAAGGAGCAGAATTGCAGTAGAGGAACTTCAACCTTTTTCAAGTTGTAATCTATGTTACCTTCATATTCAAGGAAAATATTAGATATAATCCTTAGAAGTTGAGATAATATAGAATTTATGAGACAATCATGTCATGTATACAGAATTCATGAGCTTTGGCACTAATTGTGGATAAGTTGAAAGATTAGCTCAAATGCAATATTTGAAAGACTAAATTTTGTAGAAATACTCGAGTAAATGTGAGCAATTGAGGAATGAAATGTATATGTGAGATCTGCCATTTGGAATACCATCTAGATTTCGTTTACTGTCTCTGTCATCAACACCTTGGCATGTTCCTGTTCTTCCTCTGAATGTAATGGAACAGGCTACAAATGCAAATTAACATTCCCTATCTTATTTTTTTGAAAAATACATCCTATATTCTCAGAAAAAATATTTACAAAAAGAAATGCAGAAAATGACTAAAGAAGAAATAACTTGTAAGCAACTATGTAGCATATAAATTGCACTAATGACATCTTTGTGAGCCAACATGCCATTCTTCTACCTTTACAAGTTGTGGGAGAGAGTTGTCAATCATGGAGACTATGATTGCAGAGAATGATAGGGTTGTCACTGAGAGTAATATTGAAAGTACTTCAGGTCCATCCCATCTGGATTCGATTTCTGAACACTTCGAAGTGGATGGCCATGAAATCATTCGAGTAGCTGGGCTAATGATAGTCAGCAGATTAGAGGAATGAGTGGCACTACCATAACATTGGGGATTGAGGAGCAGTTTGTTTCTCAGTTATAGAGAGCTTAGCCAGTTGATGATACTCCATCAGATCAGGCCCATGATACCACCAGATCACAGGAAAAAAGTGAATCTACTACTTCACAAGCTATAGAAGATGGTACTAGAATGACAAAAAATATACAATCATAGGAAAATGATATAAAGAGAACTGAGGAACATGGGAAATCCCATATTGAATATAATAGTGCCAATAATATCAACACTATTTCAACTCAACCTTTGCAACAAGCTTCTTTGGAGCAAGGAACTCAGACTATAGGTTCTGTTCAACATGACCTTGAGATGCAAGATGAGCACAATGAGTGAGTCATGCGTGATGTTGAAGCTATGAGCCAAGATAGTAGTGGTAGTGGTGCTACATTAGGTGAAAGCCTTCATAGCTTGGAAGTAGAAATTGGAAGTGCCGATGGAACTGGAAACCTTAGACAGATTGATGCATCAGGAAATATGGAAGGTGTGCAAGATGAAAATAGTAATAGACAACAAGCCCAGCCAAAAATTGCCAGGGAGAGCAGTCAAAATGTGCATGATCATACTCCCAGTGAGCAGCAGCAAAATATCGTGGTGGCGGGATCTAATTCTATTGATCCTACATTCCTAGAGGCTATTCCTGAAGATTTATGAACAGAGGTGATTGCTTCCCAGCAGAATTAGGCAGCACAACCTACAAATAATCAGCCACCAGCTACTGAGGAGATTGATCCAGAATTCCTTGCTGCCCTTCCTTCAAATATACAAGCAGAGGTCCTTGCACAACAATGAGCACATAGATTGGTTCAGGCTCATCTCTTTGATGGACAACCTGTTGATATGGATAGTGCTTCAATACTTGCAATGTTTCCTCATGAACTTCATACTGAGGTATAATATTCTTGTTAGTAGTTAATAGTAATACTTTACTCTTTTACTAGTTTATTTTGTATTAATATTTGACTAAACCTGTTTATTGCATTGCGAGTAGGGAGGTGCTTACAACCCAGCATGGGGAGATGTTGAAAGTGTTTTGTTGTGTAATGTTATGTAACATGACATTCCCATAAAATAATAAACAAAATTTCAAATGATGTATGCTTAAACAAATATCTTGAACTTGGTTTTCAAATGGTTAGAAATGTAGTTAGTTATTCGGTTAAAAATGTGAGACAAATGGTTAGAAAATGTAGTTAGTTATTTGGTTTTCTGAACTTGTACTTGAACTTGTTTTGGACATAATGTAGAACCTTGATGTGACTGTCCATTGTTGAGAGGAAAAAGGTAAAAACATATCTCTATTTGTCAATTGAATTTAATAATATTTGTGTAGATATACTCTGATTTTTATCAAGCCTTTGGTGTTTTTTCTTTTGATTTTGAAAAATAGTCAAGTAGTGAGTGTTTAGCCATGTTTTAGACATCATGTAGAACCTTGATGTGACTATCCATTGTTGAGAGGAAAAGGGTCAAAGGAAGAGTGACAAACTAGTGTTAATTTAGGAAATGAATGTGATCTCTATGATGTTGATCATTGTGGGTGAAGTAATGTGCATCCACAATATACATCGAAAGAAGCAAGGTGCATTGTAGACTTTATGTGGGGTATCATGTCAATATACTAGGTAGAAATATAAAGGGGTATAAATAATGTAAATGAAAAAATGGATACATGCAATATATAGTGAAAATAGGGGTTTTTTAAAATCGGGAAGGCATATTGGGAGGGGGTTAAAAAAATGATTTTGGGAAGTATTTTCCAATATTTTTTGAAAATAGGGGTATTGTTTCATATGCCACGAACGAACGTGCTATGGCATGGTTTCACTAAGTGAAGACCCTGTGTTAGAGTTATGCCACATGCATCATGCAATAAAATATCTTATAACCATTCTTTATATAAGAGAAGCATACATCTATTTATCCCACATGTGAAATGGGATGAAAATATTCCATACCTCGAGCTATAAAATAGAAGTGAAGGAAGCTCATCAAACACATATCAGATTATTGTGTCATTGTGACATGAAGTGAAGATGGAGTGTTATGCGATGCATATGTGAGGATGCCATGTATTGTAAGATGGATATTTCTAAACAATATAGAAGACCAAACCTTCTCATTGATGTTTCTCCATTTGGATTTTTACCATGTATATGATATGTAATAAAGGGGCTGATATCCACTTGCTTCAACAGCACAGATCCTTCACAAAAAAAAAATCTGAAGTTTTTTCTGTTTGAAAAGATCTTGTCGATCTCATTGTCTATTCTAGATTGAGTAAAATCCTATGTATTCAAGTTTTCTTTGGGAACAATTTCTTAATATTCCAAGCCATAAAAGAAAAACAACCAAGAAAAAGTTTGCAAAAGCGTATGGTATCTAGGAGCGCTAATATACATCCAACTCTAGCAAGGAAATCGCCCAACAATGAAAGGAAACATACCTAGTTATGTTAGAATCACCAAGAGATTGATAAAAATGCCCCAGGAAGTGATAAAATTTTCCTAAATTCTAATTAAGGGGAGGGAGGGTGTTGGAGGCAAGGAGAGACATAGTGATGTGTGTGTGTGAGAGAGAGCGAGATAGAGTGGATGGGGGGCTTAGTGATATGGGGTGACCTGTGGATGTGTGTAGATGTGTGTGCATTTGTGTGTGTGTGTGTGTGTGTGAAGGAGAGAGAG
>LPNX010564730.1:9049-130425 GCA_001517045.1 Pseudotsuga menziesii | reverse complement strand
TAGTAAGAGTTAGGGGGAAGAGGAAGTCGAGGGGGGACCTAAAATAATAAAAATATTGTTATATTTGGAAAAGTAATCAAATGTAAAGTTATAGGCTTTGACAACGCACACATGTTATAGTCTTATAGTCTTAAAAAAAATTTATATATTTGGAAACATCATTCAATTTCCTACATTTCATTCTTTTTATTCATCACAAGATCCATTGTGTAAGTGTCTCAAAATATCCATGTAAGTTGATGGATGCCTATTTTTTTAGTTTTCTATTGCGTCTAATGTGTGAAAAGAGACCCTCATTAGATTGCACACACCCTAAATCCTCAATAAGAATTCAATAATGTGAATGGTAGCAACACAAAGGATAACAATATTAAGATAAATCCCTATCCTTAGATTAAAAAACTTATGGACATCTTCTCACAATTACAAATCCTAGTTAAATTATGTACCCGAAAAAATAGATATTTATTATCAAAACATGCAAAAATTATATGCATACTATCTATGCATAAATGCCTTATTATAAATTTAAACAAATTAATTAATTTATATTACTAATGAATCGATACATAATAAATGTAATTAAAAAACATAATATGTACTTTTAAAATATCATTTATAAGATATAACTTCATTCATAATTTATTGGTTTGCATAAACCCTATAACATAAATAAATTTGAATTGGGTTAAAATTGAACAATCATTAAATGTGAATAGTTGCTTGCAAGACTTCAATAAACATGTGTGGTTTTTATTATTATTTGATGAGGTGAGGAAGGCCAGGTAAGAAAATTGACAAGAGGGAAGACACGGAAGATGGAATTAAACATTAGTAGTGGAAAAATAATTGAGAAACACAATAACAAGGAGATTTAACTCGGAATATTTAAGAGGATTGAAACTTTGAGACATTGAGTTTGCAATAGTATCATCAAGATATTTGTTAGAAATCTAAACTAACTAGTTAATATTTAGGAGGATTGAAACTTTGAGACATTGGGCTTGCAATAGTAATAGTATCATCAAGAAATTTTTTAATTACTTATTTAGATAAGTTTTTAGTTTGGTTAGATGATTAAATCTAATCTAATTTGATTTAATTATATCAAAGAAGGATTTAGACTATATAAATAAAAAATATTTATAAATATTTTTGTTTTCCTTATTAATTATGAATTTCAATAATTTATTTTAGAATTATTTAATTTTTTTTAATATCACATTAACTGAATTGTTAGAGATAGTCGGAGCATTTCAACGGAGTGATTAGACATTCATGGAGTAAAAGAAATAGATTTACACGGCGTTCGAAGAACAAGAAAATAAGCAGAAACCAAGGACGATTCGACCAAAATTAATTTGTGAATATTTTTTCAAAAGTAAGATGTTCAATAGTGTTGCAATGGGTAGCCTAACAGATATCTCATATCCACATAGTGTGTTGCCCCTGTCTACGATGAATGACACTTATAGCAATACTCAATACTGCAATGGTTAATCTCATAGACATCTCATGTGTTGCCCGTCTCACAATGAATGGCATTTGAAAATATATTTTCAAAATGCAATAACCAAAAAAATGACACATGAAAATAAATTTTCGAGATGCAATAACCAGAAAAATGACTTGAAAATAGTTTTTCAAAGCTCAAGAACCAGAAAAAGGCTCCTGTAAATACTTTTCAAAAGTAAGTTGTTCAATACTGCAATGGGTATTCTAAACAATATATCATCTCATATAATTTACATATGCACTGCCCCCGTATCACGATCAATTACGGACGTTCTTGGATTTTTCAGCGTTCGGGTTCACCGATATTGCCAAGCTCTGGAACAGGTGCTGCAACGGGAACAGCATTAGGTGCAACGGGATTAGGGTTTGTGTGAAGGAGCAGGTACTGCAACGGGATTAGGGATTGGCTGTGGAGCAGGCGCTGCAATGGAAACAGGATTAGGTGCGGCAGGATTACGTGCATAATCGAGCAGCGCACATATCGCAAGTACAAACGGAAAGACAGTCCCAAAAATGCCGAGCCCCAACAGTATTTTATGTTCGCTACTCTTGTGGTCATATTGACCGCTCAAACGGAATGCATAAGATGACAGGACAAATATAGCAACACAAGCTGTCACCATTAACAACCAGCATGCCGCAACGTTATTACTCAGCTGATCGTGACACCTTTGTGAGAATGGAGGCATCTTGATGCTTCTCAATCCCTCTAGTTCTTTCCACCTCTTTTCAAATATTAATTAACGTTAAACTGAACTAATACCTTAACCGCCGCACTTGATGACTGAAGGCTTATTTCCTGTGCAAGAAAACACATAACTCATATTAATTTCCTGTGCAAGAAAACAGATAACTGATAACAATTTCCCGTGCAAGAAAACACAACTGATCTTAATTTCCTGTGCAAGAAAACACATATCAAGAAACATAATCTGATATTGAAAATTCTGTGAAATGTCAGAATAAATCATATATATTCAAATGCTCGCTAATAGGACTAATATTATAATTAGACCTGACAGTTCCTTTCATATCAAAGATTATTCAAATAGTATTCAAAATAAGCTTAGTTTTGAACTATTTTCATATCAGCTGCTCGTCCAATGAAACACATTTATCCGTTTGCAGCAGAAACAATAATAAAAGAAATATATTTGATAGCACAGAGAACAGTATTGTCATCACTTACCTGAGGCGCAATTGGATGAATTACGAGGTACATAATCAGACCAGTAAGGCGCATTTCGATGATTTGTCAGCTACATAATCAGTCCGCATTGAAACCAAAAAAATTGAGAGATCGAGAGCAGGAGACTCATCGACCTTAAATATTTGGAATTCAAAGACCTATGAGTCATCAGTACAGCTGTATCTCCACCACTGGAATTCAAAGACCTTAAATGAATAGCTTTCATGTTTCTTCACGACTCGTTTGTTTTACTTATTTAATATTTATGATAAATAACGACTTAGTTTCGTAGTTATATTCATTTATGATTTCACTTATTCAAAATCATTTTTTTAAACTTCTTCATATTATAAATAAAAGGATATTTTTAAAAATAGACTTCTTGAGTCGAGCTAAGTACTTCACCAAGATAGACTCAAAAAGTGGGCGATCAATACTCTACATGTAGTAGAGTATTTAATGCTACGGCCGTCGCACTGTCAGCTGTTGGATCGCTCTTTCAAACGGATCCGACGGCGGACAGTGCGACCCCCATCGCATTAAATACTCTAGTGCATGTAGAGTATTGTTAGCCCAAAAAGTGGATATTATGAAATCATTATTATAAAAGAATATTTTTAAAAAGTCTATAAAGGATATTTTTAAAAATAGACTTTTTTTTGACAAGAGCTAAGTATTTCATCAAGATAGACTTAAAAAGTGGATAATATGAAATCATGATTAAGGAAGATGATGAACGGAACAAGACTAAAGATGAGCTATATGAGTGGTTGGTATTATGAGATTGTGAATGAAATCTTGAACTCATTTTTAGGAAGATTTGCTGTTTTTTATTTGGATGATGTTTTGATATTTAGTAAAGATAAAGAGGAGCATTTGGTTCACTCTAGAGAGTTATTGTTGAGATTGAATACATAAAAGTTATTGGTAAATTTGTAGAAGTGTTTCTTCATGAAAGAGGAATTAATTTATTTTTGGTTTATTATTTCACACCAAGGACTGAACACGGGACTTCACTTAGTGAACCTCTCACATAGCAAGTGCGATCATGGGATATTAAAGAATACCCTTAATTTCGAAATATATTGACCCAAACTCTTTTTGTTGAAACCCCCTCCCAATACTTAAAACCTCGTCCCCACCCCTTTTTATACCTCAATCCTTACAAACCACCCTACCCTCCCCCACCTTAAACCCCTCATCCCCCCAATACCTGCAATATATTGGTTCGATTTTTTATAATTTTAAAACCCACAATATGAACTAACATGATAGGATATTGGCCAACAAGTGAAGCCCCCATGGGACTAAAAATGGAACCTTATAAGGTCAATATTGTTATGGAGTGGCATATGCAAGACAATGCCACCAAGAAAAGCAATTTTCAAGGAATTTCCAACTTTACAGGAAATTTATCAAAGATTTCAGTCTTATATGTGCACCACTGACAGTATTTATAAAGAAGGGTGAGCTCAAGTGGATTATGGCAACTCAAAAGGCATTTGAGAAGTTGAAGGTGACAAAGAGATTAGTTTTGGCTCTTGTATATTTCAACAAAGTATTTCAAGTCAACTATGATGCTAGTGGGTTGGCAATTGGAGCAGTGTTGAGCCAGGAAGGCTGACCAATTGCATTTTCCAATGAAAAGTTAGAAGAGGTGAAGCAAAAATATTCGATCTACCACCAAGAATTTTATTCCATTTTGAAAGCATTGAAAATGTGGAGGCAATATTTGTTACCAAAGGAATTTTTATTGCTCACCACCATTAGGACCTAAGGTATATAAACACCAATACTAAGTTGAATCAAAGGCATATAAAATGGGTTTACTTCTTGCAAAGATACACTTTTCTGTTACGACATAAGTCGGGTAAGTCAAATAGACTAGTCGATGCATTGATTCGACAGGTTGCATTGTTGAACACATTGAATTTTTATTTGAAAGGATTGTAACCAAAAGGATAACTATGATGTCAACAAAGATTTTGCTAACGCATGGAAGGCATGTTGAGATCCATGGAGTGCCAAACAAATTCCATACTTATACTACTTAATTTAGGAAGGATACTTATTCAAAGGTCACTAGTTATGCATCCCTAGAGTATCAATCACATAGAATATGATAAGAGAGTTGTATAGTGGAGGATTAAGCAACCATTTTGGCATCAATAAGACCAAGACATTTATCGAGGAAAAATGCTATTGGATAGGATTGGTGATAGAAATGAAGAAATGGATATGACACCATCAAATATGTCAGTATGTCAAAGGACAAAGTCAAAACATGGGATTTTATAGACATTTATCTGTACCAAAGGTCTCTTGGGAAAACCTCAACATGGATTTTGTGTTGGGGTAGTCTAAGACGTAACAAGTAAATGACTCTATATTTGTGGTTGCCAATAGATTTTTGAAAATGGAACACTTTTATCCTTGTAAGAAGACAAGTAATACCAACAACATTGGTTTTATATTCTTCAATAAAATTGTGATATTGCATAAGTTGTCGAAGGGTATAACCTTTGACATAGATACCAAGTTTATGGGACATTTTTGAAAGACCTTGTAGAAGAAGTTGGATACAAATTTGTAGTTCGATTACGCATATACCATCCACATACCAATGGGAAGACTGAAGTGATTGTCAAAAGTAGTGGAGATTTATTAAGGTGTTTAGGAACCAATCAACCAAAATAAGGGAGAATGTCCTAGCCTTGCCAGATTTCGTGTATAACAACTATATGAATAGATCAGCAGAATTGAGTCATTTCTAAGTCATGCAAGGGAGAATTTCACATGGAGTGTCTGATTTGATGAAGTTTTTGGCTTGAACATAGAAAAGATTAGATGTAGAGTCATTTGTTGAACACATGAAAGAGGTACATGAGAAGGTCCAAAGATAGTCAAAGAAAAGTAATGTTATGTATAAGGGAAGGGTTGAACAAAAGAGAAGACTACATGTAGTAAAAGGAAGGAGATTTGGCTTACACCCACCTTTCAAAGGAAATATTTCCAAGGGGAACACGCGACAAACAAAAATTAAAGAAAAATGGCACATGCAAAATATTAAAGAAGATCGAGTTATAAATTTCATTGACATCCAATATTGTCGATTTGTATGAGTATGTGAACATATCGACTAGGAGTGGAGAATTTCCCATTGATTGGAAAGGTGAGATACCCGAATGGCCAAATGAATAAATCATTGTCAAAGTGATCAATGAGTGTGATGTTGGTTAGACAAGAAGCCCATAGAAGAAGGAATATCTAGTCTGTTGGAGGACCATAAGTTTAAAGGAATCCACTTGGATATTAGAAGAGGAATATGAAAGACTGCAACCTCATTTAAAAGAATAGAACTAGGGGTGTAATTATTTTGTACCAAGGAAGACTGATGCAAAGGAATTGGTCCCAAAATCACTAATCAAAGGTAAGCAACTCAAATTGTTTAGAGGAATCTCAATGACCTCGAAGAGAAGGGATGCGGGAACTCAAAACCCATACAGTTAAGTCAAGAGGCAAGTTAACTTTGGTTGAGTCTACCAAGTCATAGTTGTGTCAAAGAAATTGATGGAACTTGATTCGATGGGTTTTGAAATAGAATCAGGGAAGATTGACTAATTCGAAAAGAAAAGAGAGGAATTCGAAAGAATTGACCGATGGGAAAAAGGTTCTAGCGAGGATTGATCTGATCGAACAAAAATATGGAGATAAAAGGACATTTTGGGGAAGGTACCAAATTGCACAAGGATGATAGGAACATTGCACCAGGTGACCTATAAAGATGTCGATATGCTCCAATTGAGATGCCCATTGGTAGAAAGTGGCTCATGTGTAGAATAAAAGGCATTGTCAAAGGGATGGTTGCAGTAATAAATGAAGCAATAATAGCGGTACATGTATACTCCAAATGGAACAATGTGGCAAGTAGAATTTAAGAAGAAACTAGAGGCTTCTAGAAGGATTTAAAGTGGGAATATAAAGGTGGTTGCATCATGCGTGCACTATAAAAGAAAATTGAAGTGAAGAATAAAGGACATGTGGATCTTAAAACCCAACTCTTGATCATCTGGAAACTTCCATAGTTATCAAAATAAATTGGTTGTACAGGTGAATAGCGAGGTAATTCACCTTGATTGTAATGATATATTTGTAAATTGATTTTTTAGATTAATAAAAATACATTATTGGTGTCCTTGAGCTCTATTGTGTTTTTTGTGAGTGTTCATTGTGATTTTTTATACATTCTGATTTGTAGCCACCCAATCTATGTCATTTATCTTTGCATTTGAAATGTCCCTTTTGGAAGCGGTGGATGTGTCTACCCACCATTTCTATTTGCCCTAATATTTAATATCATTTCAACCATTTTCCATATTTGATTATCGTTTCAGTTTCCATTATTGGTTGTTTCAATCTCTACTACTTTATCTATGTTATGTTGAGAAGGATTTATTCTTGACTTGTTCTTCTTTGGAAGCTTGAGTGAAAAACTATTTTCCAACTGAAAGCTGACAATAGAATGTCGACGCAAAAAAATTGATTTTTGATATGAATGCAAATTCTAGAATTCTAATTTTAATATGAACGTGGATTCCAAAATTTGTATGTTGACAAGAGAATGCAGATGCTAGAATTTGGATTTTGATCTTGACAATAAAATGGAGATTCTAGAATTCTCATTTTGACAATAGAATGACAATGCATGAATGTAGATATCAACTTCTTGTATGTGTATGCCAACTAGTTTTATGGTTATGTTGATGTATTTGTAACTTCGGAATGTATTCTTCTATGTATCTTATATATTGTAACCCGATGTTTATTCCTGGATGTTTCTATCATGTATTTGAGTCATGTTGTCATGCCCCGATGTTCCGATTGGGAGGATTAATAATGTAAACAAGTCTTGTCAAGCCATTGTTAAAGTCCCCACAGTTTCGGGGCACTAGAGTTATTATACACTCATAGAGATGTAGGCTCTAGTAAGTAATTTGGTAAGTTAGGCCGACATGATTGAGTGCACTTCAAGTGAACGGAAGAACATAAATAGAGAGTGAGAGTCTCTCTATTTATCACTTGTACTACACATCACTCACTTACTCAAGTGTGGCGCATTAGTGAGGAAGGAAATACACTGGGACTAGACAAGAAGAAGACTACTGCTGTCGGGAGTGCATCTTACTGTTTTGGGGTCTTACATCTTGTGGTGATTCTATCTTTGAGGAAGTTACGGGGTTTTCTCCATTTATGGTTTCCCCGATCAAAAACATTTTGTTCATTGTCTCTTATGTTTGATTGCTGTACTTGTTATTCTCTCAGTAAATATCCTAACATAATGCTAGCTTAATGTTGAAAAACTAACATGGTATCAGAGCTAACCTGAGAAGAAGACACTGTGCAGCTGCGGGAACTAGGGATTCCTATTTTGTGGACCTTCCTCCATATATTTTCAGCAAAATTAAGGTGGAACAACTCTCCTCCTTAGGGCACATCTTTCTATTGAAACAGAATCCAGTTCTAAGGTTTTTCAGTTTTGGACGTGTCATTAGGGTCGAAAATTAGGGCTTTTTACAGAAGAGGAATTTTTCAGTAAGCCCAGGCCTGGATTGATCTCCTCCCAAAAATCAAAGTTAGGGACAAATTTCAAGGCATTTGGGCGGACAGAACTCCAGAAAAGCAAAACCCTAGTTTTCTCCTGAACGAGCTCTGTAGAATTTCAACTCAAGTTTCAGATCTGACATCTTGAACCTGGTAAGATCTAAAATCTTTTGTATTTCCATTTGAGGTTCTCATTTAAGATGTCTCATCATACCAAGCTTGATGAAAAGCTTGAAAAAGATGATAACTTCCGAGCCTGGAAGTATAGGATCTCCCTGGTCTTGGAAGAGAATGAATTAGACTCCTACATTCATGAGGAGGTTCGAGTTCGAGAGGGAGATGAGGAAAAAGCCTTACATAAGAAGAATATGGTTATGGCAAAGAGGATCATTGCTGATTCTATTAAGGATCACCTTATCCCACAGGTGTCCTCTCTCAAGACACCCAAAGCTATGTTTGATGCCCTAACCAAATTGTTTGAAGGAAAGAACATCAATTAGAAGATGACCCTGAGCAACCAACTGAAGAATGTGAAGATTCAGAATGCAGAAACTATCCAGTCATACTTCACAAGTGTTTCTCAGATCAAGGAACAACTAGAAGCTATTGATGAAGAAGTGGAGAATGCAGAGATTATGATGACTAGCGGCAGGGATGTGATATTTGATGAAGGCACAGCTTACAGCAAATCCAAAAAGAAACCTGCTGAAGAACCTGAAGAAGCGGAAGCATAAATACCCAGAATTCATGATACAATCATGGACGAAGGAGCTCAAGAAGAAGATCTAGAGTTCGAGGAACCACAAAGACCTATAGATCCACCTCTGGAGAAGAATCCTCATAAGAGGAAACCTGCTTGGGTACGTGAACTTATCCAAGGTGCAGAAAGATATGGGGCTCGAGAAGAGAATCATAGAGAAAGAAAGAGGACCAGATCAAATTCCGGGTATGTAGCTTTACTATGTGATTTCATTGATACAGAACCTTCCAGTTATGAAGAAGCGGCATAACAGAAAGAATGGAAGGATGCTATGATCAAAGAGTACCAATCGATCATGAAGAATGATGTTTGGGATGTTGTCCCAAGACCAAAAGGGAAGTCAGTTGTCACTTCCAAATGGATCTACAAGATCAAGCATGCTGCAGACGGTAGCATTGAAAAGTATAAGGCAAGATTTGTAGCTTGAGGATTCTCTCAGAAAGAGGGAGTATACTATGAAGAAACCTTTGCACCTGTATCCAGATACACTTCCATCAGATCAGTACTTTATCTGGCTGCAGTGATGAAATGGAAGATACACCAGATGGATGTCAAGACTGCCTTCTTGAATGGTGTAGTAGAAGAGGAAGTGTATGTAGAAAAACCACTCGGGTTTGAGACACATGACAGAGAGTGTCATGTATGCAGATTGAAGAAAGCCCTGTATGGTTTGAAACAGGCACCCAGGACCTGTTACAGAAAAATTGATAGCTTTCTATCTAGTTTGGGATTTACCAAGATTAAAGTAGATTCCAACCTTTACTACAAGGTTGAAGATGACAACCCAGTGATGCTTCTACTATATGTAGATGGTCTATTTGTGACAAGTAGGGATGGGTTGATTGCTGATACAAAGATAAAGCTTGCTGCTGAGTATGAAATGAAGGACTTGGGGATGATGCATTACTTTATAGGTATGGAAGTGTGTCAGAGTACATATGGAATCTTCCTTGGACAAGGGAACTATGCGGTAGAGATCCTGAAGAGGTTTGGGATGATGGACTGCAAAGCTATGGCCACACCTATGGCATTGAACCTAAGGCTATTGAGTGATGCTTCATCATAGTTGGTTGATGCTATGATGTATCGTCAAATGATTGGGTCATTGATGTACCCGGCGAACACGAGACCATACATTTGCTTTGCTGTGAACACCTTGAGCCAATATCTGACAGATCCGAGGAGTGTTCACTTGATTGTTGCAAATCATATTCTGAGGTACCTGAAGGGTACAATTGATTATGGTCTCAAGTACGATGCGAATCAAAAGATTAACCTAAAGGGTTATGTTGATTTAGATTGGGCAGGCAGTGTCATCGACAGGAAGAGTACTTCAGGATGTTGCTTCAGTATGGGATCAGGTATGATCTCTTGGTTTAGCAGGAAGCAATCCTGTGTGGTACTGAGTGCAACTGAAGGAGAGTATGTCACAGCTTGTTCAGCTAGTTGTGAGGTAGTATGGCTGCGAAAGCTACTGTCTGATATATTTGATCTCCAGTTGGATGCTACTTGTATACATTGTGACAACCAGAGTTGCGTGAAGTTGTTAGAGAATCTAGTGTTCCATGACAAGTCGAAGCATATCGAGATCAAGTATCACTATATCAGGGATATGGTGCAGAAAGGAGTAGTGAAGCTCCAGTATGTTGCGATGGAGGAACAGATAGCTGATGTGTTGACGAAGCCATTAGCCATAATGAAGTTCGAGTACTTCAGGGAGAAGCTTGGTGTTCTCCAGATCAAGCTTTCCTCCAAGAGAAAGTGATGAGACCCATATCCATTCTAACATGGTGAGAGGATTGGTTCCTTCCATGGTCAGATGTAAGGGCTGATCCATTCTGTCATGGTGAGAGGATTAGGTTCCTCCCATGTCAGATGTGAGTGTTGGCCATTCTGTCGAGTAGGATAGATGTAAGGGAAACTGCCACTCTCTGGGAGAGTGGAGGCACCTGGTCCATTACCAGGTATCCCAGTCAGGGACTGGGGGCCATTCTAATGAGGGTGTAGGATTCAGTTCCTACCAGGTTAGATGTGAGTGCAAAAATCTTTCATCATTGTGGCGGATGTGGTTCCATCTTGGATGAAAGTATTCCATCATTGTGGCAGATGTGGTTCCAGCCTGGGTGAAAAGAACAGAGTTCTTTCATCATTGTGGCAGATGTGGTTCCAGCCTGGATGGATGTGCCCTTCTCACGAGTAGGTCAGATATAAGTGCAGAGCCATTTCCCAGATGGTAGTTGATGTACCTACCATGCTGGTGAATGTGAGTGCTGGGCCTTTCTGATGTGATTGTAGTTTACTACATGATCAAATGTGAGTGCTGGGCGTGCCTTTCTGACGAGTAGGTCAGATGTAAGTGTTGGACGAAGACCTACTTGGTGGCTAGGCCTACAACCGGCATGAAAAAGGGCTAGCTCTGTAGAACTTCCTATGACGAGATAATACACACATGATGATGACCAGAGATGATCCAGATCAAGCTATGATCCAGCACGGGGTCTTCACTTAGTGAAACCATGCCATAGCACATTCGTTCGTGGCATATGAAACAATACCCCTATTTTCAAAAAATATTGGAAAATACCTCCCAAAATCATTTTTTTAACCCCCTCCCAATATGCCTTGCTGATTTTAAAAAACCCCTATTTTCCCTATATATTGCATGTATCCATTTTTTCATTTACATTTTTTATACCCCTTTATATTTCTACCTAAGGAAAGAAAAAAACCTAAACACAAGAAAGGGTGACACTTGATAGGCGCCCTTAGGAAAATCACTTTATTAGGAATTAAAATGTATCACATGATGTCAAAACAAATAAGAGAGGGTTTATTTGTACCAATCTCAAACAATAGTGTGTTTTCCCCAAGAAGGGTTCAAAAATGAAACTTACACCATTTATAACTGCTTCTTTCCATCACGGACTTTTTATCCAAGCACCATTTTGGTATCTAGGAGATTGTACAACTTCAAAAACAAAATTGATTTGGAATCTTCAATGCATATTGTTAATCTTTTTAGATTAAAAACAATATGAATTTAACAAGAGGAATGGATGACTCGAGCTGGCATCCATTTATCCAATGAACTTGTGAGCATTTAAAGCATAAATTCATGATGTCAAAATAGGCCACCTTTTAGTTGAAGATTGTATTTCCAGTTCAGATGTCTACCTCATCACCAAGTTCCTAGCTAAGTTTTACTCAAACAAATTCTTTATCATCTACGGGGAAAAGAAAAAAAAATCGAGGGTTGTGACAAACAAGCAAGTTGGTCAGCAGACATAAACAAAAAGATGGAGAAGCAAAGTCAGCTAAAAAATATGAGCCAAATAATTGAACACCAGTAACATTATGAGCAATTTCAAATTTAGTCTTCAAACTGACAAATTTTCTTCAACATAGATTCAAGGAAAATTATGGAGGTGTGACTCTAACAAAGGAACCAACCAAACTACATAAAAATATCTCCAACAATGTATTTTCAAAAGCACTATGATACATAACCCAATCTAGTGTACAAAAATTATCTTGTAGAGCATTAAAAATTTTGTGGTTGGATTAGAGTCATAATCATCTTCACCAGCTTCATTTTCAGTTTGTAACTGAACCTGACAACCAATATGGTTTGACCATATGGAAAGGGTTCACCTTGTGAAGCCCAATGGGTTATCTCAATCAATTCAAATAGGTTGTTTCATGGTGGAGTTCATTGTAAGGTCTCCAGTTCTAGTCTCGCTGAGGTTCAAGTCCTGCTGAGTTTAACTGGGTTACCAACCACCATTGCAGCTAGTTGTTGAGCTGCCCTCCATCAAGATATTCCAGGGAAGAGGGGGAGAATCCTGTGAGGCTTTTCTTGGAAAGAAAAGGAGTTTATCTTGTGATATGGTTAATCGTATCCAAAACCAAAGTTTGATTAAGCCCAATGTGTATGAGTGGATCAAACAAAATTAAATCTTACAACCTTGTTTCATTCATGACAGTCGGGTGGATCTAAATAGCCAAGACAATGCTAAGTTTTATCTTTTCTACACCAATAGCATTAATAATTGAAAAGGAAACCCAAACCCATGAATGTACATAAGTTTTCAAGTGTATCAAGTTCAGTGAAAATAGTTTTTTGCATCAAATAAATTGGTTTTCTATTCAAGAGTTAGGATTGCTGAATAAACAAGCAACGAACATTATTTCCAAACTAAAAGATTCATGGCAAAAAGGGAAAATGGCTTGCAATAGGCTATAATTATATTAGAATGCAGATATCTGCAGGTGTACATATTGCTTATGTGATTATTGGATTTTACTGCATAAGAGATTTTAAACCCAACGTTTTAGATGAACTCTTCACTCATAATCAGGGAAACCAATTAGTTGGGAAGAAATGCTGCAAATGAGGAGTGCACCTATTTATTAATATAAGGTAGGAGGGAAATTCATATGCTATGTGTAAGGTAGGACAGAAAGTCACGAGCTATATAATATATATAAGGTAGAAGGGAAAGGAGAGGAGGACAGTATGCACCTATTTATTAATATAAGGTAGGAGGGAAAGTCATATGCTATGTGTAAGGTAGGACAGAAAGTCAGGGGCTATATAATATATATAAAGTAGAAGGGAAAGGAGAGGAGGACAGTATCCTCCTCCCCTTTCCCTTATACCTTGTATATAGCCTGACTTTCCCTCCTACCTCATACAAGCCCATTCAACACTGCTTTCTATCTTACAGTTGGTTTCCGTGATGATGGGTGAAGAGTTCACATAAAATGTAGGGCTTAAAATATTTTATGCAGTAAAATCCAAAACACACAAACAAGATGTGTAATTAAGCAAAATATGACAATATAAACAACAGATCACAGACGCAGAGAAGATCAATGAAATACATGATTTACATTTTCTAGAGTGCTTTCTTTCATTAGGCATTTAATCCTATTGCCTTGAATGTTTGTTTACAACCTGTCCAGAAGCTCATTGCAATTTTGACAATATACAAAGCACTGTATGCATGCTAGAAAATAACATAGATTGATAAGGGTCATATTAAGATACATCTTTCAGGTTATACAAATTCTTCCAACAATGATAGCTGTAGAAATCTCTGATGATTGATGAACAACTCATGCTAACTGGAAAAGGTAATTCATCAATGATCTATACCTAGGGCCTGCCTGCTGGAGTAGCCAGTGGACCAGCCTTGCCAGATTTCATCTGTGCAACTTTTGATTGAGCAAGCATCTCATCATAGTTCCGAAAGTCATTAAATAGAATGAAAATATTTATCAATGTAGAATCAAAGAAAAGAACATAATGAGAAGGAAGTGTAGAATATGTTCAGCAACAATCTTGCAAACCTAGGTTAAATTTTAAGGCAAGACATTTAGTATAAATGAATTAAAAATGGTTAATGCTTACCCTTTTCTCCATGACCAGACCCTGCTTTTGGAGGATCTTATCAGCAATACCATAATCAATTGCTTCCCATGGGAAAAAGTATCTTGATATTTGAATATCCTTTGCAATCTCTTCTTGTGTTTTGCCAATTCCTTTTGCCAGTAATTCAATGTAATACTATGTATTTACTTCCAACTCTTTTGCCTGAAGAAGACATAATTTCATCAGCTGGCCTATAATAAGTATTAAGAACTCCTTTAAAAGGAGCTAATTGAGCATTTACCTGTTACTTAAGAACGACTTTCGAGATTTCTTAAGTAACATCTTAAAAAAATGGAAAAATATTACCTTGATATACATATCGATGGAAGAACCACTGGATTTATTCACTACTTGCAGGTGCAGTTTTGCTATGATAGAAAAAAGACAGATCATCAGCATATTTTTTAACAAAGAATGACTAGATATATGAACCTACTAAGATTGCATAAATAACCAGAAAAAAAACACAAATCTTATTAACATTTTCAACTGTGTTTCTGACACCTTGTAAAGAAGGTTTACAAGGTTTTATCTGATCATTTTGATTACAAATAACAATCATGGTGCTAAAAATATTTGGAGGCACACTCTAAAAACAGTAGGACTCAAAAAAATACTGGATCACATATATGGTTAAACAAAGAAAACAATATGCATACGATAGGTTGCAACAGAATTGGTCACACAGAAATACATGAACATGTATGAAGCGTAAGAAGAAAGTAATATTTGGTCACACAGAAATAAGTGAACATATATGAGCATAAAAGTAGAAGAAAGTAAGAATTAAGCTAGTAGTTGGACAAGAGAAGTAGAAACATGTTTGCACCAACTTCCAGAATTACACCAGCATGTCCTCCAATTAGGTAACCTATGGAAGATTAGAAAGTAAGTTTTCTTATTAGATATGAGAGAATTAGATTGTCCTACAAAATATGTAAATATAAACTCAAACACACAGTGGATTTGAGTGAAATCTCATAAGAAGAATATTTAAATCATGTTTAAATTTTAACACATAAGTACAATAATAAAACACTATAACATAGAACATAGAACATGAACATACAATTTCTTGGAAAATTGAATACTAGGAAAAAAAAAGTTAAAAGTAAATATAAGCTTTAGAAGAGAAAGAAGAATACATAAGAGCAACTCAAATTGTTGACAAGGACAGAGAAAAATAATAAAGAATTTGTAGTGCAAGAAAACACCCACGTAAACTTAGCAACTTAAAAAAAAACAAAAAAAAAACTATGTGAACTATTTTGAATTGATTTTAAGGCTCAGAACTAGAAAAACAAACAAATAAAACCATGGTGTTAAAAATCAAAATGGATTTTGAAGATCAAATTATGCATCTGAGCAGTTGAACCCATCTGAGACCAGTATTTATGGCATTTAGATCCATTGAGATCTTGTAATAGTTGAATTTAATGAAAAATTGGTGTTTCACATGATCTAGGAAGTTATGCTCTTCTGCTCGGCTGTAATTGAAGGTAGAAGGGTAGTTGGTTGTCATCCCCCAAAGACTAATGAGCTCTGTTTTTTCGTATACATTGAATGGAATCATCCCATTCCTCGAGTATAATCCTGAATCGTTGCTCATATTTCAAGCATAAAATGTCCTTCTAGGCATATACACTATGGAGCTTCAAATAGAGTAGTCTAACTCTTCTACGATTTCATCGGGAGAGTTAGACTACTCCAGCTACACATCGGGACTCCTTCCTCCGACTGAGCCCACAGTCCACCGTCCTTCTTCAGTTAGCTAAGCAGCTCCGTTTTCATCAACACTAGATCCAAAGGGAATTCGTAGGCATCATTCATGGTCCCATGCTCTTCATTTCATTCCATATTGATTATCCATCCATTTATATGGGCTCATGCTCCACATCCATCCATGATTTAAAATTTTAATGGCTACGGATTGATTCAAAATTTCAATGTGCTATGTCATCTTATAACACATAGACTGCTCCCTCCATTCGACTACTCATTCCATCCTTTCTGGATTTAAAAATTGAAATGAGCCGAGCGGGATTCATTTTCCTTAACCCATTCAGTATTCAACACATGCTTTCCTTCTTGAATTATTCTCAGCAGTAGCTCTCACCTCAGGTTCAGAAGTTCATAAATTCCTTAAACTTCCACCAGATGCAAAGTTGAGTTCGCTCTTGTCTGAAATCATGTTTGGCGAAAACTTGGTGAAAACCTGTGCTAAGATCAACATCCACATAATTCATGATTTGACCCTTTAATATTAAGAGAAGTGAGATCAGGTATGTCTATTCTACGAGGTTACTTGACTTCTGCATGCATAAAGTGAATTCAAATACATATATAAGGAAACACACAACCGAATCTTATGTTCTAGAAGATGTTCACATATAACAACCCCAACTGAAACCGCCTGTATAAGTGAGATTTTAAAGATCGCATATAGGAACTTCTTGTGTAAAAAGATGCTAGTTATTCTAATGTATTTATGCCTATTTCTCACTCTGGACTACCCAGCTTAAATAACCATTCAAGCCTTCATTAATTTCTATTCCAGATATCTCTGAACGGAATAATAAATTTTCCTTAATTTACTCGAAATTTACATGGCATGGGACAAAGGAGAGGTATCCATAGAATTATATGCCAATCACCAAAAAAATCCATTATTTTCTTGCAACATTTTAGAATCTCTGTAGAATAGTTTAAAACTATGTAGCTTTAATCAGTACTGTATGTGATAATTGACCTAAGGTTAAGGCTTCAAAACTCACTCTTAGCAGAATTTAAGATATAGTGTGGAGCATTTGTAGTAGCAATCAAGTTGAGGCTTCAAAACTAAAACATACAACCTATAATCAAACCAAAATTACATATACAAAACACGAACCAAATTTACAAATATAAAAGAATCAAAATTACAGATATAAAATAAGGGGCTGTAAACACATTTATTTATTTACGGCATATTTTGGATCATCTATTCCACCTAAATGGAATGAAGATACTACAGCGATGGATAATGTACGCATTTCTACAAAAATATGCTGTGCTACTACTCCATGAAACCAAATTGCAGCTGATCAATTAGATAAGCATTCATCCTCATTCTTGAAACCCATCTCCTCTTCAAAATTCAGGCTAATCACTACACTGTAGCTTAATATAAGAGAAGAAGAAAAAGAAACGCCATTCAAGCTGTTGCTTCCAAGTACCTTGTTGTATTGTGATACTCCTAGCCTAAATTTATGCTAAAGAATTCTTGCCTAACTTGATTTGATTTGATTTTGGTGGGTTTGATAAGACCTTCATATCCTCAAATCACAACCTTTCAGCTCCCCAAGGAATGAGATCTTCCCAAAACAACATTTTTACATGATAGAGCAAGCATTTGGGTTTTCATCACTAAAAAGCTGAGGAGGATGAACATACTTAATGACATATCTGGGAATAGGAACTTCATTTTTCTTTCCTTCACCCTTCTTGTCTTCACTATCTCCTTTTGATTCATCACAGCCCTTCTTATCACCATCCCCTCCATTTTTGTTTTCTCCATCCTTCTTCTCCTCACCACCATCCTTCTTCTCTCCTCCTTTTTTGCCCCCTTCCTTCTTGTCCCCTTCTTTCTTGTCATCCTTCTTGTCATCCTTCTTCTATGGGACAATCTCCACATGTTTCCTTGTCTTTCTATGAAGATATTCTACCAACTTATTGGGATCCATAGTCCCTTTTACAGTCACTGTACGATTCTTCACATCAGGTTCTGCAGATTGTACCCCTGTGGATCACAGATAATCCATCTGTTAGCTAATGCAAGAAATCAAACAAAACTGAAATCAACTGACAAAAGCAGTCTGATTGTTAAGGGTAGTACATAACACTAACTATTTCTATGAATATTATTATGTTTAGCAGCACTGATAACCTTAAAACTATCTTCCACGTCATGACCAAATAAGGTAGTCCAATCAGTTCACTAATGCAAATAATCAAACTACACTGAAATCAACTTATAAGGGTTGTCTGGCTATTAAATTTAGAGTAGCACATAACACTAACTATTTTTTTAGAATAGTATTATGATCAACAACACTAATAATCTAAAAATAATCTTCCATATCTTCCACCATATGATCAAATACAGGCACTGGATAATACCCTGTGAGACTATATGCTTACAAATACATTGCATGTAACTATTCAAATACCACCTCTCTCTCAAACAATGGAAAATGTCAAGTGGTCAATCCATCTGATTATACCGCTATTTCAAAAACATTATCCTATACCAGAAGTCAGCATCAGAGTTGATCTATCATGGGATTAAACCAAAATAACACAACAATGATGGCATTGAACAAGGAATTGCACACAATACCTTTTACTTTGAGGATAGTTTTCTTTACTAATTGAGCACACCCATCATAGTGCAAGATAACCATGAGCACAATTGTTACCACAGATGGCTGCAAAAACAAAGCAATTTTTCAATATATAATTCATTAACACATTTTCGAAAACCAGATCTGAACCAAAAAAATGCATCACACCATAATTCCAAATAATATCATACAAACAATTTTATGCCAAGATGTATACCTCTTTTTCTTTCTTCTTCTCCTTTGCTTTAGTCTATTTCTCCTCTGGTTTCTTCTTATTCTCCCCTTCATCCTTTTTGGGCAGAGGGGATATAAGCTTAACCTTTCTCTCAGTTTTTTTCTGCAGTTTTTCAACCACAGTATTAGGATCCACCTTCCCAATCACAATCAACTTGTTATTGTCAATTATCACATACAGTACTGATTAAAACTACATAGTTTAGAATTATTCTACAGAGATTCTAAAATGTTGCAAGAAAATAATGTATTTTTTTGGTGATTGGCATATCATTCTACCGATACCTCTCCTTTGTCCCATGCCGTGTAAATTTGGAGTAAAGTAAGGAAAATTTATTATTCCGTTCAGAGATACCTGGAATCGGAATTAATGAAGGCTTGAATGGTTATTTAAGCTAGATAGTCGAGAGTGAGCCTCCATTGAAAAAATTCGTTTTGAGAATTTCAGACCTATTTCCTAAGAACTCAAAGTCTATTTCATCAAGCATCATACTGACCATTTTGGGAGGATAGTTGTTCAAACAAGCATAGATCACTACTATTAGGAAGACGGAAAAATATAAATCAACATGAGGTTTTATGATTGCTTTGCAAGCAACGAGAAGTTGAGGATGAAAGCAAGTGATGAAGACATAAAACAATTAAAAATATATAAAACATAACCATATTTCTTACGTAAAAGGAAGTTACATTGGCTCTAGAGTCACGAGGAACCATCTTTATATGCATACTGAAGTGCCCAAACAAGTAGTTACCCTTGAATTAGAAGCTAGTGGGTGTATCAATGCCATGAAATAGCAGCTAAGATTCATGCTCATTGTAGAAAGGACATTGAAATTCTCATACTAGAAAATAGTGTGCAAAATGCTCGTGGTCTTAGTTGAATCATCTAAGGAAAGCTCATAAGCAAAATATTTAAATCATGTTTAAATTTTAACACATAAGTACAATAATAAAACACTATAACATAGAACATAGAACACGAACATACAATTTCTTGGAAAATTGAATTCTAAGAAAAAAAAGTTAAAAGTAAATAGAAGCTTTAGAAGAGAAAGAAGAATACATAAGAACAATTCAAATTGTTGACAAGGACAGAGACAAATAATAAAGAATTTGTAGTGCAAGAAAACACCCACGTAAACTTAGCAACTTAAAAAAACAAAAAAAAACTATGTGAACTGTTTTGAATTGATTTTAAGGCTCGGACCTAGAAAAACAAACAAATAAAACCATGATGTTAAAAATCAAAATGGATTTTGAAGACCAAATAATGCATCTGAGCAGTTGAGCCCATCTGAGACTAGTATTTATGGCATTTAGCTCCATTGAGATCCTGTGTAAGTTTTATTTAATGAAAAATTGGTGTTGCACATGATCTAGGAAGTTATGCTCTTCTGCTTGGCTGTAATTGAAGATAGAAGGGTAGTTCGTTGTCGTCCCCCAAAGACTAACGAGCTCTGTTTTTTCCTATACACTGAATGGAATCATCCCATTCCTCATAATCCTAAATCGTTGCTCATATTTCAAGCATAAAATGTCCTTCTAGGCATATACACAGTGGAGCTTCAAATTGCAGGAACACGTGTGATTTTATTTAAGCACTAGAAAGTTTTCTCATCATTTGAATTGATCCAAAGCTTCTGATAAGCTCTTGGCTTAATCTCAAATTCTGATTCAGGTTTTGGATCACATTTTTATTTTAGTTTTAATTCATATATGTATTAACCACCCATAGGGAAGCATATTCAAATATTTTGGTGCTCCAATAAAGAATACAAAGCAATTCATTGGCTGTGTCTCCTTCATTGCAAAATGGCACTACATCATCACAAGCGACCCCCAACTAGACTCCCAACTCTAGGAGTCATTTGAATTTCATTCCTTGTCCGAGCATATCTCCTTAACCGAACAATGTCAACCCTTATCCTAATGCAATTTTGTCAACAGAGCATCTAGTGGAATTTGTGGGACGAATTCATGATTACATAGAGAGAAAGGTGAAAAAGGTGCAATTCAAATGCTCCCTAACGGAACTACAGTTCGGGTGAGGACGGAATTGGGGTACATGGATTTCATTCTTTATGGGGTTTCTATGATTGGAGCCATTCTATAAAAATTTTGTTAAGCACAGGGTGAATGGGGTTAAATTGGTGGAAATTCACTATTATTATGTATGGGCCATCTAGATCAGGAAGAGTAATACTATGTTTGGGTGCACCATTAAACCCAGAATCATTTACAGGGCTTTGCATGATGGGTGACTATTCAGGTGAGGACGACATGGAAAATGGGGTTTCAGGGAATAGGTTTAAGGTAAAGGTCACTGTTTTAGAGATCTACAATGAGGGAATTTATGATCTCCTTGCCACCCATGCTTCTTCCTCTAAAATTAATGTGGGATGGTCCAAGAATTTGAATGGAGGGTTTGTGTGGTGTATGTGCATTTTATCAATGTATCCAGTGTAATCCTTGGGTTTTAAGCAGGAGGTTGCAGTCTCTTGTATCATTAGTATCATAGTTTGCATTTCTGTGCAAGGAAAAGGATTTCTGTAGGGATATAATGGCCTGTCTCCATTAGTACATATGAAAATATTTAAAAGAAAAGATTACATGGATAGTCACAGTAATTTGAATGCAAAAATTCAAGATGTAGCAAATTACATTGTTCAGTCGAAATTTTTCAACAAAGTAGAATATTTCTTATTCATGCTATCTATCACGAAACTGATCACTCACATCTTAAACAGATCTTTCCCTACGAGTGTGGATATCCATAGCTGTGTTGTTTGAATCGGATCACTCAAAGACACTATAAGCCACTAGGCCCAGAATATACATTGATACACAGGTCTCTCAACAAAAAGCATCACTCTTTCAGATATCCCCTCTGCAACAGCTTCTTAGCAATCACCAGTTTCTAGACAGTTCCTCAGCTTCTTAGCAATCTCCAGATATTAAGCAATCAAATATTATGCAGCCACACGATGGAAAAAACGCCCTAAACCCAGCTCACATGAACCTTGGCATGCAGCCACACAATGGAAAAAATGCCCTAAACCCAGCTCGCAGGCACCTCGGCTTGGTGCAGGTGCACTCAGACCTCAGACCACAAGCAAAAGACCTCGCAGGCACATGCACCTAGAAGGCAAGGCTTGGAGGACTGGTGAATGGCTTAGGAAAAAATGTTGAATAAAACATACCCCAACATATTGGATATTTAAATAGTAAAAAAAAACCCTAGTTACCCCTAATATACCCCCAATATATTGATTTTGAATTTTTTAATTTTAACCCCCCAATATGAACAGACGTGATATCATATTGGTCCCTAGGTGATGTCCCCGTGTGATCCAGATCTAGTTATGATGACTCCAATAGATCTAGATCAAGTGATGATGCAGATCCAGCAGTGATGATCCAGATCCAGATCAAGTGATGATCTAGATCCAGTCCAGTGATGATGATCCAGATCCAGTGATGATGTTCTATGATGATCCAGATCCAATAAAGAAGATGACTTGAAGATAAAGATGACTTGAATATGAAGATGACTTGAAGACAAAGATGATCTAGTTGATACAGAGAAGAAGACCAGTGCTGAAAATTGTGTCGAAAGAATACCTTCCTAGTTAAGAGGGAGTGTTGATGTATTTGTAGCTTCAGAATGTATTCCTCTATGTATATTATATATTGTAACCCGATGTTTATTCTAGGATGTTTTTATCATGTATTTGATTCATGTTGTCATGCCCCGATGTTCCGATCGGGAGGATTAATAATGTAAACAAGTCTTGTCAAGTCATTGTTAAAGTCCCCACAGTTTCAGGGCACTAGAGTTATTATACACTCATAGAGATGTAGGCTCTATTAAGTAATTTGGTAAGTTAGGCCGACATGATTGAGCGCACTTCAAGTGAACAGAAGAACATAAATAGAGAGTGGGAGTCTCTCTATTCTTGTACTACACATCACTCACTTACTTAAGTGTAGCGCATTAGTGAGGAAGGAAAAACACTGGGACTAGACAAGAAGAAGACTACTGCTGTTAGGAGTGCATCTTACTATTTTGGGGTCTTACATCTTGTGGTGATTCTATATTTGAGGAAGTTACGGGGTTTTCTCCATTTATGGTTTCCCCGATAAAAAACATTGTGTTCATTGTCTCTTATGTTTGATTGCTGTACTTGTTATTCTCTCAGTAAAGATCCTAACATAATGCTAGCTTAATGTTGAAAAACTAACAGGTTATGCCAAAATGCATATGCTATAAATTTGATTTTGTTGAGGCCACAAAGCTTCAGTTTAGACAATGATATTCTCATAATTATTACATGAAATACACTTAAAGTTTATATATTCATAATTTAGGGTTTGATGGTGGCTCCACCGATATATATTGATTTACAATTCCTTTCAAAGATTGTTATCCAAGTCCACCTCCACACAAGTGCACATGTAAGATAACAAATTTCCTTTTGGTTATGCTTAATCAATATATCAAGTGCACACATAACCCGACCCACATGAGAGATGAAGTGATTTCCTCCTCTATATTGAAACGAAAGGACCATTGACTCAAATGCATTTCTGTTACAATCTGTAATGACGTCTTGTGTGGTGTTATTGGTGAAATATCACTACAGTAAATAAATAACTATAATATTATAAAAAATAGTTATCTCACGTCCATCATGTAACAAAATCTATTGTAATCATTCTTTATATAACAGAGGTGGAAATCTATTTATCCCACATGTGTTATTAGATGTAAATATTCTATACCTTCGGCTATATAATAGAGGTGAAGGAGGATTATGAGACACACATGTCATTATTATGTCATCGTGACATCAAGTGAATATGGAGTCCGATGCGATGCATATGTGAGGATGCCATGTAATATAATATGCATATTTTTGAAGAATATATGTTTCTCCATTTGGGGTTTTACCAGGTATATCTAGTGTATTGTTCTCTTGTTCTCTTATCTCTTATCTCTTACATTATTATGGTTTCTTGCATGGATATATGGATATAGAAGGATATACTGTTAGTTCTTTTCTCTTGATTTACATGTTAATGTAAATGTATTGTTATATGTTATGCATATTCCCAATATTCTAATATGGTAACATAACTAGTTGCTATGCATACCTTCTTTGGCAATTCTTTAATTTTTTTTTACAAGAAATAATCCTTCATATTTTGAGTTGGATCCTCTATATTTTTTCGATTTGGAATCCAATCTATCAAACCCAAGTAGTATTTTTTAGATCTATTCATTTTTCTACATGTTTGAGAATTTTTTTCAAACCTTAATCCTCACTATTAATTTTCAGAATTTTTTGAAGATTCTCTTGATTTATTCTGTAGATCTAGATTAAAATTGATTGTATACGAACTTTATATCAAGGATCTATTTGTTTTGTAGAAGATACATTTTTTTTGGATCAGGTTGTGTTTTGTTGTAGGTTTCGATATTGTACGATGATTGTTTCACAATTTTCCAAAGTTTTAACAAGTTTTAGGAAGTTTGAGGCTAATTTGCACCTTTATGTTTCAAGAAAGCACAAATACCATTGCAAATTCACTCTCATCCTTCAGGAAAAGTGTAGACTATTTTCTTCATTCGAACCTTTACTCTTTAGAGAGAATAACTGCATCTATTTCAACATCTTTTTTTTGTTGAATTTGATTCTCTACTCTAAATTTTTTGCTGCAGGGTTACAAATCCATTAATTAGATATTGTTAGGATTTGGATTCAGTGACAATTTCTAGTTTATTCAATTCCATCTTGGATTTTTTTCATTAGGACCTTGTCCTTTTTCATTAGGTTTTATGTTCTTAGTTTAACCATCATGTTTCTAGATGTTGTTTTGTTCCCATTTTACTTATCTCTAACCTTTTTGTGTGGAAGATGTTGTGACATTTTCAAGGTAATGTATCTATAGTATGCTATCATGGTGACCACAAGAAATGAACTGATGCGTAAGGATTAGTTTCTTAATTACTATATTTTTCTTATATGAGTGATCTCATTGTTTTATTTGATCAATTTTTTACTCAATATTCTAACATAGTCTCACTTTGCTAATAATGACAATAATTATAACCTTGTGACATATTATGCTAAATATTTGAGTTCTTGCTAACCCTTATTTCTGTGTAAAAGAACTTTCATATTTCATATTTGATATCATTTCATATACAATGTCATGTATTTTCTGTTATAGGATTGTAATGTTTATTATATGCTTTACTACTAGAAGTTCTTTTTTGCATAATAGCTATCTATTTACTTCACTTTGTGCATAAGAGTATTTTGTGAAGAGTTGTGGGACAACTTAGTTTTGACATTGCTTCCTATCTTAAGCATATTGTTGCACTGTTTCTTCAACATTGTTCCTATTATTAGCTTAAATTATTTAAAGCATCCAAGTTTAAACCTTTGTTATCCAGGACAATTGAAGTTGTAATTAAGAAGGAATGCAATGTAACCAACTACTATCATATCGCCATATTCAAGTAATAATGTATGAAATGAACATCCACCTTCTACTGTAAAAACATAATAACTATCTGCGGGGTAACATTCCGATGAATATGCATTTGAGTATTGTATTCATGATGAGTCTACTACGGTTGTGATAACTATATGTTAGCTATTATTTCAATTGTATTGGCCATTTATGGTTTATTTATGTTGTGGCGGTGTTATGCAAGAGCTCATTGTACACCATGATTTAGGTGTAGTTTCATGATTTAGTGAGAAGTGATTTTTATCTTCGTCAAATCCATGAGGTGAAGTGTATTCCTGTTTACTTTTATGGGACATTCTGGAATTTTTCATAAAGGGGGGTGTCAATGTGATGCCACCTTTCTCCATTTGTACTCTTTCTCCTAGTCATAACTAAGGGGGAGTGTTAGAATATGTAATGATGACTTGTGTGGTATTGTTGGTGAAATATCATTAAAAGTTATAACTAAATATGATATTATAAAGTAGAGTTATCCCACATGCATCATGTAATAAAATATATTATAACCATTCTTTATATAATATAAGTGGAAAGATATTTATTCCACATGTGTTATGGGATGTAAATATTCCATACCTATACCTATATAATAGAGGTGAAGGATATTCATCAAACACACATGAGATTATTGTGTTATCGTGACCTGAAGTGAAGAATGAGTGTCATGTGATGCATATGTTAGGATAAAATGCATGGATATTTCCCCATTTAGAGTTTTACCATGTATATTTGGTGTATTCTTTTCTTGTTTACTTGTCTCTTATTTCTTACACATGATTATTGTTGCTTGTATGGACAGAAGGCTAGAGTACTAGATATTTTCTATTGATTTACATGTTAGTGTAAATATATTGTTGTATTTTAACAATTACCTAAAACCCATGAAATATGTTCTTGACTGAAAAATCAAGTCACATTCCTCCCCATTGATAAAAATAAATACAAAATAACGTCAATCAGATGGAAATGAATCTACATAAGTGTGATTCCAAGCTAATGATGGTCTATTTCTACACATTAGATGCAACATAATTGAAAAACAAACATCCGTAATCTTACATGGGTATTTTGGCATACCTACACAATGAATCTTGCTTCGAGTAAAAAATATGAAACGTAGGGAACTGAATCACCTTTCCAAATATATAAATTTTATTTATTGAAAATTTTCACAACTAAATCAATTTTGAAATTTTTTAAAATTGACATTTTATTTTTTCAATAAATGATAAGGTCTATGCCCATGTCAGTGCATCCTTTGAATGCATAAATGATGGAATAAATATACAAAATTTGATAAATATGTAGATGACAAATAGTACTAGTGCGCCACTATTTTTCCAAAATGAAATTATTACTTCAAAATATTTGTTAAAGTTATTTAAGTGAGCGGAACTTGAAATTAGTTCGCCAAGTGTTAGTGTAGCTTTTCAAGGTCTTAATTTAATTATGATGGATTGGATTTTTTATAACGTGTAGAAGTCAATGTCTAGTAGTGTGACATAATTTTTTATGAAGTGGTTGAGAAAAGAAAAAATTATGGCATAGACATGACCAATTTTCTAAAAATCTAGTTTCATCTAAAAGGTCCACAAACTTCTTGCACCCAACCATATCCTTGAATCATGTGGGCCCAATGTTTGCAATCCATGTTTTGCTCTTGAATTGGTCTATAAAACTATAAAATTTCCAACTAGTGCACACTTTGACAAGATGAGAATTTTTCTTCTTCGATTTAAGGATGGGAGATCCAATTGTGGTATTCATTCCAATCATTTTACAATATTTATTTGGTTGATTTATCTTCATTTATTTGTCTCAAGAGATTAAAGTGTGATTCAAATTCCAACCACAAATTTGATCCATTCTCAATTCATCCAAGGAAGCATATGTCACTATATCCTTAATAAGAATTAAATAGTGTGAATCGTAGCAACACAAAGGGTCTCAATAGTAAGGTAAATCCATATCCTTATGTTAGTACTCATATTTTTTGAGGGCGCTCACAGAACTTGAAAATCAATAAATTATAGACTACGATCCAAATGAAGGGTGCACAGGGCAAGAATTATAGAGCACAATTATCAACGTGTGACCAAAAGTTGAGAATTGGGCACTAACCCAAGGACAAGCGGGTATCCATTGATCTTAAATTGATCCAATGGCCAAGATGAATAACATTGGGTCAAATAGGTGGAAATTTAAGACAGCTAAAAGATAAGTAGATATGTCAGCCAATCAACATGATTGACGATTGAAATGAAAATCACACAAATCAAATCAATATATGTTTAAAGTTGTAAAAGCGATGATTGCTTTTGAAAGGGAGAGATTAAATACACCTGTGGAAACACATCGCACATATATAAGATGCTTGTAACATGGAGAGCCCCAACCATTCCCAAAAGGAAAACCATCAAATATACATGTCAAACTTTTATTAGTTGTGCATGATTAGGGAGCTTTTCAAAACCACCTAAGGAGCATGCGTTACCACCCTCAGAAACCAAGGAAGTTTTTTCATAATGTAAAAATGAATTCACCATTAGGTCGAGTTATCACATCACATCATGTCAAGAAAAGGGGCCCAAGTTCAATTGTAAAATCACTCATTCTCCTCGCCAATATTATACTACCAAGTGTCTCTTCCAAACCACATGGCTGTTAAAGGCTAGTTTTTTTATGTTGCACAAGTCATTGTTGTTGTTGCACATACCAAACACCCATGAACTACAACCCCAACCCTCTATTACATCCACTCAGCAGTCAACTTAGGATCTCGAGTCGAGGTTGCCATCCACATCACTTAGCATGGTAAACGAATGTAAACCCTCTTGCATTTCAGTTTTATTGTAAGACAATTAAGAGGTTTTTACCCTAAATTCACCTTTACTAGAATATTGTCACCATTAAAATGACCCATCCAACCTTTGAAGTTGTCCCCAAGTCTATTCCAATAGAAAATACAACCATTTTTTATCATCAAGATGACATTAGGGATCTAGTAATTTCCCTTTTCGAACTAATACAGACCTTAACTGAATCCTATTACAAAGAATCTATAGACGAGGACCCCTGCCAAGTATCGTACACTAACCTAATATGCCCAGTCTTCCCTCCGATGGAGCATTTCCTTGAATTTATTGTTCGGTGCATGATATATCATTAGCCAAGCTAAAGAACCATGAAATCATCCTATGCAAATAGAGTTATATGCCAAATTGATGTCGAGGAGGTTAGACAAATGTTTTCACTACTCGTAGAAGAAGACGTGAAGAAGACATCCTACCATTTGTCAAAAGAGAGCTAGCCCTGCAGTGCCAAACCCTAATCCTTGATAATAAAAAAATATTGTTACAAACCATTATATGGAAGCAGGAATGGAAATTGCAAATCAAAGCCCCTTTGAAAACTATTTTCTTCAACCATGAGGCTATAAATATGATTTCCCTATTGTGTTACATAATAAGGTACAAAAGTAATGAAGTAGTGGTTGAAACTCTATTAGGATTTCTTTCAAAATTATATCCGGTAGCAATCAAATCTCCAAAGTATAATAATCCTTCTTTTGTAGCTGAAATTCTTAATCAACAACTCACAGAGTTTCCTCCCTTAGCTCGATATTTAGGTTCCCCTATTTCCTATTTTTCCTTTTTATGCACCAAAATTTCAAATATTTTGAAGGTCTAGGCCTAAACAAGACTTCTCAATTAGATATATATATTCCTACACATGAATGGATACCAAGTTTTATCTGAAAAGTGAGTAATGTTAATTTTACAAAGTTCACCAATAAGGTTATGATGATTCCGTATGTTATCTTTCATGGGATAAATATTCCAAGAATGCCCATAGAATGCAAGGAATGATTACAGTTCACACTAGAAACAAGAGTGGGTGACAATGAAAATTTATCCTAGACTTAGCACAATGGAACTCATAAGAAATTGCTAAGTAATATGCATGAATTTCAGTCAAAATTGGAGACTGAATTGTTGCATAACACAAAATTGTATTAAATAAGTGTACACCAGACAAAATTAGGTAATTTTTTTTATCCAAATATATAATTACAACCCCATTAGGGATTCGAATTCCTTAGAAGGAAAGACAAATCCTCACAAAAAATAGACTTAATTTAAATTTAAAAACTCCCTAGGTGCATAAAATACTTTCCAAATCTATCAAGGAGGTCATGAATTAGATAAATTAGGTATGTTAGCTAATGAGTGATGGAAAATCAATAAAATCATTATTTTCAAAGAGAAAAATATGGAGGAGGTGCTTGGAAAAAAGGAGGCAGTTTCCATGTGACTAGATTTTCCCTTTGCCACTTTAAATCATAAAAAGAAGGAATAAAGAAGAAAAAGTAGGATATGAGCCCTTATAAAATGGATGATATTTAAAGAAAATGTAATCTTATCCTGAATTAGGATAGCTCTAGTGTGTAATCATGGAATGTGTTGACCAAATAATGCAAGTGGAGGACAACTACCTGATCTAGTACCTAAGAAATTAATCAAGATGATTAATAAAAGATATCCTAAGTATGATGATGGGTTTTTGAGTATTCTAACACACCCCCTTAATCATAACTTATGTGAAATATTAGAAATACATATGATATATAGGTCTTAGAAACAAGTCTTAGTCACCCTTTACATATTGCTTGTCCACAAAAACAAGGAAAGAAGGAAAACCTCATGTGAAAAAACCTCCCCTCAAAACATGGACATGAAAAAAATTGTGAAAAAATTTCATCAATATCTCCTCACCATGTGATCATATACCACAAGAAGTGATTTGATATGGATGAATGTATTCTCATAGAATTCATTGGTGAAGATGCTGCAACATTCTCAAATGATGCGCAATAGTGTAGAGCAATGATTTGATCATGCACTAGTCCTCAGATGTAGTGAATATGAATATCTGTATGTTTGGTTCGCTACCTCTAAGAAAGAACTGTTGAGATCCTTATAAAAAAATATGAGACTGTAGGAGTGCTAAAATCAATCCCAAACTATCTAAGTATTCCTTGCAACCATAAACATTGAGTAGTTTCATTTATAGCTCCTTTGTATTCTACCTCAACTGAAGAGAGTGAAATAGCACGTTGCTTCTTACTTTACCAAAAAATATGCCCTCCTCCAAGCATGAATACATATGTTGAAGTTGACTTCCGATCATGCTATATCCTCTTAATATTTTGAGCAACAATGGAGATTCTTGATCTTTAAAACTTTTATCAATGATATGTTGAGGACTTGTAAAAATTAAAAATTCAATCACACATAATAATTCATCCACAACACAAGATGTGCCCTGGGAAAATCCTCCTAACAGAGATGATGAAAAGCCCCAACAATTATTTAGAGTATAATATCTAGATTATAGAGAATGGATTTTACAACATAAGAAGATTACCCTATAAGAGAGGATATAAAGGAATATAGAAGAGATATATACTATAACAAATGTCATGAACTTGCCATATTCCTAGCATATTAATAACAATCCGTAATAAGTGCCATGCAAACCCTAGTGAATGGTTGCATGATAATTATCCACTCATACATTAAAATTTTGAATTTCCTTTAAGGAATAATCAATCCATGCATTGAATCTTCATCATGCACAACTATTGTGCCATACCTTCAACCATGGATATTAACTAATAGTGAATTTAAATTGGAGTGAACTCAATCTCTAACTGAATACTGATCACTTAGTTAATATGCTAACATAAGTGTTATAGTGCAATAACTCAAATGTCACATGAAACACACTTTATTAACTGAAGTGTTGTCATTTGATTAACTTAAGTGTCTTATGTTAGTCTAACTAAAGTGTAAACGATTCAACTAACTAGTCCATATTTCTTTAATCACATAGTTAACCATTTTTAATTGGATCTTACTGATTGATGAACATTGAACACTTATTTACTTACCTGGATAATGATCATTAATAGTTCAGTTGATGCTTTAACTAAAGCACTTATTAAGGAATTCATATTTAACTAAAGCTTAAGAACTTCAGTTCACTTCAAATTCTCTTTCTCCCGTAATCTATTTATTTCTTATCTCTTTATCTTACTACATGGTGTATGTTTAATCATTTATAATATCATATTATACTCAGAATTAATGTCACATATACTGATGATTATATATATTACCCCAGACCATATAGTCATATGGTAAAGTAACTCATTCTAGAGGTTATCAGTCTCTAGAGGACACTTAAAATATTTATCCATCTCGAATGACCATGGTTAGTAATACATGGCATGGTATAATCTCATGACTTGATACAACACAAGTCTCATGTCTTGATACAACACTACACCTGAGTCTTGATAAAACACAAGAGCATATCTTGTTAAGGAGATCCATCTCATAGGGTACCATCTATGAGAATCATTTGACTTGATACAACACAAGTACAAACTTGATACAACACAATTATGTAGTCTTGATACAACACAAGACTAGTCTTGATACAACATAAGACTAGTCTTGATATAACACAAGACTCCAATATTGATACAACACAAGATTCCAATATTGATACAACATAAGATCACAGTACATGCATCCCACCTCAATACATATGGACATATATAGGACTTGATACAACATAGTGTCTTGACTTGATACCACATGAGTCTTTAACTTGATACAACATAAGTTTTAGACTTAATAAAAAACAAGTCCTTGAGTTGATAGCACACAAGTAATAGAGAAGAGAGATCCACTGTAACAACTGTCATGAACTTTCCGTATGCCTAACATATTAATAAAACACCATAATGACTGCCATGCAAACCGTAGTGAATGAATGCATGATAATTAGTCACTCGTACATTACAATTTCAAATTTCCTTTATGGAATAATCAACCCATGCATTCAATCTTCATCATGCACAACTAATGTGACATAAATTCAATCATGGATATTAACTGATAGTTAACTGACATTGGAGTGAACTCAATCTCTAACCGAATAATGATCACTTAGTCAACAGGATAAAAGAAGTGTCATAGTGCAATAATGCAAGTGTCGCATGCAACACACTTTCTTAAATGAAGTGTCGTTCTTTGATTAAATTAAGTGTCTTATGTTAGTCTAACTAAAGTGTAAACACTTTAGTTAACTAGTCCATCTTTATTTAATCACGTAGTTAACCATTATTAACTAAATATTTCTTATTGATGAGAATCAAGCTCTTCTTTACTTAACTGGATGTTTATCATTAATAGTTCAACTAATTCTTTAACTAAAGCACTCGTTGAGGCATTCATATTTAATTGAAGCTTTCTAACTTGAGTTCACTTCAAATTCTCTTTCTCTCATAATCTATTTATTTATTATCTCTTTATCTTACTGGAAGGACTATGTTTAACCATTTATAATATCATATTATACTTTGAATATTTTTCACACATACTAATGATCATATATATTACCCCAAACGATATAGTTATATTCTAAAGTAATTCACTCTAGAGGTGATCATTCACTAGAGGAGACTTATTAGCTTCATCCATCTTGAATGACCATGGCAAGTAATACATCACATAGTATAACCTCATGAATTGATACAACACAAGTCTCCAGTCTTGATAAAAGAAGACCATCTCTAGTTAAGGAGATCCATCTCATAGGGCACCGTTTATGAGAATAATTTGACTTGATACAACACTAGTATGTAGTCTTGATGCAACACAAGACTCCTATCTTGATACAACACAAGACTCCAATATTGATGCAACACAAGATTCCAATCTTGATACAACATAATATCATAGTACATGCATCCCACCTCAATACATGAGGACATATATAGGACTTGATACAACACAATGTCCTGACTTGATACCATGCAAGTCCTTAACTTGATACATCACAAGTTTTTGACTTGATACAAAACAAGTCCCTGGCTTGATACCAAACAAGTCCTTAACTTGATACAACACAAGTTTCTGACTTGATACCACACAAGTATGGATAATGAATCCTAATTTTGTACATTTAACACTCCCTCTCAGCGGGGGAGGCATTCTCTAATTTACCAGGAATTTCCTACCATACCAAGCTTATCTCAGAAGTATCTCAACTTCGTCACTGATAGTGAATTTCCACAAATTTGCAATGTTCTCATTAGTAGCTATGTACCGAAATATTTTATTTACATGACCATGACTTTAATGAAGTAAAACTTCATCTCAATGTGTTCTATCATAACTCATATAGGGATTTTCAGAAATCTTGAGTATTAACACCTAATGACTATAGGCTCATGTCTTTCACCCTAGTATGTAGGTTCCTAAGCTTCCACTACTCCTCGATGGGTAGTACTATCGACAATACACTTTGATTAGTACTAGCTGAAATAGGGCCTTGCTTTCGTAGTACTAGTTACAATACTTGGATTTTGTAGTACTAACTGCATTATACATGGCTTATCTAAAGCTAAAACAATAGCTGGATAGCACAATAGGTTTACCATGTATAAAATACAATAAATAACCATTTCTAATGTACCTTAAAGGTACTCAAACATATGCTTAGTATTAATCATAAAATAAAACATGCATGCTTAGAGACCAACCAACTACTTACACATAGTAGCATCATTTGGATCAGATCGAGAATATAGTTCATCTAAAATGGAAACCATAGATTTTAAATCCATCATATACATCAAATGTGTAATTTAATGCAGAAAGAAAGGATTATCTTTTATTTCAATCTTCAACATTTGTTGACTTCAAGAATCTTCTTCTATTTGGAGAAGCTCTTTGTGAGCTTGCCATTCTTCGTGATGTTCTTTAAGTCCTGATCACTTTCTTAGTGATTCTTCTTGTTATACTACAACACCCAAATACTTCTCTAAGAGATTTAACTACTCCCTGACAGTCTGGACTATAACTCTTCTTGAGTACCAATAGTATCTGAGACTTTAACCATTTCTCTGCTCAGGTGGATTCTCTCGATAAGGTATCATATCCCCTAACTTATTGAGTCATGCACCATTACTAACTAGTGGGTACTATATCTTCTGCTGCCTATAAAAACACATCAATAGTCCCTCTTCAATTGAAGGAGTTTTTTCTATACTAAGATTGTCTTGGATAGAGACTTGGTAAGAATGCTGCCAATGCTTCTCATCTGTGTATATGTACCGTGTCTCATGTATAACTGACTAGGAACCTTATAAAGCTTTACTACTTTACAACATGCTTTATTTGGAGTAACATATGTGTTATTTCCTTGATCACTGTACTAGTCATATTTGATATATCTTTGAATCTTTATTTCATTTCTCGAGACATATGTGACGCCACATACACTTGTACCAATTAGGTACCACAACACATGTTTTGTTTGTACATGTCTATATATGTAAAGAATATAATCGATCCTGGGATCCATGAGTAACAAAATACATCTAACCTAACTTGATATAATCCAAATATGAAATAAAAATTATAAAATTTTATATTTATCTTCATATGTGTGGCCATGGATTTATAGTCCATCATCCTAAATTTCTTCAGGCTCTTTTACTGCACATTTTCCTTAAGCAAGGAAAATATTTGTCTAGTGATTGCAACACCACTAATCATAAGAATCATAACAATATTCTTGGATATAGTTCTTAGCTTCCTTATGAATATGAGCATCATCTATGTCTCATCTTAATAGAAGATACATAAAATAGTTTTACTGATTCTTCAGGAGCTAGGGAATCTAGCTACTCCCTCTCACCATTAGGATGTGAGAATCATAATATGGGTCCTCCATTACAGATAATTCATGCTCATATATGTATGGATATTTTCTTAACAAATGGATGTAAATAAAACAATTTAATTATCTTCAAGAGTATTTACATCTCCCATAATAGGATTAGGGCTTTTATTTTGACTTCTTCATAATATATAGGAACCCCTCGACTTGCTACTAGAAGCTTCTTGCTTCACATCATATCGCTCTCTTTTAGGATCAACCATCAGAATTACTCATTCAAAACATGACATTTTTTCTTGTAGGTCAATGAATATAGTTTTTTGCTACAAGCCAAATTAAATCAAGTTATCAGCAACCTTGCATAATCCAATCATTTCAATAAAATGACAAACAACACACACTGAAATGCAAATCATTTTAACCAATGTTTGAATATAACCATATGTCATGAATTTTAATCACTTGAATACTTCAATGTATTTGCAGTGGTTCATATAGTCATGTACACATTTATTCAATGTTTCGACATAACCCCATTCATCTTTCATGTTATATTTTTCCGTTCTATATCATTCTTATATTTAGATCTCATGAAGAATGATGAAACCCCTTATTCTTCTTAACTTAAACATATTCTTTTATCATGTTTATACCATAAGACCATTCATAATGAAAATATAGCCATATGCAGTGATTTGTTTGAAATGAGGAGGAAAATGCATTGGTGCTTTTTAAGGCTCGATGTTTTGATCTCTCTCTAAGATCATCATCAAGAGTTCCCACTAAACAAAAAGATAATCAAGAGGCCAATGATCCGCTTATATATGGTTAGGTTATTGGTTTTATGTGAGTGTGAGGTTATTATCAAGCTGGTCAGTTAGGTTGGGATACAAATTATTCACAGTATTCTATTTCTATTAAGATTAATGGAGTTAGGGTTTAGTAAGTTAAAAATTCAAAATATTTTTTATAAGTAAGATTGATCAAATTAAAATATTTAATTAAGATTAATAAAAATTGAAAATATTTTTAATTTTATTATTAAGAATTATAAAGATCAATAGATTTTTTACTTTAATTTATAAAAAAGTGTTTTGACTTAAGGTTTATAAATTTATAAATTAAAAGTAATCTTTTTAAGGAAAGTAAGATTGAATTAAGATTGAAAGGTTTTTGAACTTTTAAGGTTTCATTGATAATAGAGGAGAGGACTCTACGGTTAAGGGTGCACTAGAGTACAAACAAAGTGGGGGGAGACATCCTCTTTGGGCTTTAGGTGTTCTACGAGGAGTGCTTTTTGAGTGAGTTTAGAAGGGGAAGCCATGTGTCACTAAGTTTTGTGCCATCATATCTATTTAAGCAATCATTAGTCATGTTGATTTCTATCTTCTCTCTTATTTTTTGTTTAGTTAGGTTGTCTTCCCTTGCAATGACCTTATCATTCTCAAGACAAATGTGGTGTTGGGTAAGGTGAGCATGTTCATCTAGGGAAGACTTCTTGTGTCTATCATGCCTAAGGTCTTCTTCATGTTCTTTAAGTCAAGTTACTACGGATCTTCTCGTTTCACCGATGTAGGGTTTACTACAAGAACATGGGATTGAGTAGACACATTTAAAGTATTTGGGTTCTATGGGGTGATTAAGAGAGTCTACCATCTTCCTAATAGAATTGGGAGGGGTAAATAAAACCCTAAATCCTCTCTTTCTTAGGGCTTTGGACAATCTATCCATGGTTCCTTTTATATATGGAAGGAAGATTCTTTTTTCCTTTTCCTTGTTCTGGTCATTTTCTTTTTTATTAATTTTCTTTTTATCTTTATTCGTTTTAATTTTACATATTATTTTCTTTATTTGTTTAATGTCATATCCATTCATTCTAAAAACTTGGTGTAGATGCTCCAATTCTTGATCAATGTGGTCAATATCTGAAATTCTATATGCTCTTGTAGCTAAGGTGGTGATGATACCAAAATTTTGAGGGGGGGAGTGATGTGAGTTGGCATGAAGGCATCTTTTCATGTGTGTCTTTTTTCTAGAATACTTGGTGTGCTATAGAGCCATATTCCTTCTTTGATATTAACACAGGTCCCGGGAATATATATTTAAATAACATATAATAAAAATACAAGTACATATTTTTTATTGTTTTCCATGCTCCCTCTTGATAACTACTTCCTTGTGAAGATTACTAAAGTCCATTGGTATTGATCTCCTTTCAAATTTGAGTGCATGCAGGAGGTAGAAAATCTCTGCATGGAGAAACTGGATCCCATAGAACTTAGAGTGAATGATCTTCTTTAGGAAAACTTCTTCCAATGATCATCATCCTCTTCTTTGAATGAGTTATAAAATATATTAGGATCTCATTACACAAAATATCCATTGAATAAATATAACATCCAATCCACAAATACCTTGGTTGTTCAACCAATGCATCTAGTTTTGGAAAGACGACCATAACACAAATTCTAAATTATTCATCTTCACATACCTGATCTTATATCTAGAACAATTGCAAATTTTTGAAATCCGCTCATCATTGAGATAAATAAACCCATTTGGGAAGTGGGTTTTCAATGGTTTTGTTTGATTCCCCACAGATTGATCATAAATGATACACACAATTTATTTCCTGAAAAGTGACAAGAATGGTGCATATTGACTTGCTCTTTGAATTCACCCTACATTGGATCAAATATCCTCACTCATTGAGGTCACATAGGATTCTAGGTCATGCTCCTAAAGAATAGTTAACACCCTTGCCTTCTATGTGTTGAAGTTAGAAGTACCTTCAAGTCGGTCTTCTGCTTGGACAAATATCGATGCCATGGATCCAATATTTTGATCAAATCCTTAAGATCACATAGGATTTAGTTTATGTGGGAAAAACTAAGCTCCTTTATGCCATAGGATCTGATACCATGTTAATGTTTTGAGCAATAATGGAGATTATTGAACTTTAAAATTTTATCAGTGTTATGTTGAGGAACTATAACAATTAAAAATTCAATCACACATAATAAGTCATCCACAACACAAGATGTACCCTGGGGAAAATACTCATAATAGAGAAGATGGAAAAACCCAACAATTTTTCAGAGTATAATATATAGATTACAAAGAATTCCTTTTACAACATAAGCATATTGCACGATAAGAGAGAATACAGAGCAATAGAGAAGAGAGACCCACTATAACAACTGTCATGAACTTGCCATATGCCTATCATATTAATAACACGCTATAATGACTTCCATGCAAACCCTAGTGAATGGATGCATGATAATTAGCCACTTGTACATTACAATTTCAAATTTCCTTTATGTAATAATCAATCCATGCATTCAATCTTCATCATGTACAACTAATGCGACATACCTTCAATCATGGATATTAACTGATGGTTATTTGACATTGGAGTGAGCTCAATCTCTAACTGAATACTGATCACTTAGTTAACATGATAACATAAGTGTCATAGTGCAATAACTCAAGTGTCGCATGCAACACACTTTATTAACTGAAGTGTTCTCCTTTGATTAACTTAAGTGTCTTTTGTTATTCTAACTTAAGTGTCTTTTGTTAGTCTAACTTAAGTGTCTTCTGTTAGTATAAGTAACTAGTCCATATTTCTTTAATCACGTAGTTAACCATTATTAACTAAATCTTACTTATTGATGAACACTCATCTCTTATTTACTTAATTGAATGTTTATCATTAATAGTTCAACTAATGATTTAACTAAAGAAATCATTGAGGCATTCATATTTAACTGAATATTTATAACTTGAGTTCACTTCAAATTCTCATTCTCTCATAATCTCTTTATTGCTTATCTCTTTATCTTACTGCAAGGACTATGTTTAATCATTTATAATATCATATTATACTCAGAAGAATTTTCACACATACTAATGATAATATATATTACCTGAGACGATATAGTTACATGCTAAAGTAATTCATTCTAGAGGTGATCATTCACTAGAGGAGACTTTGTAGATTTATCCATCTCGAATGACCATGGAAAGTAATACATCACATAGTATAACCTCATACAATAAAATACCATCTCCAGGTAAGGAGATCCATCTCATAGGGTACCGTGTATGAGAATAATTTGACTTGATACCACACAAGTCTACAGTCTTGATACAAAATAAGACTCCAACATTGATACAAAATAAGATCATAGTACATGCATCCCACCTCAATACACAAGGACATAGGTAGAAATTGATACAACACAATGTCCTGACTTGGTACCACACAAGTCCTTAACTTGATACAACACAAGTTTCTCACTTGATACAACACAAGTCCCTAACTTGATACCACACAAGTCCTTAACTTGATACAACACAAGTTTCTAACTTGATACCACACCTTTCTGGAGAATGAATCATGATTCTATACATTTAACATCTCCAACCCAATAAGAATCATTAAAACCAACCAAATCTAAGGTACATTTTGCAAATAGTGTATTCCATGTGACTTGGTTCCTTGCACATAGTGCAATATTAATTTTTCTTTGATCCAATGGAGATCATGTAGCTGATCCATGTATCTATATGCCACACTCACTACATATGGAATATCAGGCTGAGTGTGAATGTTAATGAAAAAAATGCGGTTATTGCAGACAAAACTGTACAACTATGCAAAACAAGTACAATTATGAAATCTTTCCCTATCAAATTACTTGAATGTGAAGCTTTTATACCTCTTCCTAAAGATTATCATTTCCTTATCTAAGTTTTTTGTGATCCAACCATGAATAAGAGACACTTGCAAAATATACAAATGACAAGAAACAAGAAATAAAATAAATAAGACAACTTGATGGATATATGATAATGATCAAGGAGAAAAGAAATGAACAACATTACACATTATTTATGGGAAAGGAAAAACACATTTGTATTAATGTAAATGAGGAAATAATTACAACCAAATCCTTGCTGTTGGGGCTTCTCCCTACAATCTTTTCACTCTCAAACTCTACAATACTTTCACCCTCAAACTCCAATCTCTTTTCCTCTCACTCATGGAATAATTTCAACAACATATAGGTGTTTTTTTGGTCCTCCCCCATCCATGAAGGTAAGCTTAAATTTATAGGCCAAAAGGAGATCAAATTGGTTGATATTTTGTTGGAGGAAGGTGAGGGATTATCCCTAGGGGTTAGAGGCTCGATTTTCACCTAATCTGATCTATTGGGATAAGCCTCCACAAGGGATTTCTTCTATAAGGATATACAAAACTAGATTTTTTTCCTTTACTAAGCGGTGATTCTCTTTTCATACTAGAAACAAGCGTAAAGAATAACTGATGCTCCTTTCTCAAAGGAAAGGAGTGTCATCATTTCTTTTTGTCCACTAACACCCAGCCTTAGCGTTGGATGATGCCTTATGCCAAGAGGCAGGGTGCGTCATAGCTCCTAGAAATGAGATTATAACAAGGAAGAATTACTCCAAAAAGTTCTTTGGAATATGAACTTCAAGGATATAGGAAAAATCAATATTTTGGTGTAACAAAATGCCCCCCAAATTATGAAGCTGGAGGGATATAATAGGTGAGATAGTTTGCTAGATGTGGTTTGTAATATGAGGAAAAATACTATCGAGTGAATACTTTTTATAGTACTAAACAGTCTGAGCAATGCACTCTAACTGACTCAGATCATGGCTGTTGACCAATACATTGCATATCCATGTATAAATGACCAGATCATGCCTACCGACACTGTAGATCCATGATGAATAAGACTCAATTTTGGACATAGCTGTGGGATGTACCTTATATATCTATGTCATCATGACTCAAACTTGAGCATATCCACCAAACATATATTGTGGATCTATGTACTGACTCGATTATAAACTACTCCATCGCAATCTAGGGCTAGAAAAATATTTAAGTGAATACCTAAACACCCAGGGTCTTCATGCCAATCTCGAATAGTATGATTCTATCCATGTGAATAGATTTCCAGATGTCGAACATGGTAGAAAATGATTTATTACTGGTCATTGATGTGTACCATTAACAAGTGCAAAGGAAATCACCATTGATGTCAATGATTCCAAAGGTACCCTAGTACATTCCTATGAATGTGAATAGATGAGTTGAAGTCCAATAATCGGTGGAATATTTCAATCAGAGGCCAATGATGGAATCCCACTGTCAAATGCAAGGAAACCTACCATTGAGGCATGCATGATTTAAGGTACTAACTGGTTTCTAATAATAATTCTCGGATGATGTGTCGATGTAGACGAGAATAGACTCGTCGAAGGAGGGGCATAATGTTCCCCCCATCACCAACACAAAAATGGAACAAAAGTGGTTTGAAGTGAGCTTGATTATGGAATAACCACGGGACTAACTTAGAGATGATCGACTCAAAGGAATTTAAGGTAAATACATAGGTTGGTTGTGATAAAATACTCCCTTGAACATTGAACAACACAACAAGTGACTTGGAAGCATTAACCCAATGAGGCAGACACCAGACATAATGAAAAAAGACAAGACGATGTATTCTTTGAATGACTCAAAGGAGTAAAATGACTTATGAAAGTGAATTTACTTAAGAAAAAGCTGATTACCCAATTGTTTGAATGAAATGAAGACATGTGCCATGTTCCAATGTGACTAAAAACTGTCATCAATGCACATGAAAAAATGTTTTCCCATTCCCTTAATTTCCCCATCACGATGGGTGAGTACCTATTTGTTTTTTAACAAGTTAGATAAGGGTAACAAACGCTTGATATATCTCATCATAGGATGAGCCCAATCTCACATGTTTTATGAACAATAGAAAGAATGTGTTCAGTCCCAAACAGGGTCCTTAATTGTTTTATTTTTACGAGTTTGAAGAAGGTAAAATCAACGTTGTTTCATGTTTAGAGAGTTTGAAAGGACTAAAAAAGACTACAATGTGAACTTTTTCATAAAGTTACTCCCAAAGGTCCGAAAAAGTGTAAAATGATACCGAGGATAAATCTTCTAGTTATGACGAACTAGAGTGTACCTTTTTCATAAATGAGTCTAAATAGTCTGAAAAAGGGGTAAACTATCACAAGATAGACGACCTTTCAAATAATTTTACAAGCGTGAAAGAGACAAGTGTGCTTGGTGATCTTTTCCTATTTAGAGAGTTTGAAAATATCTTCAAGAATACTCTGGGGGATTCCTTTTTCATATGGGTTTTACGATTATGAAAATGTCATAAAAATATACTTGACACCTTTTCTCTTAGTTTTTAATGACCATGACTATGGTATCAAAAACAATCAGAACCTCTTTCACGTTTGAATCCAGAGCACAAAAAAGAAATAAACTAATCTCAAACCACTTTTCATGTTTCATCTAGAGCACAAAAAATGTAAAAAGTAAGCTCAACACCATATGAATGTTTTTAACAAGGTCGAATATCAGTTGGAAGAATGATGAGGGTATCTGCTTCATTTTTTAAAGAGCTTGCAATAGAGAATGAACTATGCTCAACATGTCATTTCATGGTTTAGCGAGCTCGAAACTAAAAAGACAATATGCTCAAAATGAGTCACATTGATGGGTGTTTTCCCAACATGATGTCCAGTTCTTGGTACTTCCCCATAGTATAAACGTCAAGTAGTTTTACTCTAATATAATGTACAGAGTTTTGGATGCATGCCCCCCAAGCTTCAATTTGCCCACCTACTCTTCTATCCATCCAACTAAATTATGGGTTACTATTAGGAAAAGGTTCACTAGAGACAGAGGAAGAAAGAGGATCAAATGATAGAGGTAGATTAAATGAAGGTTCAAATATTGAGTGCACTAAAATACTTGACACAATGGAAGAATCTATTTCATTTTTTAACAAGCTTGCCAGGAAAAGGGAACTTTGCTCATGACGACCTATTTAATTTTTGCACAAGCTTGAAACATAAAAGAATTATGCTTGTGGTAACTTGTTTCATTTTTAAACAAGCTTGAAATAGAAAATAACTATGCTTGAGGTAACCCATTTTATTTTTTAATGAGCTTGAAAAGGGATAAAACTATGCTCAAGGGTGGTTTTATTTTTTAATGAGCTTGAAACCAGAAATAAAATATGCTCAAAGACATCTGTTTCATTTTTTAACGAGCTTGTCATATAATGGGAACTCTACTCGTATTAATTTATTACACAATATTATGTCCAGAGGTTGGTAGGTTTCCCCCCTTACATAAAATGCTAGTGGATTAACTCTAGTATGATGTCTAGAGATCGGAGACATGCCCCCTAAGATTCTTGATGATGGGAAGAAGCTATCGATACACAAATGACTAAACTTTGACATGATGTATTGAGTTAAAAGACACGACCAATTAAGGGGAAAGAACCACAAGAACACGCGGGACATTCAGGAAGTCTGCTGACTAGTAGCTATACAATGATTAGGTTTAACAAAGGAAACTTGATCAATGGTCACAATCTTCCCATCATGGGTAAAATGCATCACTCGAAAGAATGTGGAGACTATAGATTTCATGGCGTAAAAATAATCCCGATCAAGGAGCATATTAAAACCTAAAGGACCTTGGATTAACATAACATCAATGTAGACAATTTTCCCTCCTAGGGTAATAGATAAATGAGGAAGGGTCCATAAATATGCAATAGGTCTTCTATTAAAATTGATTATATGATTGGTGGCTACAACAAGTTGAGGACAACCAAAATCTTTCCAAGCAGTGGAGGATAGAATAATAACATAAGCCCCTTCATCAACAATAGTGTGGAGTATGCTCTTAGCGGTATCTTGCATGGATATCTCGAAAGGAACACCCAATGAAGATGATATTTTGTTAGACTATTCCAATAAAAGGAAATAACCTCAGTACTTTGGGAGGGTTATGTTGAAACAAACGAAATTTCCCCTTTCCTAGAACAATTGGAAATGACTACAAAAACTTCAGCAGGTTTCAGCTCACTCTCAACTGGAAGATGAGAGATGAGATGAAGATTGTGTCAAAGTGATTACTCTAGTCTTAATTGTCTCAGATGAAAGAGTGGGATTAGGTGGAGATAACAAATACTAGACCAATTTAAGTTCACTCTTCAAAGGAAGAGTTGGATGAACTACTTGTTCTTCACTCTCTAAAGAAAGAGTGGGATAGACAGAGGATGGAACTGGATCGATTACTTTTTCAACCAATGGGAGGTTAAGGGACAAATTATGGTAACTCATTGGAAGTCACCGCTGAGGAACAATAATATCTTCCAAAAAATTTGAAGCTTTATCCATGTGAGGTCAAAAGTAAGAAAGGTGCATGTACTTACATAGAAATCAAGTAATTCTGACTTTACCTTTTTTACTCTTAACCATAGAGTCACTAATTGATGGGGTATCATTAGTATGATGGCCAATAGATGATGACATGGGTTTTTTGGAGTATTATAGAATCATACCACCTAGTACCATGGTCATATACACCTAGGGAACATTTTCATTTGTTTTGTACTTATGGCATATGGCCCAAACCTTGGTTATGTTGGTCAAACAAGGTATTTTGGTGTTTTGGACTCATTAATGCACCTAGGAACCCATATTTGAACATTTCAGAGAAACATATGCCCTCATTTATGACTATTCAGTCCTTGGTGTGCTCCCACTTCTTGAAACAGGGAAACTGGTTTACCAAAGGCTCCCATGCATGATATTTGGGTGTTTTTGGCTCTTTTGGACCATTTATTATTGCCTAGAACCACTCCACTCACCAATACACTCCACCATGCCCATCCTACCCTCCTTTATGCACTATCATGCTTTAACCATGTTCACATGGCCATTCGTGATCGTTTGAGGTGGTTTGGGAGCTCATTGGTCCACCTAGGGGGGTTTGAGGCCCACTCTAAGCCTACCACATGTATGGATCCAATTTGCCTCCAAAGGATAAATATTTTCTCCTATTTTATAATAATACAGTTATGAACATATTTATATGTTGGAAAATAATAGAGACTTCAGATATTGGCACTATTCCTATGTGTTAATTTTTCTCTTTTCACTATTTTTTCTGCATAATTTGTGAATATATTGAGTTGTGAGGATTCTATTAGATCTTAGATATTTTTGTGAATCATATTTTCACATGGTATCATAGATATTTGGATTTCAAAATCGAATTTAGAAATTTTGAGTTGCTATCTAGGGTCTCTTCCAGAAAAATTTGAATGCATGCATTGTAGTTACTTCCAGTGTATTTGTCACTTAGTGCACAAGAATAAATCAAGAATATTCATGTATTTATTACCCCATTCAATTATTTTTAATGGAAGGATGAAATGGTGATCGAACTTAAGTTGAAAGGCCTCTACAATGTCACCATGGGGATTGAGAATGAGCCCAACTCTATTGTGTAAAAATCGAAGTACTTCAACAAGTTGGATAAGGCATTCAGGATGTTTTTTCTCAATGTTTCAAGGGATCTTCTCTTCCATGTAGAAATTATTACTACACCCAACGAAGTCTGGATCAAGCTTGAGTCACTGTTTGGGAATACTGATGAGACGAGGGGACACCAAACCAAAAATGAGTTGATCTCGCTGAGCCCAACTCACTTTGAGATGATCTAATATTTCTTCACAAAGTTAAATTTGTTGGTGCTCCAAACTAAATAATGTGGCATCAAGAAGAAAGAGGAGCAACTGATATTTTCCATTCTTTTGAAGCTAGGCCCTCAGTATTCAGTGATTACATACAATATGCCCCATTAGGATTCCTATAGGGGTTACAAAGATGCATATCTTTATGTTAAGTGATAGTTGAATCTGTTGACATCTTTATAACATTAGCCTTAGCCATTTGCAGTGATATTTTAACATGGAATAAATCGTCCAATCGTCGAAGTATACAACCATTGTTTTATAAATGTATTCCTGAAAATATTTAACTACTATTCCTGAGAATATGGATGGTGCATTTTTAAGACCGAATGGAATAAATTTGTAAGCAAACGATCCAAGCTCACAGACGAATGTTGTCTTCTTTTGATCCTCCTTGGCGATTGGCACTTGATTATATCCTAAAAATCCATCTGTAAATGATTAACACTCATTTCCTGCAACTTCATTTAGGATTTCATCTACAAATGGGGTTGAAAATAGGTATGTTAAGGTGATTTTTTTTAGCTCTCCGAAGTCTACACAGATTCTCAATCTTGTCGGGTCATGATTTTTTGGTTGTACGACCATTGGGCTTGCCCATTCCGACTGGTCGATTCGGTAGATGATTCCAGCCACTAGCATATTGTTGATCTCTTTTTTAAATATCTCTTTATATTTGTGAACAAGTTTGTAAGACCATTTCTTTACAGGTCTTGCATCTATTTTAATATCAATCTTCATTTCTCCCATTTCTTGAACTAACCATTTGAGTTCTTTATAGTCCCATGTGAATACATACTGAAATTATTTTAATAAGTTAAAAAATTCTACTGCCTGCTCCTCATTCGAATAGTCACCTATTCTTTCCATATTTGGTCTATCATCATTGGATATTTTGACTTCTTTCATTTTAACCTTTGTGTCCATCCATTCTCGTTCCTTGCTTTCATTGATTTGTCGACTTATTTCCTTGAATTGTGAAAATGATGATGGGAATTATTCTATTGTCATCCGATCGATATCTTCTTTTGATTCGATTTTGAATATTGTTCTAATTTGTTTTGTCGTTTTCGGATGATCAGATTTCCACTGAAAGATTTTTCCATTTGTATGCTCGGTTTCTAGTCGAAGTCTTGTCGATTGTGGTATTTTATTAGACCGAATGTTATTGCATGATGCTTTTGGTCGGGTATGAGTTTGTGTCGAACTATTAGGAACAGTCAGTTGTATGAATGTTTTTATCTTTTTTGTTGCTTCAACTAGTTTGTCATATTTTGATATGAATTTGAAGTCCTGGGTGAAGTTTTCTTTGAGATCCTCCCATAAGAACGTTTCTCCTCATGCTTCTTCCATCTTATACCACTTATTTGGTAAATCGTCTAATGTGGATGAAAATAGGTGAGGCCATATTCGTTCATCTTTGTAACCAACTCTACTCCATTCCTTTTCACATATTCTTATGTGATTTTCAGGGTCTTTTCCTTGTGTGAAGAATGGTATTTGTGCCTGTTTTGTTACCTTCTTCCCTCCAAATCTTTTGACAAAGTATGTTGAAGCTGTTGTCCACATTTGTAGTCTCGACTGATGGGTATCCCACCATCGAGAAACTTGACCTGTAAACGTTTCGACCAAGATTTGAAGTCAGTCGTGTTCACCTATGTTTTTGGAAACTTGTTCAATATGCAAGACTGGTGATTCTCTCTCTTTATACCGAAGAGATTGTCTGTTTTCTATTTTGATTGGTGCTAAAGAAGGGTATTCCTTAATTTTTCTTTCAAATATCTTTGGTATGATGGACATAGAAAAACATTGACGTGTTGGTTTTCTCAGGATTTCTTGAATGGTCCCGCATCCCCTTGCTTGAGTTTCATAGTTTTCCATCTCCCAGTCATATAGTTCTGCATCTGAGTTATATCCCATTGAGTCTTGGTTTCCTAGATGAATTTCCCGATACATATTTGGTTCGGTATAGTCTTCATTATTCTATATTTTATATAGCTTCCAGACATTGACTTCTTCATCTATTGGTTTTGTCCATGGTTCACCTTGTGAAGGATGAATAAGAAAAATTACTTTCTGCCCATTACCCTTAAGCTTTATCCGTTCTTTATCTAATGAAATCGATGCCTTCATCTTTCGACCCCATGGTCAACCCACTAAGGCTGGAAAGGATATGGATCCTTCCTTAGGTTTAATGATTTTGAAGTCAAATTTTGTGGTAATTCCTTTTATGGTTGTGTCGATGTTTATCCATACCCCGATAGGTTCAATGAGTCCTTGGTTGACTAGTTTTAAATATATTCCTGAGTCACTGAGTCGAGGTCTACCCAATTGTTCCGATGTATCTCTTGTCATAATGTTCACTTGAGACCCAAAGTCAAGAAAAACTTGTCGAAAATGATATCCTTTGATTTGTAATTCAACCAGTGGGTCAGCATCACTCTTATATTTTTGGTTTAGGCTACATATATTCTTAGTTTGTTTATCCATGTCGGTTTTTTCTTAATATTGTACAATAGATCAATAAATTGTGCTATTGAGTTATCATTACATATTAAGTATAGTAGTTCTTGAGATATATTCTGTCAACTATCATTGATTGCTTTGTGTGTATCTAATTCTTCAAACATATTTGATGCATCGTTATATAATTGATTTCTCTTTATAGGATTAGGGTAGTCATCTTTGTTATTTATCTTACTTATTCTTGGATTATCATTGCCAGTTTGTGTTCCTTGTCTAGTGACTATTTGAAAGTTCTTTGTACGAATTACATCACACTTTTGAACACTTGACAAGACATTAACATTATTTTTTTTATTAATTTTGTCGAGCATGGTGGGACAATCCTCTAAAGAGTGATCACCAACACCACAACTGGTTCAAAATTTTAGATTAGTCTGGTCTTTGTATGGATAGTATGCATATCGGTGACCTTTGTTGTAGCACTGGATTGGTCCTCAAGGTATGTTGTCCCAACTTCCAAAGAATCGGCCTTGACTTACATACCCCCCATGACGATTATTATCGTACTGATGCTCATATCTCCAACCTTCGTATCTTTGGTTTCTTTGCTCATTCTGTTCACTATTATTATTGTTTTGTGCAACAACATTTGTTTGATAAATTGCGTGATAGTTCTGTCAGTTCTTCAGGTTCAAGTGATAGTCGGTTGTTGTGTGGATTTTAACTTCTCAAATTGCACACTAGGAATCTTTTTTCATTTTTAATGTTGAACGGACAATCTTTTGTCGCGTGTAGACCATGCTCCTGGAAGATGTCGCAAAAGCATTTTGTTTGAACAAAGCGTACATCTTGTCAGTTGATGTCTTGTCGACAATTGTCTTTAGTATGTCTGGGCGTCAAGCATTTTGTACACTAGATATATTTTCCTTTGAGGTTAAGTTCTCGTAACGATTTTTGCATTATTTCTAATTTTTCTTCGATACGGTTATCCACAGGGTGTGTTGGGTAGTCCTCGTCCATCTTGACTTGCAATTCCTTTGGTGAGTGCATCATCATATGTATTGAATGTGTCCAGACCAATGTGCCTCCAGATCTTCTGTGAAAACCGTACAAGAAACCATTGGATTAATAATTGTTCATCTATGTTATAATATAGCTGGCTGAGTAGGTCCTTCAGTATTTTATCGTACTCCTGGATAGTCTAGATCAGGTTTTAGACTGTCATTTTTAACTTTTTTTCCACTAGATGCTTTGCATCTGGGGTTTTGAAGAATGAAATATATTGCTTCTTAATTTCTCCCTTGGTCACATTGGGTGTTTTCTTAGTGTATGTCATGTACCATGTTAGTTCCCACTTTCGCAAAGCACCGGCGAACTGCGCCATTTGTTGATTTTCATTTGTTACTGTGTTTAATTCCCATGTCAATTTGCAAAGGAACCAATTTCATTTTGGATCCTCATCGCCCTCATAGAGGGGTATGTGTGCGGCACCGTTCCCCATGTCTTCGGCGTTGGCGTCTTCTTCAGGTGGTGGTGGTGGGGTTGGTGGGGGTGGTAGGATACTCTCTGTAACCCTATGTTGTTCACAATTGTTTTCGATGAAACTTTCATTTTCATCGGAAGTTTTGTTTGTCGATTTGTTTTCGACAAGTTATCGGTCTAGTTCTACTCCTTCTGTTGATATCCAAGTGAACTATTGTAATTGGGATATCCTTCCTTGTGAGTCTGACTGATCTATATTCTCTAAAGCTGTGTTTGGATTTGGGGGTGCTCCTTCATGTTATGGGTAGAGTAAGTGGATATTGCGGTTAGATGGGTATGATTGAAATGTAACCCAATTTCCTTCCTCTGGTCGGTGAATTACAATATGGTCGACAACATTTCCTTCGCCGTCTAGTAAACTCCATACACCAAACTCACCTGCTCATAGTCTTAGGCATTCTTCGACAATGTCCTAAACTCAGGCACTCTGGCTCGAATTTATCGGGGATTGAGGACTAACACTTTGGGGTATGCTGATTTGGAGAGCTTCACGCTGCTCTATCAACAAATCTTCCTCCATCGGTGACACTTCTTCTTCTACATCCTCTTCCTGTCAGTCATCACACGATTCTAGCGAATTTTCCTCATTTTCTGTCACTTTGGTGGCCATTCTTCTCCAGAGCACGATGACATGCTCTCTAACATTAGGGGATTTTTGAGGTAAAAAATGGGCCTCCAAACAAAATAAGTACTATTAAAATCAACTTTTTAAGAACCAATCACAATCTAGAGAATGACATAATCTATAATAGTTGAGTTAGCATTACTTGAGTTAAGGTTGCTTACTTGTGATATTTTAAATGGTTGATGACAATCTATGGTTAACCATGGTAGTCTACAAGTACTTTTACACCTAGATTAAAGTACTAGTGATGTCTTTTCACACCTTTTCAATAAAATATATTATTGTCTCTTAATATATTTTGAAAAAGACAATATATGTCTTTTTACTTAATATGCATGTATTTACACAATTTTCAATATATGTTATATTTACCCATTTTTTCTTGATGTTAAAAATATCTTTTATTTACACTCTTTCATTTATGAATATATGATATATTCATCCATTTTTCTTAATCTAAAAAATATCATATAATTATATATTTTTAGTTGAACTTTATTTTATTTTGTTATTTTAAAAAAGTACTATCAAGTTTTCTAATACTTTTAAAATATGTTATAATTATAAATGTATAAAAAAATTTACAATAAAATGCATTACAAAATAATAAATTTATAAAAAATCAATTTAAAAATTAACTTTCAAAAAATTAATTTCTAAACAACAAAACATGATATTAAAATATAATACTTTATTAAATTATATTATGATTAATTAGGAACCACAAAACATTACATTATACAAAATATTAAATTCTAAGTTTAATATATATATATATATTAAAATAAATATATATATATATTAAAATAAATATATAAAAAGTTTAAAAAATTAAATTATAAATTATTGAAATTAAATTTTAAAAATTAGAATTAAGTATAAAATATATGTACTAACCTATATTAAAATAAAAAATTATTAAAATCAAAATTTAAAATATATAATAAATATATTAATACAAATATTAAAATAAGAAATTAAGTATTAAATTTATAGATGTACTAATATGTATTAATTTAATGTATATTCATTAATTGGAATTTTCTCAAATTTGATTTAGATTATAGTTTATGTTATATTTCATTTAAATTGTAAGATAAATTAATATAAAAATAAGGGAGAAATCAATTTTTTTAAACAAAATGTTGCATGCGTGCCATCAATTGCCCTCGAGGTTCACAGGATACTATTCATTGCCTAGGTTCACCTGATAAGAATCTAGCTGACCTAGTTGGGAGGTAGGGAGTTCTTAATAGAGATGCAATAGAACAGAATCTGCTTGCTGCTTCGACCTCGACTGATACACTTCATTTCATTGCTATGCAAAATCAATCATCGGTGGGTGTTCTGTTCCAATCGTTGGTGGTCTGTTCCAAGTGTGTCCAAGTTACTTAATAAATGCCAGGAAATGGAANATTTCATTGCTATGCAAAATCAATCATCGGTGGGTGTTCTGTTCCAATCGTTGGTGGTCTGTTCCAAGTGTGTCCAAGTTACTTAATAAATGCCAGGAAATGGAGAAAAAAATAACCATTTCATTCCCGCCAATCAATGTAGCAGAATAAGTAAGAGCGCCACCAAGAGAAAGGGAATTATTTGAGGGGAAGAGAGGTGCTCGAGGGGAAGAGATACGCCCACACTGTTACCTAGGGCTTGGACCCGTACCTCATCTTTATGCTATCTATCAGATCACTTGATGAAGTGAACCATAAATACCAATAAAAAGGGTACCATATACATAGGCGTGGGAAGGGGTAGAGCCCACATCCCTTTTAGTAGTTCTAGTTCTGGTTGTTAAACCCATTGATACAGTTTAAAAACCATCTTCCCCTCGCTAGAATCTATATCCAGATTAAAATAATCCGTATCGATAGCCATAGTTTGTAATATAATCTACATGTAGCCATCCACCTTGACTAGTTGATCATCCAAGAGTCTAAAGGCAAGGGAACTTCCTAACACTGAAGACAACACAATTGTTGCAAATGAGGAATATCCTGTTTATTTGGGCTTAAAGCATGTGTTCATCGAACCTTAAAATAAGGACTATATACCTCCCAACAATGTGATCTTCTCATCTGAAGCAATATCTGTGGCGACACCCTTGAACTGATTAAGTGAATCCTTACTCTCTGAATGATCTCCATAGTTATTTGTCCTAATAGGTAACAAAGGACACAAGGATTGGATGTTCAAGTATGAATGTCTTATTGTGGTAGGGATAGGGGTAGGCCATGATTAGGTATAGAGGTTCCCTCAACAATCATATCCTCTTGAATCTATCAATGGATCTAGTATGAAAAAGTATTAGACTTGAATTTTGAATTTAATTGAGTGTCCTAAAAACTATAATGAAGTTCAATAAGAGGAGAAGTAGGGGAGAAGACTAGAGTCATGGGTGGTGCATTAGTAGTATTAACATATTAGGGGAGAGTAACATGACATACTTGATTTATGTTATATAAGCCTCAAAACTTATACATCAGCTTGCCTAATTTTTTTTCTACAACATTATAACAAGGAGTAGTAGTATCAATGATGACATGCTTAATAAATATCCTCATATTCTCCGATCTGCTGGGAAATACCTGTGAAATGATCAAGATGAATGGTGATGATGGATGTTAAATTTTAGGCTAAAGTCATTAAACCAGTATGTGTCTTAGAGATATTTTATTGCTTGTTGTTTTCTTATCTTATTATGCAACAAGAAGACTACCAACTCACCCCCTTTAGCACTCTAGGTTTTAATCTTCTACCAAATGTGTCAAAAGCAAATGCAGAGGTTTAACTTGATAAAGGTCTTCTTTAATATATAATTTAATAAAGGTAGATTTTTTTTATTATCAATAGGAACAGTTTTAGGAACATAAATTATAATATGTCAATTAAGACTGTTTTCTCAATGAATTCAACAAGAACATTTTAAAAATTCCCTTGAAATTAGAAGGGCATCCATTGTAGGCACGTAGAGTGATTATGGATGGGGATCAATTCTAAGTATACCTATTTGTTATAGACCATAGTGTACATGCCACAAGTAGAGGCACATTCATATACAATGCAATGGTGGATAACAATGTTTTTTTACCATGACAAGAATATGAAATGTAACAAAAGGAGGAAGATTAAACATTTCTTTGTACAAATCAAACACCAGCCTAGATCCAAATCCTAGGCTCTATCAAGCATCGAGAGGGATCAAATCTCTTGAGGTGCAGATCTCTTCTTAGGTATTGCACTCATTGAGCTATCAACTTTCGTATGTCCTATATATAGACATTGATTTGATTCAAACCAAAAGACACATATTTTTATTTAAGGTTGACATATAATATTTTTATTATTAATATTTAATACTATTTAAGGTTGACATATAATATTTTTTATTTTGTTAGGAACGAACATTACATCTCCCCGTACATGGTTTTAAAACCATATGCAAGGCCCTCCTAAAACCATGCCTTGTTTAGGAGGCCTTGCACATGGTCTTAAAACCATTTGTATGGCCCTCCTAAACCATGTACAATAAAACCATGGGTTGTTAGGCCCTCCCAAACCATGTAAAATAAAACCATGGGTTGTTTATAAGGCCTTGCACATGGTTTTAAGACATGTGTAAGGCCAACATTTTTTTGCGGATGATTCAATTTATTATTTTTTATTATTTTGTTAGGTAGGAACATTACAACATCTCCCCCATATTGTGTTTTTTACTGACCCACATTTTTTTGTAGATAATTAAATTTTTACTTTTTTATTGTTTTGTTAGGTAGGAACATTACAACATCTCCCCCATATTAGGTTGTTTTTCTCGCCGACATTTATTTTGGCCGATAATTAAAATTTTTATTTTTTATTATTTTGTTAGTAACAAACGTTACAAGTCTCCCTCATATTAGGTTGTTTTTTTTGCCGACATTTATTTTGGTGGATAATTAAAATTTTTATTTTTTATTATTTTGTTAGTCTTGTAACGTTACATTATAAGAATTATTATTATTATTGTTTATAGTCAACATTTACAAGAGTAACCTTACATAACGTTACATAACATTATGTAACATTACATGATCTCCCCCATACTGAGCTGTAGAGCGCCTCTCGGTGCAATAATGTAAAATTAAATGATTATGTAATATGTTACTACTTAAAATACTGTAAAAGTAAGTAAATGATTATCTGATAATTTCATAGCAAAAACATGGATATAGTTTGTATTTTAAAAGTAAGTAAATGATTATGTCGTAATTTCATAGCAAAAACATGGCAATATAGTTTACATTATAGTTGAAAAAACCTAACAACAGCCATTTGCACTTACTATAAAATCATTGAAAGCACATAAAGCTATATCACCCTGTCTACTATTCCAAAAGGAAAGAAATTGAAGAAGGTCAATTGTAACTATAACACAACCAAGGATCAAAAGTAAAGGATGATATATGCAGTGCATAAATTTCAACACTATCTATTGGGCATCTATGTGGATCATCATGCCCTATTAGATTGATCAATAAACAATGATTAATTGAAGGATATTGAGGTGGCATATACTCTTGCAAGTGTTCAACTTTTGTGTGGTGGTACAACTTGCAAAGTTCCCTGTGGTAGCTGAGCACTATCTATTTATTTGGGCTTAAAGCATGTGTTCACCAAACCTTCAAATAAGGACTGTATACCTCCCAACAATGCAATCTTCTCCTTTGAAGCAGTAGCTTTGGTAGCACCCTTGCACTGATTAAGTGAATTCGTATTCTCTAAATGATCTCCATAGTTCTTTGTCCTAATAGGTAACAAAGGACACAAGGACCGGACGCTCAATTATGAATGTCTTAGTGTGGTAGGGATAGGGGTAGGTCATGATCAGGTATAGAGGTTCCCTCAACAATCATATCCTCTTCAATCTATCGATGGATCTACTATGAAAAAGAATTAGGCTTCTATTTTGAATTTAATTGAGTGTCCTAACTGCTATAATGAAGTTTAATAAGAGGAGAAGTAGGGGAGAATACTAGTCTCATGGGTGGTGCATTGGAAGTATTAACATATTAGGGGGGAGTAACATGACATGCTTGATTTATGTTATATAAGCCTCAAACCTTATACAACAACCTGCCTAATTTTTTGTCTGCAACATTATAATAAGAAGTAGTAGTATCAATGCTGACATTCTTAATAAATCTCCTCGTTTTCTCTGATCTGTTGAGAAATACCCGTGAAATGATCAACATGAATGGTGATGATGGATGTTAAATTTTAGGCTAAAGTCATTAAACCAGTATGTGTCTTAGAGATATTTTACTGCTTGTTTTTTACTTATCTTACTGTGCAACAAGAACACTACCAACTCACCCCCTTTAGCACTCTAGGTTTTGATCTTCTACCAAATGTGTCAAAATCAAATGCAAAGGTTTAACTTGATAAAGGTATACTTTAATATGTAATTTAATAAAGGTAGAATTTTTTTTATCAATAGGAAGATTTTTAGGAACATAAATTATAATATGTCAATTAAGACAGTTTTATCAATGAATTCAACAGAATTTTAAAAATTCCCTTGAAATTAGAAGGGAATCCATTGTAGCCACATAGTGTGATGATGGATGGGGATCTATTATAAGTATCCCAATTTCTTATAGACCATAGTGTACATTCCACAAGTAGAGTCACATTCATATACAATGCGATGGTGGATAACAATGTTTTTTTTACAATCACAAGAATATGAAATGTAACAAAAGGAGGAAGATTAGGAATTTCTTTGTACAAATCAAACATAATCAACCAATATCATAAATGAGTTATGAATCCATTAAGGGAAGACAATAATGTCTTTCACTGACCATCACTATACCTAAAAAGCATGCTGCAACATCAATCACTGAAACTGGACCAAATCCTAGAGTGTTAGCAAGGGTATTAGCAAACAACCTAGCCATGATGGCTATAAGACCATTTCCTGAGACTATTGCCTTCAAAAGGGTCAATGATAAATGTTGTACATCAAAATTAAAACCCTCCTGAAATGTTCAGCAACAAATCATGATTCAAAAGATGAAATAGAATAGATGTGGGATTTCATGCAATTCCTCCAAGAATACAACCAATCATCAATAATTTTTACTCGAGAGAACACTTGGTAATACAAATCAATACACAAGTTATTCATGCCCACGTGTGACCCTATTTCTTAGCTAGTGACTGCACAATCATGCCAAAATACATAGATGGTCTAAATCCTGCATTGAAGAGTCTTCCAATATCTCCATTGTTGAAGTTATATTGGTTGTAAAGAAAGTAGACTTAGCATCCTTGTAACTAATCTCTAGCCATCATGAGACTGTAAATAAGAGATAATTGTTCTCGAATGAACTAATGGTTGAAGAAGTAAAAAATCTGATTATTGTTATTCTTGTTGAGTTGAGAAACTCCTAAGCCACTCAAATGTCAGTCCTCTTGCTAGCGATGTATGAAAAATATACAACAATATGACTCTGTATCCTTACTGTTGGAAATTTAATATCAAGACTTTCTTTGCTATAAGTGCCAGTTGAAATATGCTTTGTAATGTATCATCTTTGACTTCAAGTTTCTAAAGGTGGACTAAACTCTTTTGCAGGAATAGAAAGCTATTCCCTATTATTTGTTAACTTTTGAGTTTGGTTAGGGTTAAGAGAGAAAAAATACACTTCCATTTGGTTTTAAGAATATTTTATTGAATATATATGCTAAGGTGCCCCACAAGAACACATTTCCCTTACTCTAGGTTGTGAAATGCACCTACATTTCCTATTTGAAATTAGAATAACTAAAGCCCAAAGACTTTGGACCTATATTGGAGTTAGAATAATTAAATTCCAAAGTCATAAGACCTATATTAGTTGGAACGTGCTTTGCATGATGGTCATAATAGGGGATATTTGTGCATATGTTTCTTTTACATGATTCAAGATGTGATTTTTCTCTTAATAGTGTTGTTAGGGTATGTTGTTTTAGTGCATAGAGACGAGGTTTGAGGAAACTATGTCTGCGGTTTATGCTATTTGACTGCCAAAAAAACTGCTTTAAGATTGTTTTTGGGCTGAGGTGTGCCCAGAAGAGCGCTAATTACACCCAAATATGAGGAATCATCCTTTTCATCACCATTTATGTACCCATGATGGAGATTAGGGTGTTGTAAAGGGGCCTAAGACACCCAAAATTAGTTCAAATGACAGCAACATTGATGTTTTATCTTGAGAATTAGCTTAGATTTAAGAATGAAGCATATTACTGCTAACGTAAGGGTTGAAAGAGTCCACAAAATACCCAGAAATAGTCCAAACCTGCCTATAAATGTTGTGTTTGTCCAAATTGGTGCCCTAAATTTATTTTAAGGTGATTTTCATGATTGCTTGCTGCAAAGGGTCAAAACAGGCACAATTTTGCTCCAAACAATATTTATTAACGTTGCTTGAAGACAAACCATGCCTAGAACTTCCATCAAATGGGAATATCATTTCTTCTTGATGTCCTAGACACACTCAAGGATGCCTAAATTGCTATAGAGAATGCACATATATGGCCCAACCATGCCCATAAATCCTAAGAAAATCCCAGGAAATATCCAAGTGACCACCGATGCAAATAGGGGGTAACAGGAACTAAGTAAGGGGATCTCTCATGATGTTGCATGAGCTAATGATTTAGAAGGATGGTGCATGAATTCACGACTACTAACTCATGCTCTCAGTGGAACAAAAACTAGTTTAATAATTTGCTTCTTTGATGTACTCAATGAGAAAATAATTTACTTTTCAAATGCATTATATTAGATATTTAGAATTTATTTCTTCAATACAATAGTTTATGCTTCTCCAATATATCTTTTTGTGCATCTATATGCTCAGATTACGATTTTTTATATGCAGGTGCTTAGTATTCTGGAGTCTAGAAAACAAGCCAAGCAAATAAGACCATATATAATGACAAGGAAATTACGCATGGGAGAATAATGATCAGTGGGTACTTGAATTTATTTCAAAGATGTTGAGAATATTATTTTCATTCTTCACAGCTTCTTTGAAAGGGTCATTTTGTACTGCTTTGTGTGATTTGGAGAAACTTTACAATCTTGATTTGTACTAAAGGGACTTCTGGACACCATTAATAAAATATTAACAAGAATCCATACCTAAATTTCCAAGAGCCTTTGATGTCAAGATTGCCATTATATAGTTATTTTTTGGAATCTCACAAATTATTTTCATTTACAGGAACAATTCCATATGACATCAAGAAAGAGTCTTCTTTTTCCAAGTGCTAAACTGTTGGAGCTAATCTTCAAATCACACTTAGCATACATGCCAACTGTGGGTAACAATCATGAATTGGGTGTTGAACTTTGAAAGACCCAGGGATGCCTTTGTCATTTACTTATACTACTGATTTTATGGTAACAGATATGGGAATGGGCCCAAATAGTGACAACTAAAACAATGGTTGCCACTAGGATTCCAATGGACATCATCTAGAAGAGTTAAGACAACACAAACAAGGGGTTGATGCATGGATGTCAACATTGAATCCACCAGACCTGAAAATCCTCCAATAGAATAGAGGTAAAATCTTGCGAGGAAAGGTCATGAATATATCGCTAATATCATTAAGGATGTAGACCATATATATTATCATTTGACAATCATTATTCTAAGGAGTTGTTAGGGGGTTGGTTAGATCAAGTTGGTCAGGGTTTAGGAGAATAGTAATTTTTAATTGTAAAGTGAGAAGAGGCTACAACCTATATAAGGGTTGGCTCTCTCACTCATGACCTATGCTTGGTTTATGAGAACACTTCTCTGTTTTGAAGCAATTGAAGTACAAGGGTTTTCTTCACTTTTTGTAGGTGTTTTTTGGTTCTTATCCTTTAATGTTGTTAATTATGTGTTGGATTAAATAAAATTGGTAAATTTTATTATGCTATCTAATTGTAGAAAAGAAAATAACATAACTTAAAATGCAGACACTTTCAACAAAAAAAAAAGGATAAACATCAGTTGAGTTCCGAGTCAAAACAGAACTGCACCTTGCATAGACTTGTATTAATCTAGCAGTGACTTGTATTTCTTCATAATTTCATTAATTTAGGATGAATATAGATCCAAAAAGCATAATAGCTAGAAAAATCCAAATTAGATAAATAAGATGACATTGCATTGACATAATGAATCCAAATGCACAAATAACACTTTGTTGACTTCACTAAATAACCAAATATTTGTTGGCATTAAGATATTTCCATTCAAACTTTACAAATGAAACTTCCGTCAAACAGATTTTCCTTGTTATTTTTACATACACCACTTCCATTCATAGTTTTTGTCAAAACGTTCATGTCCCATAGGTATGCAACTCCACCTAATTCACTGTAGCCTTAAAATTTGTACACATCCAAGTTGATGCTCAAAGGGATGAAACAATACATAAAGAAGAGGTTTATAATGATGAAATTTTGTATCAACACCTTCATATTTTCCAAGTAACCTCCATAGGCATGTTGCAAAAATGACTAGTAGCTTCTTACTACTAGTTTCCTTAAACGACTGCTCATATTTTCTTGAGTGTGTCCAAAATACATTGTTGAGGCCCTAGGGCTAGTGCTGTTGTACTATTGTAGGTGACTAGTAGCACCTAGACTTGCTCTTTATTACCCTCCTCATCACTTTCAGAGTTCCCAGGTTGTTTTCTTTGGATGTTACAATGCCTAGGATGATGCAAACATAGCTCGAAGTTGTTGTAGGAGTGTGCAATAAGGTAAATGGTGGAAATTTGTAATGGGAATACTGAATATTTCAGAATGAATTACAATGAATGTTGAAAACACCTAATTTCATTAACAATAAGAGAGAAGCGAGAAATTCAAGTCATCCTACTAATAGAGGAACAAGCCAAAATAGTTATAGGAAATATGAAGCTAGAAATGTTGATTCTAGTTACGTAAAAAAATGACGTGCATTTTCTTCAAACAAGGAAAGTGAAGTTAGAAGCCAGAACTATGCTAACAGAGGAACCATCTATCAAAGGACAAACTCAGCAAGTCAAGATGGATTCAGGAAGAAGTAGGGGAGAATACTAGTCTCATGGGTGGTGCATTGGAAGTATTAAGATCTTAGGGGGGATTAAAACATGGAATTCTTGATTTATGTTATATAAGCCTCAAACCTTATACAACAACCCACCTAATTTTTTGTCTGTAGCATTATAACAAGGAGCAATAGTATAAGAAATATATGGTACAAGAAGTACACAATTCATTTGATGGCCAAATACAAAGTGATTGAATGCATAGTATCCCAAAATCTACATAACATATATAGGATGTCTAGTCATTTGACAGAAAATAAAAAAATGAATATAAGGTGGCATACAACTCTTGTCCAACTCATCTGTATTTCCAAATACAAAAAAAAAACACGAGCAATTTGTCCTGGGTTACATTTTACAAATAAAGGCAAAAGCAAGGTGCAGGGCCACAAGTGTCAGTACATTAGGGTAACACTTCCAAGGAGGTACTATATAGAATCCTTGAAAAAAATACTGCAAAACCTTGAGGTAGAAAAGGAGTAAATTTATAATCTACAGAATGCCACTACAACATTTAATTCAAGAGATCTACCTGATCCTGAGAGTTGAATGAACATCAATTTATAAAGTCATAATGACCACAAAATGTTGAGTAAAGGTCACCACTCCATACATCATATGCCTGAAATGTGGAGTGTTTTTTTACATAATTCCAACTTTATAATATTTGACTTCCCATAACTTCACTGAATTAGTGATCAAGACAAATGAGAAATTATCACTACAAAAGTACATAGGAGAATACCTGAATAATAGTCAAACATGGAACAAAAACTAGTGATAAGTTAGGCGTGACATCTATTTGGGTGGCTTTGTTTGTATTTATGCATGTAGACTCATAGTTTACCAGTGTATTGCAAGTAGATTCAACATCCCACAACTTTAATCTTGAATCTATACCTGCAAAACTTGCACAAACACTTCTTACTAAGAAATAGACTATGCAGACAATTTAATATGGAACAATTGTCCTAGTCATATAACAATGAGTAAAACAAAATCTACCACATTCAAAAAACTGAACAATAGAGATACACTTACTTCAGACATCATACTTTCCTAGTTCATTAATCACAGGAAATGTGCATTAAAAAAATGGTGTGAATTTTGAAGTACATATATTTGGAAAAATTGAAAACGTGCACACCCACACTAATTCAGAATGACAATGAAACAAAATAAACACTTCAGAATCAACCAGAAAGCTACAGTGTGAGGACATCTAGTGGTCCTTGACACAAAATCAAGGGACATTATCCTAAAAGTTCCCTTAATTTTGCCCAAAATTTGGGAAAAGTTCCTAGAATTTTTCCACGATGTCCTCCTGATGTGATGACATTTAAAACTGTTGACTCATGAGACCTATCCTGATACAGAGCCCCCAATGTTAGAATTTCCAAAATAAGAATCTCTTCAGGAACTACATCATTAAATTGTACTGATGTTACAAGTTCATTAACAAACTTAGGTTCATTGGTGAAAGAAGTTGTTAATCATTGGTGTCATTACTTGCTTGCACTAACACTTTAAAATCCAGAAGATGAATCTAGATGTACTACCACCTGATGTCTAGGTGTGAAAAGGGTCTTGCAAAGTGCAACATCGTTAGGATAAAATCTAAGGACAATAGGCACCTTGTATTCATCTACTAAATGCTTCAAAAGGTAGAGATCACTTTCAGAATGCATACTCAAATCAGGTAGATGAATAAATTGCATCCTTGAGTCTTTTTATGGTTCCACTTCAGAATCTCCCTTCTGAAACAAATTCGTCAGCATAAAATTAAAAATGAAGGGAAAAACCTAGCTGATATCCAACAGTGTCAGGGCCATTTTCAGTAGAACATGATAACAACACCAGATCGTCTTCATTACCACCCCATCCTCGAGACAAGGCAAACAACTTCACATTCAGAGAATTATCTCTAATTGAGCATTTTCCCACTGGTTTCTTTACAAATATAGCCAATATATGTATACTAACAATTACAACATCTGTATTTGAAGAAGCAAGCAAATTTGAAAGCTGTTGTTGCATAAAAAAAATATATCAAAAATCAATAGTAAAACATTAACATGCATACATCATTTGAATGTCACACATTGTATTCAAACATAGAAATAAAACATCATTATACATTTTCTCAAACATGACTTCAATGGCTTGTTTTCAAACTAGAGTTGATGCACTGAATTGATGGTATCCAGTAGCCCTCTTTGTTTTACATGTAGTCACAGATGCAATTTTATGCGTGGAGAATTGCTATAAGGGTTTTGAAATGTATGGAAATATGTGATAACACACATAACACCTGTGTCTGAATATGTATTGATTTCTCGTTTATGATGTTTGACCTTCTGCGGTCCTGGTCCCTTGGATGGTGCAGTTGTGAAACATGTTTGTATGCTTGGTATACAGTCAAAACTTGCATTCTTTCTAAGCTCTTACTTCCATAGATCTAATAGCCAATTTGTTTTAGAGGCTAAATGTGATTAGTTTGCCCATGCATGATTTCCTCGTGAAAGATAAAAGTTCAAAATTAAAATAACGAACTTTACAAATGTCCAAAGATGAGCAATGGAGATCAATGTAACTTGTGACATATTTGCATGAGGAGCAGCTATGTGGGAACAAATCCCAATGTGCAAGGAGGTTGTATTGCATGTGAATTTTGTCTATTCTAGAAAGGCACATTATCCAAGGTAAGAGAGGTGCATGCATGAGAGATATTCTCATGCTTGCATGCATGCAACTTCTTTAAATTTTAAAGTCGGGAGCTCTATTCCAGGTAAACTTGTGTCATGCACAAGGGCCCATTCCTCAAGGAGTATTAAGGTTAGGGATTAATATCTTTAAGGAGGCACCCCACTACATGTGTCTATATTCATTAAGCCTTTCTTCTCTTGGTCTAAAAAAGAGAGTGCTTTACTGTTTGGGTTAGACAATTTATTATTTGAGTTCAGTGTGTTTCATGAGATAAGTGTATAGCATATGTAATTTTTCTCTAAATAATAGAGAGAAATGTGATTGGAAGCTGTTGTATTAACTTGTTGTTCAAATATCCCATATGTTGTCTTATGCAGATCTAGTATTTTCTGTTACTTGTTTTAATCTCAAGTCTTTTGTGCTGGATTCTCTACACCTTAATGATATGGTCTGCATCCACTGCAATCTCCAATTGTGGGTGAAGCAACCTGAGAGAAACAATTATGTGGATGCCATTTCCTTGAATAAAATTGACATCATGGCTAAGAGGGTGGAAGATAAAAGGCCTATTATGAAGTACACACATGTGTGGTTAGAGGAGAATGCATTGGAGTAAGTGGCAAGAGAGGATTCCCAATGATATTACCTTTGGTAGAGGAGGGGGAGATTGAGAGTGGGATATCCTTTATATAATGGCCACTACCTACACAAACTAAGGAAATGGCTAGAAGACATTCAACTCTAGCCATAGGAGCTTCCTCTTCTAAAATACAAGTCGTTACCTTTGCCCATAAGAGGTGCAAATGCAATTAATAATCAATCGATGTATATGACTTTTGATGATGAGATGTGTTACCCCTTATTTGGATAGGGTGTTCACTAGGGTTTTCAGAGATCATTACGGAATGGATATGGATAGGAGAAGCAATATGAGAACTTTGAGCATAATATGGACTGTCTTGACCCCCAAAACTGTAGTAAAGAGGCTATAAGCAACCCTAAAACCAAGCTTGGGCACTTAAATTGGGAAACCTGGGCATGAAAGACAAATTTTGGGCATGCGTTGGCCTTTTATGCCCTTCAATCAGCATTGTAGGCATGGTTTGACCTTATTCTTCCATTCAATCAGCATTCTAGGCATTGTTTCAGCTTCAAAGTTCAAATTTCCCTTATTCTCCATGCTAGGAAGATTCAGGGGGATAAACGAAAGCAATAACAGATATGGGAAATTTTGAACTAATTCTGAGAAAGTATGAGGTAGTTTTGTTAATTCTGGGCACAAACAACCCTATTTGATAGTGAAAAAGGGGATGTAACAACAATAATTCATGCAATAAGGGATCAGATCCTAAAAGCACATAATCCAATAAGGTAGGCATTCAACATAATTCCAGAAATTTGTTGCAATATTCTAAGGAAGAGTGATTTCTAGATTTTGAGGAACATTATGAATGTCTATTTTATTATTACTTCTTGGATAAAATTATGGATCTAGAAGCTATCAAACATATTTTTTTGAAAAGCATGAATCTAGAAATATTCAATATTTCACTGTTGACCCTTGGAGAGATTTGTGAATCTAGAAGCCAAAAAAATTATTTTATTTTAAGGAGATCAAATAAAATCTTGATTAAAAATATAATTGCACTAAATGTTTTTCAAGAGTGCAAAAACCTCCCAACCTTGGTTCTATATATCAATTTTCAGGGTGGGTAAACCTAGTGTTTTGATAATTTCCAGTTTGAGTTCCTGCAAAACATTTTTTTATAATCAGTTTTTAATTCCCTTAGAGAACAAGGAAAATGCTCTACAAATTATATAGAAATAATAACATACAAATCACCCACAAAATTTCGATTGATAAACACATGAAGTGTCCATCCTCATGTTCCCACACGCAAAATCAACTCGCTTCCATTCTTTAAAAATGGTTCATTTTCATCGATATTGACACTTCATATAGAATCAGGATCCAAGCAAATTTGAGAAGAAAAATATCATTTTTTCTAACATATCTTCAGGATGCAGAAGTTAACCATAAGTTCCTATGGAGATCACTATATTGAAATTATATTATGAAACTCTATTATAGTCCTTGTACCATAGATAATCACTTTTATCTAGAACCATGTGTAGCTGCTCTAACAAGCCATGGGAAGAGAAATGGTCTTGTCCCTAGATTCCAACATCTTCTTTGCGCCCACATGGGATTCACCTTGTTGACTAATATCTTATCACGCTCATTCATAAAGGGGTGTTTTTTAATTATGAAAATAAGGTCAATATATTGTAGGTATGGGGGGTGGGGAGTAGGGTATGGAGGGTTTATAGGTATTGGGGGATATAAAAATGGGTATCTAGTAAAAATAGGGAATATCCCCTAGAAATAGGGTTTTTTGAATTGGAAAAATGTATTGGGAGGGGGCCTCAACAAAAGGATTTTGGTGGGTATTTATCAATATCTAATGAAATTATGGGTATTATTTAATATCCCATGAATGAAGGCACTATGGCATGGTATCACTGAGTAAAGACTCGATGTTTGTGCCATGACCAGCTTTTCGATAAGTTTTTTGTATCTCCATTTGATGTTGCAACATAATGAAGGGACTCCATGTTGACTTGCTCAATTCCCACTAAGGAAGTCTACAAACTAACCTAAACATTACATACATAAATCTAATTAGAAGCCTTATATATTCATGTAAATTTTCCGATTGCCTCAACTCTTTTGCTAGAATTCATCTACAAAAAAGTTATCACTAACCTTTGTAGTGTTATAGACCACATTTTTGTAGTCTGGCAAGACACTGACAGACCAAGCAGGTAGATGATAAGAGTTTCCATTGAATTGCATGGTTGTAGCATGCTTACTATCTTTGTTGTTGAGAAAGGAAACACATATCCTTGAACTAACTTTAGAATATACCGTTTCCTACATATCCACAATATTTGATTCCTAAAAGTCAGTCACTCGATTCCATATCAACTACTTTTAGATCAATATACAAAATACCCCAGTTTTGGTTAGTAAACTTATGTTCCATCCATTCATTTTTTTAGATTTTAAGGTTTTGGGTCAAGTCAGAGAGGGCCAAAACCCCAGAAATAGAGTTCCTACCTAAAAAGAACTAGGATTATGGAGGAACTATGAATTCCATCATAATTTTAATCAATTCAAATAAAAAAATCACCAAAAATGATAACAGTTTGAGTGCCACTTATCCCAAAGCCTCTCGGAGATTGTAATCAATAGTATTATGTCCTATAATAATAATATTAATACCCATATAAATAGTTGATCTTACAGAAAAAATTCTCAATAGATGAACAAAACTCAAGGTGTTTCCCAAGTGAAGTGGCATTCACATCCCCATTAATTAGAGCAGGTTCACATAGTTTTAAAGCTTTATGCAACTCTTTCAGATGCCCCCACTTCGACTACCTTATATTCCCTGTAACAATTACATTGTTACTCATTGTTTCATAATTAAAAGGAAAAACTAGAAATTTGGACAACCAATGGTTCCTAAATTCACATTGTTGAATAAGGATAATTAAACCAGAAAACATTTTTCAATGTAAAATGTTTTAAGTATCTTTATATACTCTTTCACTATAGAACATAATTTGGCAGTGGCAACTCTTGCATACCATATTCGTCAATTGGTGCACCATAGTCACAACTGGTGGTAATGAATGGGCCTCAAGTTGTCCGACCAAAGTTTGTAACTCCATGGTACTGCAACATAAAAAAACACAAGGTAAATAACATTATCCATTTGTTCCATTGAGAGAATCCAGGTGTTTAAGGGTTGCAGAGGTGTATGTTTCCGCATAAATCTTGGGTTATCGTGCAAGTAAAAACATAAACATAATATTGCTCAAGACAAAAGAAGACCAAAATACACCATGTAATTGTTTTGAAATGTTCCTCCTCTCTGGTAAAACTGAGCTAGTACAAGAGCAACATCCTCTGTAGGCCTGTGCGGGGTACTCAATCCAAATGTCTCAAACCTGTAATGAACACAATATTTATACATGATTAATAGGAAGCCCCTTGATTTATAATACTCAAGCACTTCTTGTAAATGTATTGCATCTTTTGTTTCTACAAAAATTAATGTTCTAAGTATTTATTTGAACACAATGATTTAATGAAAATCAAAATTTGGGAGCGCCAGTTATTATGCATTATAGTTGTTGTGAGGCAAAGAAAACTTTACCATCCTGACCAATACATATACATGGGTAAATGAACTAAAATGGGCATGCAAGGAAGACTTAAGGTCCCCTTTTTTCTTGGTGGTACACTTCTCCTTCTGCTCCTTCAATTTCACAGTGGGCTGGTCCCAGCTCTTTCTCAAGGCCCTCGTATTCCAAATGTTTTATTAGGGTAAAAATTACACAACTTTCTGTAGCAAAAAATAAGGTTTGTGGGTTTTAATTTCTATGAAATCTCTAGAAAATAATATCCTCACCATTTTTAGTCTCCATGGAAAACAAATTGCCTGCATCCCCCATCGAAATCCCCTTTTGAAGTGAAAAATTCTCAAGATACTGCTTGTCAAAAAAATTCCTGGCACTCTGCATTTGTTTTTCGAGCTCCCACTTCTTATAACTCTAAATGTTTTTGAGCTTGAGGAAATCATCCCTCTCCAAATCATGAAGCTCCCACTTGATAAATCTAATAATGATTCTCCAGCTTGGGCTTGACCACATTCTCGAGCACACTGACCTTGTGATTCGTGGCCTTGATGGCCTCATTGAGGGTTGGAAACAAAGTCTACAATGAAGCCACCTCCATCGGGACGTGAATGGACTTTATGTAAACCAATTAGTAGAACTATACCCACTTCCCACCACGAGCAAGGTGGATGAAATCATTGCTCCTTCTAGTGGATCCTTTCTCGTCATTGCCTGCCTCTAAATAGTACTTGAATTTGGGGATCTTGACACTCGCCAGATTCTCCTAATTGCGGTAGGGTTTACAATATCCTTGATGATATTTTTTTTCTCCCACAGTGTACTTGGCCTTCATGAGGGAGAAGGCCTAGTTCCTTCATGATATTGCCCATTGATTCCTTCGTGGCCATGATGTGCTTCAAAATCTATTGAAACTGCATTATGGGGGCATCGCTCTTCTTCTTCATGAGAGAACATGTCCCCCCACCATTGGGCCTTCATCACGCCTAGCCAATTCCTTGACATATTGCTTCTTCCTCTCGCTCCTCATCATTCAGTCAGTAGCCTATAATTCTGGTGGTCAGTGGAATTGTGATTTAAGGGAGGAACATCATTCAGAGGATGACGTTCTTCTTTTCTTGTCAAATCGATCGGTCAATAGCCTGTAATTCTGGTGGTCAATGGAATTGTGATTTCAGGGAGGAACATCGATCGAAGGAATGCCATTTTTCTTTTCTTGTCCATTTAGTGGGAAGAAATTGCCCCAAAATTAATTATTATTAAATATATAATTTTAAATTAATGATATTAAGTACCATACCCCAAAGCGGGGGAAATGAAACACTAAAAAGAACTTTGGTATGTTTAAAATGAACGAAAAATAATGTTTAAAATGAAAGAAATTATTTTTCAAAATTATGATTTAGCAAGTTGATTCATGGTATAGAATATAAATGATAATGTGTAAATTTGTATGTATTTTTGTTTTTAACAAAAAGGTTGTATAATATTTTTATTTAATAAGGAAAGAGTGAAAACATACATAGTGAAAAATGCTATAAAAGCTCGCAGTTTAAACATAAAGAAAGATGAAATTAAAAAAACATTTAAAACATAACTGAATGAAACACTTAGAATTTGATTGTGTTTGTAGTTATATAAACATTGAGTAAGTTACATTCATCCATCCATGGGTATGTATTCCCACACATTCATCCATATCAACCCTCCCTCCCACCCGGAATCACATGGTGACACACAGTCCCCTTCACACATGTTCCAATGGATCGCTAGAATCTAGGTTGCCCAGATAATCTTGTATATAAATATGAGTGGTGGGAATCAGTAAATTACAAACACGTGGAAGTTGTGCATGCACGTCGATAGCGAATATCGACACATTCTTGCCACTCTTCCTCCATTGCAAATCGCATCGTGAGAATTCGCTACAGTGGGAGCTTGGAATTATCACTACATGACTTTCCTTTCTCAATTTATCTCCTCCAAGTTTGGAGTGGGAACCGTGGTCTATATATTTAGTGAGGGAGTGAGCATATCTTAGATAATGATGGAGAATAAGAAACAAGGTATACACAACTTAACAAGTTTGCAGGTTGTTGAAGGACACATTTTAGTGTCCAAGAACTGTAATTTTTTTTAACTTCCCTCACCAAACTAAAGATCTTACACAAGCTTCATGTGTATTACTTAGTATTATATAGAGATTTTAATTCTTCCATAATTAGTTGTAAATGGCCTTAAGAAAGTTGTTTATGTGAAGCCTGCATTGTGTGATCCAAGTGTGTTAAGCGAAAGCCTAGGAGAAAAACAAGCTTCGAGTCACGAAGATACAAGATATTCCTGGCTAACTGCGCTGGGTTCGTTTCGGGGCTCACTCAGATTTAGATATTCTTTCACATTACCATCAGCCGCTAATCATAATATATGCTTTATTGAGTTTTTCCCTACCGTAATACACGCTACCCATTGTGCAAATAAGGACTCCCCGAAAGAATCCCAAGAAGATTTGTTTTATTAGGCACTACTGACAGAAAGAGCATATCAGAGGGTACGCCCAGAAAATTTATTTTCTGGATACTCCACACTTTTTCTCTAGCAAATTTCCCATCTCTCGGACGAATCCCTTTCAATGAATATTCAATCTACATTTTACGGATTTCTGAAAGAGATCCAGTTTATCTTTTCAACCTCGGCAGCAAAAGAATTTGGTCAAGATTGTAACTGGTTTTGTCCCAAAAAAGACAGAAAGATTGTTTGGTATTGGCTCTCTACCCATCACTCAAATCATCCCTAGAACCCTGGTGGTTGGGATCTACTATCTCTAGCAAAGTTTGTTATCCCTGAAACTATTAGGTTCTATAATCTATTATCCCCAGTTCTATAGTATATCTCTAGTTTAGGTCTTCTATCTCTTGGTTTCTTCATTCGAATAAGGAGAAGGATTTGGTTCAATCAACTTTTATAGAAGCAATTGTTGGTTTTGGAAAAGAATGGCAAGCCATTGTCATTCAGATCATTGCATCCTATGTGAGACATCAGATTTGTGAAGAGCTCAATAAATGTGGACACCATGTAGCTGGTACTAAGGAAAATCTCACTTAGTAGCTAAATATCCAGTTAATTTTTGCTCAGAAGGCAAGGAGTTCAGTGTTCATAGATTGCAGAGACCTTGTCTCATGCAAGAGAATTGAGAAGCTGGAAGCAAACTGAATTGGTCCTAGGGTTAGCTAGGAGCTTAAGGAACGTTCATTCAATAAAAAACTATAACATTAAGGAATGTGCACTCAATAAAAGACAATAAATTACTGACCGAAAGTAAAAATTAAGGAATGTGCACTCAATAAAAGACAAAAAAATTAGTAATAATGCTAGAAATAATAGGCCTAGATGGAAGGAATGAATGACTGGTCATTTGTCTTTAAACTTCACAAGGGAGAGGCTTAGTGTATGGTTGGCTCTGTTTCCAATTGTTTATCTATCAGCCGGGACGCCAACTGCCTTGATATGGATCAGTAGAGAGACAATGAAGCTATTTTTCCAAATTGTTTGTGGCCAAACCTGTGGATCCAATCCACTTACTACAGGGGAATGGTACTTGGTTTTCATATCCCTTTGCATTTTTCTATGAAAATGGAGGGGTACAAAATTTACACTATGATAATATCCCTTTTTCACTAACATAAAATGGAATTAGCATTGCCATTAACTATGGGACAACCCCCTTAATGTTAAACATGTGCAGGTGGAGGAGAATGGAAATAGGAACTATGATGGTTGAGTATTAGTTTAGAGGAAAGGGAGGGTGGGGGCATTAATAAAACCAAACCAAGGTCCCTTGATTCATTAAACTCACTCATGAGGTGAATAACCTTTGAGATGGTGTTGATCTAAGGATGACTGGAATTTGCTGAGTTCTTTTATGCTACAGACAACCATTAAAATGGTGTCTTCCTTCCTCCACTATGGAAGTGAACAACACTTAGATTTGGGCCTTATCTCACATTTGATACAACTCTAATATATACACTGTTGTTCCGAAATAGATCTACACTTCATCAAACAATCAATCCAATAACTAGAACAGGGTACAATATTTCTTCAGATCGTGCTAATAAACTTGCTGCTCCAAAGCCCATAAACCCTTTGCTGACCAGTCAACTCTTCGGATTCCTCATATTATATGCCAAGAATGATGAGCACTAAATATTCTAACTAGTTGTTTTCTTTAAAACATTTAGAAGTAACCCTTATTTGTGTCATTTGAAAACCCTAGATATGCTAAGCACTCCTCTGGTCCAGACTGCAACTAATACCAATGCTTGGAATCGCACCTCCTACTCATAGATAACCTAGAATTCACTGACTATAGATGACAATTCATGCACAGGAACAAAGAAAGTTGATCTACTTGTGTTGATAAGGAATTTTATTTATGGCATTTAAACCACTTTGCATCCTTTCCTGTAGCTGGTCATCTCATCATTTCTTTCCTTGCAGGTGGATGTAACCTTCTATTGGCAATTTTTTGATAGGCCCTTAACTGTAATGATACAACCTTGGTACCCCTTTTCCCTGTGCTATATTATGAGACCAGACTACAAAAACTACTTTACATTTTTTTGGTATGAATATAGAATTCCCAACATCATTCTAGCCAACAGAATTTGCATAATCCCTCCTCCAATTGAAAACAATCATTATCAAAGGGTCATGATTTGGACACGTATTCCTAGGGTAATTTGTAATTTTAATTTCTACATGCATGGTATTACCATTAATAGTTAAAATGGGTCAGTTGAAATGCGTTTATATGGAACGGTTCTATGGGCAACATTGATACTCTTAAGAAACTAGCTTAGTCCATTACTTTGATCTGTGTGAATACTTTCTAATCTACGGAGAAGCCCAATATGATGAATCGTATCAATTCATTCGTGGGCATCGATCTATCTAATATATATAGCCAGTATATTTATATTTATTAATTGATTGGAAGGCGAATCCACATAGCAAAGTAGTTCTCTATTCATAGCTTCCTTTTCACTAGAACTGGTACTGTATATGAATCAATACTCCTTCTTTATGTTTGATTGTTGAGCTCTTCTTTCTTTAAGTTTGTCCTGAGCCCTCATTCAAAGTCATTCATGAACAAATAATAAAATAAATCTGTCATCATTCAATGCCAAAATTATATAATCTAAAGAATTGTCTTGCAAATATCTATACCCTCAAGTGATGAGACTCCTGTCAAAACTTGGGTGATTTCACAATAAAATGCTCCACATTTTTTGTAGTTAAGTTTACTCGATTGAAAAAGTAGCACCACAACTTATTTTGGCTTGGTGATCAATGTAACCATACTTGATGGTTATCTTCTCCAACCCCATAATCTAAATTTGAGTGATAATAATGTTCATGTGGCTGAAGGAGTGGAAAAAATAGATAGAGGAATGTTGAACGACAGGAAATCAAATCTGTTTTTGAAATGCAGTAGGAATTTGGTATAGAGATTTAGTATCATGAAGAAGTGACTTCAACAACATAGAGACCCTAATTTTATGGAGAAACAAAAAACACTAGGATTAGTAAGTGCTTGGAGGTTAAGGCATGAAATCTGGACAAAATGCATATGGGTTAGTATATTCAGAACATATTACATTACGAGGATACTACTTTGCCAGAATCTAACTATAGAATGCCTATAGATGTAATTATTATCTCTTGGGTTCATGATCATAGCAACTCTTGATCCCTTTCCTTAATAGGTTACTACAAGGCATGCCTTTTTCTAAAAATTGATCTGGATTTTGTAATTTTGTAGGCTAAACATGGGTCTGATAGTCGGGTTGTTCATGTGCTTGTGGGAGAGGGTGTGAATCTAGATGAAATTGAGATGGAACTGGAAAAGATATGCAAAAGTATTCCACGTGGGAATATTGCTGCCAAGGCATTGACTCATAGAATTACTATTCTTTCTCATAACAAGGAGAAGGTCAGAGGATAAATAAAGTAATCGGTTTGTTTTTCAGAATAACCAAAACCCTTTCAGCGTGTTAATTGATAATTTGTTGTTCTTCCAGGGGATTTCCTTCTCTAATATGTATGCAACTGAGCACTTGATCATTAATGTTGAAGATTTAGATCAATGGGTGGACTATGTTGAGAATTCGGGTAATATGCTTGTATTTTAGTGTCCAAATGAACAACACATTAAGATAGTGAATTTGTTGACATTCATAATTCTATGCACTTTTGGAATTCTGTATGGTTTATATGAAAGTTAAGAGTTTCTGTTGCAGGTTCTATATTCTTAGGAAGGTGGAGTCCTGAGAGCATTGGGGACTATGCAAGTGGAACAAATCATGTGCTTCCTACTTATGAATATGCAAGGATGTATGGGGGTGTGTCGTTGGATTCCTTCTTGAAGTACATCACTATGCAATACTTGACAGACGAAGGCCTAAAAACTCTTGGTCCACATGTTGTTAATATGGAAAACGTAGAAGGTTTGGAGGCTCATAAGAGAGTAGTGACATTGTGGTTGCAAGATATTGAGAGAAGATCATCAGTTTGAGCTTTTAACAAGATGTCAAGGGTATCCATTTCTCCATGGTAATTTAATAGAGTTCATTGAATTTGTATATCTTTTTAAAAATCTTGTTCCTTGATATTTAGAGTTGATAGCCTAGTTTTTTTCTTAAAGTGGAAATCTTCTAGATTAGAGTGTTAACAAGTTTCTGGTGTGTATTAGTTAATTTAATCTGACAACCGAGTAGTGATGAATGAGTAATAATTTTCCATAAAAAATGATTTGATATTGAGGAAATATCATTAGTTTGAACCTTCTACATGGTTCCAAAGGAATGCAATTCTCCATGGGTAGTGTTGGAAAATTCATTGAATTCATGTATCCTTTGATTGATCAAAAGATCGTCCCTTGTTTTTCAAAGTTGATAGACCTAGTTCTGTTATGAAGTGGAGCTCTTCTAACTGTGTTTACCAAGTTCGTGTTATGTATCACCTGATTTGAGCAACATATTTGATTGATATAGAGAATGTGAGCACTAAATAATATATAATGAAGATCATGTAAGAATTATAACTACAAATCATAAGGTAATAAGTGGATGTGTCACTAGTGTACGTATGTGTGTTACGAGTCTTTTACCTTGGTGAACCGATACATTCCTAAGAGATTCAGACCGTGCCACCTTAAATGAGCTGAGAGGAAGCCACTTTCTTGACTATACTACATTATTTCTTATTTATATAGGAAATTGTGATGTTGATAGATATTCTAAAATACCCTTGTACCATTCTGGTACTATTATTGAGAACAGTTTTGAACATGGTAGTTCATTATGGACTCCAAGGGGTGGTTCACCTGTGATTTTGGGCAGGTGCTCAGTTGCCATAGAAAACTTTGCAAGTTGTACTGACACACAAAAGTTGAACACTTGCAAGAGTAGAAGCCACCTCAATATCCTTCAACTAATAATTGTTTATTGATCAATCCAATAGGGCATGCTGATCCACACAGATGTCGAGTAGATAGTGTTGAAATTTATGCACTGCATATATCATCCTTGACTTTTTATACTTGGCTGTGATATAGTTACAGTTGACCTTATTCAATTTCTTTCCTTTTGGCATTATAGATAGGGTGATCTAGCTGTTGGGCCAGGAAAGGAGCACAAGGAAGAAGTTCGCATGCAAGAAAAGAAGGAAAGTAATGGGTGCGACAAGAAGGAAGGAAGGTCACGAAGGAAGCAAAGGGACTAGCACAAAATGATAGGACATGTGCGCGATGGAGCAAAGGAAAGCTTGCAAGTGGGTAACGGTTAGAAAGCAACATGTGAAGATCATGGTCGCTAAAGTGGGTGTAAGCTTGTGGTTAAACAAAGTATGAAGGAATATTTTGTAAGTCAGGACGATAGTGCTTTGTGTCAGTCCCTAGCAGCTTGTAACCATTTTTGATGGATGAATATGACTTGTAACTAATGAGCAGTATGTATTCGACCCTGTGTGTTCCAATAGAAGATATAAATAGGAAAAACCTGTTCTGTATAAGGGTTGTTGTTGTAGGTTGTTGTTTGATGTTGGTTGAGGTCCATCATTTTGTTGTTTTGATGTGGTTTGAGTTAGAGTTAGCAGAAGAGAAGACTCAAAGAAGAGTCTAGTAGCAGTAGGCAGCTGTTGAGCCATAGATCTTGCAGCTATGTGCGCAGGCCACTAGGAGTAGAAGGAATCTGCACATGAGTGTGAATATGGTAAATAGAAGAGTCGATCCAGGTGGTGTGCGGATCAGTAGGAGTAGATAGAAGAATAAACCAAGGAGCATGAGAGCCAGAAGTCTAAGTCATAAAAACATGTCATAAGATTAGTTAGCAAGCCACAGGCTGCAAGGTGCTATATCCATTTCTCGTGCCAGATGAAGAGCACCTTGGTGATTTTTCTTTAATGGGTTTCCACATTATTCCTTGTGTTTAAACGGTTGATCGATGTTGTATATGTTGATGTGAATGTTTTCTATTTTCTTACTTTACGTTGATGAGCTATTATTGAATGCATGGTATTATATTGTACTCAGTGGATGAATGGTTGGTAAAGCGTCGCTGGGATATATATATATATATATATCAGTCTGTGGTTAATTTCTTAAGTTAAAATATAAGTTGCAAATGGTCTGTTAGTTTAAGGAATCAGCTGCGTCACACAAGTTGTGCTAGTTGTTGAGGTTAAGGACAAGGTTGAGTCACACACACTGACATACAGTTGTGCTCAGTCACACAGGAACTGACTCCACCATCCAACCATCCCATTTCCTTCATTGAGCTCCTTGGCTATGCTCCAAGGGACTATAATCCCTCGCCAACTGCGGAAACATGGTTCTGGTAGTTACCCATTAGATATCTCGGGTAAGACTGCGCCTGCCTCGCAGGTGTTGTCAATGGAATTATTTTGTTGGGATGATGTCTTGTGTTTTATTGTTGGTATTGTGGTGTTGTTGAACTACGGGCCAAGACAAGAAGGAGAAAGAGGACAACACTAACTTTATGTGCTTTTAGTGATTTTATAGTAAGTGCAGATGGCTATTGTTAGGTTTTTTCAACTATAATTTAAACTATATTGCCATGTTTTTGCTATGAAATTACGACATAATCATTTACTTACTTTTAAAATACAAACTATATTGCCATGTTTTTGCTATGAAATTAGCACATAATCATTTACTTACTTTTACAGTATTTTAAGTAGTAACATATTACATAATCATTTAATTTTTCATTATTTTAAATAATAATTACAAAATATTGATGTAGATATATAATTATTATTTTCTTAAAAATTTCTTTAATAAAATAATCACAAAGAGAAAAAAAAACATGGTATATTTTGATTTAAGTGTGATACTTTATAATATTCTCAATAAACATTTTAAAATTCTAATGGGTACGATACTCCACCATAAATTTACATNAAAAATAATAAAATTTACTTAATAATTAAAAATTATATTAATAAAAAAAGTTAAGTGAAAGTAAATAAAATTATATCCCCACCATTATACCATTATAATGGTGGGGATATAATTTTATTTACTTTCACTTAACTTTTTTTTATTAATATAAATTTTAATTATTAAGTAAATTTTATACCATTATAATGGGGGGATATAATGGTTCTTATTTGATTTTTTCATTCTGAAATATATATCATTGCTCGTGGTTAATATTAATTCAAATAATTTCAAATTGATATATTAGTTGCTGGTTAATGTTCAAATAGGGTAAGGTTATTTCACTTATAATGGTTTACAAATTAGTGTTTTATTTTAAATTGTGATAAACTAAAATTATAAAACATATTATTTTTATAAATGAATTTTATTTCATAAAAAATATATACATTAGGTTAAAAATAAATTTTATATACGGATTTTAAATTTTATATAAATATTAAATCTCTTAGCAGCCTCAGTAAAAGAAAGCTCGGGATGGAGTGCATTAAAACTTAGATCAAGTACCAGCATCGTGTCATAAAATCACACTTGGAAATCATAGAGAAACAATCTAAAAGGGTATAGTTCAGTGAATAAAAATCCCTTTCATTGTTCTATGGGAAATTCAATAGACCCATGGCTAGTTGGATGGGGTGGATGGTGAATTTTCTAGTGAAAGGGTGGCCTATGCAAATGCTTAATTAACCATTGAACTTGGAAAAAGACTCGTAAATTTGCTAGTGAAAGGGTGGCCTATGCAAATGCTTAATTGAACATTGAACTTGGAAAAAGACTGGTAAATTTGCTAGTGAAAGGGTGGCCCATTGGGGAGTAAATCCTCCAGCATAAAGGTGACCTATAATGGAATTTATCCTCTGAAACCCTGTCTTTATAATATGGTAATTTCTTCTTTAGAAATGTGACTTGTCAATGGGAAATTATCCTCTAAAAACTTGGCATATGGGGTGGTAAATCATCCTCTATAAAGACGTCCTTGTACCCGTAAACACAATTATTCAATATTAATAAATATTATTATCAATAACAAAATAAATTATCATATTTTTATAAAAATACAATCTACAACCAAAAAATAATATATAAATTAATAAATACTATAAAGAAAATATTAATAATTATTATAAAAAAATATTAATCACATTAATATTATACTTTTATTATAAATTAAAAGTAGTTACATCCGCTCATACCTAATATAATTATAATGATATTATATTTATAACATACATAATATAATTATAATGATATTATATTTATAATATAGAAAAAATTATTAAAATTAAAAACAATTATAATTAGTAAAAAACAAATTGAATAATTTTTTATACAAATCATAAACATCATATTTTATGAGAATTTAACTAAATTAATTCTATTATAAAAACATATAAATTGGTTTAATAAGAAAATAAGTAATTTAAATTAAACAAGAGCCACGAGGTGGTAATGTCACCGCATTTGGTAACAACTATTGCTATATAAACTATAGAAATATGGTACTTTGTCACAAATTTGTAACAAAATGGAAACTTATTTTGCCAAAATAATTACTTAGCCATCAAATTGATTTCTCAATGTTTTGATGAAACAAATATAATTAGAAAATATGAAAAATGTGTGCTAAGCATCCTTATTCATGAACAAAGACCCAATTTATTGCATTAAATATGGATACATCCACCTAAAATTGGAGAAGGGTGTAGCATACAGGTAAACACACAAATGGCTTCATTGAAATAGGTAGAATAAATAACCTTCATGGTGACCACTCAACCAAAATCATAAAATAACTACAACAAATTAAAACAAGCATATGCAATATAGCCCTTCAAGCCATGGTTTTTCTTTAAACATATATACATTAGATGTAAAGGGAAATTCCTATGAATTTCATTTAAATTCATTAGATTTCACTAATAACTATCATAATATAAACTAAATTTCTCAAAAATTGAATACAAACATCTTCTATGCTAAAAAAAAACTAAATAAGAAATAAATCACCTACTTATTGAAAAAATAACTAATATTTTCCAAATACAATTGTATACTATGTAAACAAATACTTTGTAAATGAATGAATGAACCAAACTATATGTTAAAAAACTCAATGAACCCAACTATATATTAACATAGTTTTGGTGTATAATGAACCCAACTATATGTTAACATATATTTGGTGTATAATGAACCAAACTTTTAAAAATAAAATCCAACACCAAGTTTAAAGTTAAAATCATTATATTATAGAGTTAAAATCATTATAAAACTCTCACTTCCGTGAACTTAAATTTATATCTTTATACATAAACTTCTACTCAAATTTGACCATTATTCCTTTAAGTTAATTATTTATTTCGTGTCACTTAAGATCCAATAATTTTGATAGTTTAAGTCGATTACTTTGGCTCTAGTGTCATGTCAAGACCCCCACCACGAACTGCCAAAGCTGGAGGCAACAAATAGATATCAAACGTCATCAAATACATAGACCAATTAGCATGAAGATAAATAGTTTTTAAAATTTTATTTTTAATAAAAATTGCACAACTTTTACAAAAACTTTGTCAAATATTAAAAATTTAACTTTTGTACATAGAATTAATACAATCTACCCATCTATATATCACCGCTTGGGGTGACACTGCAGATACTACATTTTTAGAGTTTTAATGAACTAAAAATTGTCACTGTCGCTCAATATTGTTTCTGGCCTGTTTAATTTTGTTCCCTCATTTTTCACAAGTTGATTTCTTCCATTCATAGCTAATCTTAGTCACTGAAATTATTATTTTAATTCAATAGTTGAAAATTTTAGCAATAAGAGCAATGATATTGCTTTTTAAAATGTGCATGGTTATTGGGTATTCAAAAGTAGCAATGGTTAATACAATTTATTTTATTTTGATTGTCTTCATCGTGTTTTACTGCAATAGCAGTAATAACTTTATTAGAGGTTTTAAAACTGCAAAATGTACATTGAGTTTGATGGTTCGAGTTAGACCTTTATGGTCAAAAGTCTCATTATTCCACTCACTATTGATTATTAAAAGTTTAAAATCTATTTAAAATCTTGATTGCAGTGTGCTACTCATGAAAGAAAATTAGATAAGTTGATTTGGGTTTCATTCACTAGTGAATAAAAGGGTTCACTGATCTTGATAAGATTTTTGACAGTTATTTTGATCATGTAAAAATGTGTACACTCTTAGATTGTTTTATATTGGTAATGGCATATAAAATCCATTTAAATGGATTTGGTATTTGATTATGCGATGACACTTGGCTGTATTTTTACAAATACTTTGGGTGAGCTAATGACACGTATAGACCATGCACATGCATGCATCCACAAATGTATGAGAGAACATGTTCAAGGAGTCCCTGTGGCCATTGGCAGAGACCATTGATCATCCATACGCGTTGTTTAGATTTCAGCTTGCAACTAATTCTATTAATGGGATACGTTTGACCTTGCATGCTCTTGCTCAGCATGGTTTCTAATCTATTTTCACACTACACTATTTCCCGAGGTAACCAAAAAAAGAACAAAAGTACATGAGACATTGTTTCAGGTCATATTCATGGTGTGCTGAATATGCAATTGATAAATCAGTGGGTCGTGTAACGGAGTTATACAACAACTGAATTCAAATCTTGAGGATCTCTAGATATTTTTCTGGCATTAATGGAAAGTGGGTGGTGATATCAGTAGAAGATTATGCACATGACTCAAATTAGTTCACAGAGGTATGTACTGCCCAAGTTCTACAACCCTGTCATTTTTTAAAGTTTAAAGTGGCATGAAATGGTACTTTTAAAATCAACACAAAGGCTAGTAATGTGCTAGTAATGTCGTAACATTGTGACCTAATGGTACCAAACACGAGCAACTAGCAACGATAATGTCGTTGCAGATTCGACTAGTGATCACTATGAATCAAACTGTAATATGTTACAAGAATGCTAACTGTAAATTTGGTAAAAAAACATTTCAAGTTTTTATATACAAACCTGCAAGCATTCGAGAGCCAAAAAAATATTTTGGTTAATAATGTCAAGAGGAAATACCTTGAACAATTTTTAAAATGTTGTTGCAATTGTGATTATCCAGGCTTATATGAGATCAAAATTTTTCTCTTACTCTGTATAATATAATTTATGCTAGTTTTTTTCTGTTGGAATTTATGGAACTATCATTGCATAATGTTGTTCTCTCCCTTGGATAACCACAATCTGTGTGATCTAAAGAACATGACTGTTGTGTTTTAATTAAAACCAGAGAAGGGCATTTTTTGAAATCTAGTTTTTGAATGTTTCCACTAATGATCATTGCACTAACCCATCATAAAATTACAACTAACCCATCATAAAATTACAACAAAATATACAACATGTAAATCCCTTCTTTTATTAAAATAGAACAAAAAATTCACATAACCTGCAAAATTATGCTCTTGAATAAATAAGAAAAATACGACACCCTAACCCAATAACCCAAAAAGGGAAAATGGGTAATGAACCATTGTTGATTTGTTAGCAAACAATTCTCGAGAATCAATGTTAGGATGAAGCCAGTTTGGTTGTTGACCATGGGTGAGAAAGAGATTTATTTTATTGTCCCACCGTGAGTGAGATGGCAAGTTTCATTCGTCCATGGGAAAGAAACTGGCTGGATCAAGTTCATGTTGTATAACCCACCTGCTCTGGTAGGCTGAATATTGTATTATAACATGTAACAAATAGAAGAAGGAGCCTTACGCAAGATGGATGTTCTAACTCGATGGAAGGTATAAAAAAATGAGGGTCGACAATGAATGACTGTGTTGGCAAGCATCCTACATTGGCAAGCCTTCTCACTCATACAAATAAGTATTAATGGTTGTATTGCAGTAATTCGATATCAATGTCTATGAGGTCCTCACCTCCTCCAATTCATCACAACCGGGTAAACAAGGCTAGTAAAGTATGATTTAGGTGCCCGGTATACCCCAAACAACTCAAACTTTCGAATAAAAAACAAATTCAGTTGCGTTTTTAAGGGTACCCATTATAATATTTCTCATTCGGGATCCATAACTCTCTTTTTTTAAAACAAAATTGATGAGCTTAGAAGGCCAAAGGCGGTTCAGGCGGTAATCACTCACAAATAAATCTAATTCAGATGCGCCATCAATGCTACGCCATTCTTCATGGATACTAGAAGAGTTGATAGCCATATCTACTAAGCGCTTCATTCATCTGATATTGGGTAGTTCCTAAACACTCAAGTAAATAAAGAGATAAGGGGGTAATGAACCATTGTTGATTTGTTATAAAACAATAATACTACAAATAATAAAAATTGTGACGGCCGTAACACATTACTCCAAAAAGGGAAAACGGGCACTGAACCATGTTAACAATCAAGAATACTAAAAATATTAAACATGGAAAATAAAAAGAAAATATATAAATAAACACGCTTACGAGATACTCCTGAGGCTAAAAAGATGAAAATATAAGTACCACAAATTAACAAGCAAAGGCATTAGGGGTCACTAACAACTGAACCAGAACCAGATAGAACACCTCCACAGGATTTGTTAACAGTTCTTCTGTTTCTCCTAAGCCATGACCTGTTGTACTTCGCTAGCCTCAAATGGGGGATCTGCAATTTGACCATAATTTATATGATTAAGATTAGGGTCCACGAACAGTCAAAATACCTTAATAAATCTAGAGTTCTATATTTTATCTGAGACATTTTCACTGGGTTCTAAAAACAAACCCTGCAACCTAACTATCCAAGCTTTAACCTTTTGATCAAATGACTGCATGATAAAAAGAAAGAATTACAACTTCGTTGTTTTCTAATCTACCACATTTTAAGGCCACTGCGTGAGCGATCTCTACATGGGTATCCATATGAGATCCTGATATTGCCAATAAAGTACCTCAAACAACTTTGGGATTTACTGCTTACAACGAAACCATAACCAAAATTAGAGTTGGCATTCTTGTAAATATTTGAACGAAACCATAACTTTGCTGCAATGCATTGATGATAAGCAGAAAAAGCAACTGTAATTATACTGTATGTTACTGGAGAAAACTAGATTTTATTACGGGAGGTCAAAATATATTGTGACACTAATTTGAGTATCTACTCAGATTGATCGACCTAGAATTTCAGCAAGGTTGAAGCTCTTACCATCAATATCTTTGTACTATGCTCCTTCTACCCAATGGTGGGATTTATGGCATTTACCTAACTATGATATAAAAGGTTCCATTTTGGAATTCTGTAACAGGAAACCTTCTTCAGTGGTGACTGGTAAATACCCTGCAGGACAGTGAAATTTATGGCGCGAGCTGTCATTTGAGGCCTCAATATCGGAACTTTGTGACATGAAGCTCCTTTGGGATTGATGGCACTAGCTGTCACCCAAAGCCTCCAAATTGGAATTATGTGACATGAATTCTCCCATGAATTGAATTGGCTCGTGGGTTTTTGCCATGAATTAAATTGACTGGCGACTTCTAATAATTGCTGTGACGTTTTTCCAACCACCAACACTAGAGGGGAGAAATAGATATCAAACGTCATCAAATACATACACCAATCAACATGAAGATAAATATGAAGATAAATAGTTTTTAAAATTTTATATTTAATAAAAAAATTCACAACTTCAACAAAAACTTTATCAAATATTAAAAATTTAAGTTTTGTACGGTAGACTTAATACAATTTACCCATCTATATATGTCACCCTTTGCGGTGACATAAAAAATACATATATATTTATTATTTTACTTTTTAATTTTTAAATAATAAGATAATCATATCATTAACATTTGTTAATTTTATTAAAAACCTAAAAAAAGATAAGCTAGAATAAAAAATTAAGATAAGCTAGAATAAAAAATTAAAAAGAGACATGTTATCTTAAATTTTNAATTAATTATATCATAAAAATACAAAAATTATATAAAGAAACAAAAGAACATAAGTTATCATAAAAATTAATAATATATATATATATATATATATATATATATATATATTAAATTTCAATTTTAAATGTGTGGTTGGAAAAAATTTGAATATTTTGATTGTTTTTTCATAATGTATATATTTTATTACTAAAAATTATATGATTGTTTTTTCATTGTGTCTATATTTTATTATTAAAACATATTTGATTATCTTTTCATTGTGTTTACATTTTATTATTAAAAGTGATCTCCAAGTTCAATGGCATGAATGCATTCAAATACTACAGATTTTTTGGAAATTAAAATTAGCTTTTAGTCACTTCAATATAACATTTATTATTATTTTTGTTTATAGTATGTAACTCAACCATGGTTATCTAAATTATACATTTAATGTAATGGAAAGTTGAGTTGTCAAGTATACCTTCCCCATAAAATGCTTAGTTCATTATATTTTAATTATCCCATATGAGACCCATTTTTTACCTGAAAATTCGCTTAATGGTTCCTCCCTTCTCTTCTGCCTCTTCTTTCTTTCTATTTTTTGTAAATCTAGAGTGATTTTGTGAGTCACTATCTGAATTATTTCTTTCGTTGCCTGACTTTTCATTGTTGGCGGTGGCTTTCACAGTCAACTAGAATTCCTCTACTCTACCCCAACAGATGACAAGCTACCCCCCCATAGCCTACTCGACGCTTTAGTAAGCTGAGGTGGATCTGTTTATTTTCTCGGAAAGTATTCCCACTCTCTTTCTGCAGAAAATTTCTCCCACACATTTTGCTTTTTCTCCCAGTTAGTGTTCAATGGCGGTTCGATTAATGATGGACGAGGCTCAACACTGTGGCCTGCTCCCAAGTCAATCAGGAACTTAAACAAAAGAGTTGGTAGTGAGAAAAGAAACTATTCAGTGAAGTTGTCATAGAACCTCTCTTCGATAATTTCGAGAGAGACTCTTCTTCCATGGCATGTTCTTCACAAAAATCGTCTGCGATTTTTTCAAACCACTCCGACAAATTTGTAGGTCCACCTCTCGTCATCCCCTGGAGTAAGTCTTTCTCTTTAGTTTCTACCAGATTTTTCATCTAGTAAATTCTTTAGAGACTGAGGTACATATTATACAAACTTTTCATGTGTCTTGGAGAAGAATTTATCCCTAGCTTACACAATAGTCAGTTTATTTCTTCGAGCGTAAATATGCAAATAGTTCACGATTTTATGCTCCCACCAATCCTTAATCTCTTGTTCTGAGATCATCTGCTCATGGTCATTTCATCAGTATCTGTACTACCGGCAATGGAACCAATGTTGTAATCACTCAGATTGCAAGGTTACCAATAATACACATATAGATTCATGTAATCATAACAGAGACAAGAGACAAAAATAATGGGTAGAATAAAACTTATATTACTTAATAACACATGTGGGTTCATACATAAACCAAACCAAGTTCTTATTTGAATCAACAACCTATTTGTACATTTACAATCAGCTATGGTAACTACCTGTTGGTTCACTCAACCGACATGACCGATGAGGCCGACCTGATCTACAATTAGTCGGCTAATGAGTCTAGTCGGCTAAGCCGACTAGCTCCTCCAACAACATTCCACTCAGGCAAGCTGACAGTTTGTAACTAGAGAATTCCTTCTTTAGCAAACTTCATGGAGTCTTTGACTCATGAACAAGACAAATTGGTGCAAATGGGTAACATCAAATCCACCAAGGATTAAGCCCTTGCTGCAGGTGTTTCAAATCAAGCCAAAGGAAATAATAAATCCAAGGGTTCAAAGTAGCAAGAGAAGAAGAACAAGGAGAGGCCCAAATCTTCAGATGGGGATTTGAATATTAGCAAGGACAAAGAGAAGAAGAAGAAAGAGAAGAAAAAATGCACTTATTTTCACAAAGGTTGGCATACAAAGAGTTCATGCATGAATAAAACCATTGACATGATGGTTCAACTCCTTGAGAAGAACAACATCCCACTTCCAGAAGGCGCAAGGAAGAAAGAGGGAGGTTCAAGCTCAGAGAACAAGGATAGATGCCATGCTTTCGTTCCTGGATCTTCAGTCTCTTCTTCCTTCATCATAGATTCAGGTGCCTCAAGGCACATGGATTCCATTCAATATTCCTTCTTCTCCATACATCCTTACAGTGGTCCATCCATCCTCATGGGTGATGACTCTGAGATCTCGGCATCTAGATAATGGGTACTTCAACAATGTGTTGTTTGTGATTGATATTGTAGTGAAACTACTCTCTATATGTCAAATGAAAAACATAGGTACAAACAAGAGAGGAACATTTACTCAAAATGATGTGGATATTTCATAAATTTCTACAGGCCAAGTTGTTGCAGTGGGTTTTGCTGACCATGATTCAAGAATGCATAAGTTTTGTCACTTTCTTCCTTACTACCAAGGGAATGCGCTCATGTTACATGCCAATGAGACCAAAAAACTATGGAATGAGAGGTTTGGACATCTCAACTACATGTATATTATATCACTAAGCAAATAAAAAATGGTTGAAGGGCTTCCAATTGCCAGGTTTTCCAAAGGCACATTCAAGGGTTTCAAAGTGGGGAAACATGCTGAGCTCACATATGAAAAAGGAAAGGAAAGGTGGGCTGTCCAAATGCTTGATATTATCCATTCATATCTGATAGTGCCTCTTCCCACACCCTCATATGGAAATTCAAGGTATGTGTTGACTTTCATAGATGATTTCTCAAGGTCCTACTAGGTGTATTTTCTCAAGCAAACATATAAAGTTTTTGAGACTTTCAAAGTTTTCAAAGATTTAGTTGAGAACCTGAACATGAGTGGGAATAAAATAAAGGTATTAGTAATAATAATGGAAAGGAGTATGTAAACGAGAATTTACAACACCTTTGTCATGAAAGTGGCATTTAGATGCAACATTCTGTGCCCTACACATCACAACAAAATGGTGTTGCAGAGCACAAGAATATAGCTCTAAAAGAGATGGAAACATGCATGATGAAGGATAAGGATTTACCTATTAATATATGGGATGAAGCCATAAACTATGCAACATATGCTCAAAACATATCTCCACAGAAGGCATTGGAAGGAAAAACTCCATTTGAGGCTTGGAGTGGTCAGAATCCCAATGTTTCTCATTTCAAGGTTTTTTGGCTCAAAGGCTTGGACAAGAATTCCTTCTGATAAGAGAAAGGCCTTGGAAAATCAAGGAAAGGATTCCATTATGGTTGGATACACTGAATATGAAAATGGATACAATCTCTTTGATCCCTCATCTCAAAAAACATTCATTGAAAGGAGTGTACAGTTCAAAGAAGAGCCCATGCAGGAGATCGAACTAGTCAATGGGGAATGCTCACATCCTCCACTCCATGATGATGTAAGTGATGATTATTTATATTATTTTTCTAATTATGATATCAAATATGATTTTGATGACATACATTTAGATCACGACACATCCATAAGGCCAAAGTGGGTTGAGAAAACCATACAAGCAACTAGTGATCTTGTTGGAGATCCCCTAGACTCTAGAAAGAGTAGATATCAATTTCACAATTATTTCTTCACTTGTGAATTTAATATTTCATAGAGATGATTTGTGATGGTTGGATATGATCCTTCATATCAAGAAGCATCACTTGACCTAATATGACAAACAATCATGCAAGAAGAGTTCAACTCTTTGCAAGACAATGAAACTTGGGAGTTGGTTCCTCTACCTTCCAAGAGGAAACTAGTGCAATGTAAGTGGGTCTATAGGAAAAAAGGTGACGATGCTGGTTTAGATATCAAATAAAAATCCATGTCATTTGCAAAATTCTTCTCTCAAGTACAAGTAGCGGACTATATAGAGACATTTGCATTGGTTGCAAAGATGGATTCTATCAGGCTAGTTTTGGCCATTGCTGCATCTAAGCGATGGGAGGTTCACCACATGGATGTGAAGAGTGATTTTATTAATGGTGATATTCATGAGGATATTTACATGTAACATCATTAAGGTTTCATTCATGATCCTTCACTTGTTTTGAGGTTGAAGAAGTCTCTCTATGGCCTCAAGCAAGCCCCCAAGGCTTGTTATGCCAAGATGGACAAATTTCTTTTTTCACTAGGATTTGAGTGATGAAAATACAATCCTAATGTATATTTGCAGAATATAGGTGACTCATTAGAGGTCATAGTGTTGTATGTTGATGATATTTTTATCACTAGAAGTTGCATTGATGATATAGGTTCAATTAAGTCTTCTTTGCATAGTGAGTTTTCAATGACTAACCTTGGATTGTTGAAACAATTTCTTTGCTTGGGGATCGCGAAATATGATGTAGGGATCAAGGTCATCCTATCAAAGTATGGTGTAGACCTATTATTGAAATTAAAAATGGATGAATGTAAGGAAGCCAAGAGTCCCTTTTTTTTGGGAGTGAATCTAGGTGATTTTGGTTCATCTCCATTGGTGGACAACTCACTTTATCGACAACTAGTTGGGAGCTTGTTGTATGTTGCATACTCTCGAACTTATTTGTATTATGCAGTAGGTGTTGTTTAAATATATATGTATGAGACTCATGAGATCCATTGGAAGGATACAAAAATGATCTTGCATTATGTGCTAGGAACCAAACACTTCGGGGTACACTATGCTGCTAGTTCTCCACTAGAACTAGTTGGATTTACTGATTCTGATTGGGATGGAGATTCCATTGATATAAAGTCCACTTCAGGTTATGTATTCATGATTGTGCATGGTGCCATGTTATTTTAAAGTAAGAAATAAAACACTATATCCCTTTCATTAGCTGAGTCCGAGTACAGTGGAGTAGTGAATGCAACTACACAATGTGTGTGGTTGCAAGCCATTCTTGGAGATCTTGGATTCGGATTTGATCCACCCACTGCCATTTGGTGTGACAATCAAAACGAAATCAAGATTTCCACTGATCCAATATAAAGATAGAGTACCAAGCACATAGAGATACACATGCACTACATCAGGATCTTGGTGCACGAGCAGATGATATCGTTGCAGTATTGCTCATCTACAAAGCAAACTGCTGACATCTTCACCAAGAGCTTCAAAGAGAATACATTAACCTATCCAAGATCAGTTATTGGAGTGGGTAAAACATGGTTATTGTTGATATTCACTTTCATATTTTGTTCCATGTCCATCTTCGAGGGGAGGTTTTGTTCCCATGAGATTTTCCTCCTTACCTTGGTTATATGGACAAATAAATTTTTGTAAGAGGTGACTTGAGCCTTAGTCGTGAAGGCCTCAATTTTTTATGTGTTTACACTAGGTAAGGATTAAGGGGGGGTGTTAGAGAATCATACTACCTATTACGATGGTCATATACACCTAGGACACATTTTAATTTGTTTTGTACTTATGTCATATGGTCCAAACCTTGGTTATGTTGGTAAAGCAAGGTATTTTGGTGCTTTGGACTCATTAATGAACCCAGGAACCCATATTTGATAATTCTAGAGACACATGCACCCTCATTTATGAATTTTCAGTCCTTGGTGTGCTCCCACTCCTTAAAACAGGGAAACTGGTTGACTAGAGTTTCCCATGCATGGCATTTGGGTGTTTTTGGCTCTTTTGGACCATTTATTGCTGCCTAGAGCCACTCCCACTCACCCATGCACTCCACCATGCCTATCCTACCCTAATTTGTGTACTATCATGCTTCATTCACTTTCACATGGATATTTGTGACCATTTGAGGTGGTTTGGGAGCTCATTGGTCCACCTAGTGGGGTTTGAGGTCTAATCTAAGCCTGCCACATGTATGCATCCAATTTCCCTCCAAAGGATAACAATTTTATCCTATTGTATAATAATGATGTTACAAACATATTTACATGTTGGACAGTAACATAAGCTTCAGATATTGGCACTATTCCTATGTGTTAATTTTGCTCTTTTCACTATTTTTCGGCATAATTTGTGAATATCTTGCATTGTGAGGATTACCTTAGCTCCTAGATCTTATTGTGAATCATATTTTCATAGGGAGGCCTTATACCACACTTCTACTACTTGGGACATACCATGAAAATCATTAAGAATATGGTCACCCTTGCAAAGTGTACAAGAGAACTTATGATTATGAGGATTTTTTGTGGGAATATCAATACTCTCAATACTAGGAGAAGTAGTTGGTTGAGGTTTGGTTTCTTATTTGTTTTTATACTTCTTAATTTTCATTTTTTTTCTTCTTCTTATCCAACTGACTACTAGCATCATAAATTTCAATAGGAGAAGAGGGAGAAAGGGGAGAAGACACATCCGACAAACAAAGTGGAGGATCCACATAAGATTGGTGTTCTCATGACATAGAGTTGGAATATGAAACAATTGGTGCACTTGGGATAACCATAATGGAGAATAACCATATAGGTATTCCTATATTCGATTCGGGAAGACTCAACATAGCCATGAAGGGAGGACCAACACTTCCATATGGACTAAAAACAAAAGACTTGCCTTGAGAAGGGATCTCTTAGTTGGTAGTCCCAAAAGGAATAGCCATAGCTAGGTAACAAAACTATTTTGATCTTGAATAAATTTAACTGTACATGCAACACACACTACTCTATCTATAGCAACAAGAAAATATGCGAAAGGAGTGGATAAAAAGTATGGATCCTTATAGGATTGTCAAACCATCACAATGCGTGATAGACCGTAGGGTCCAATAGTGATACTTGACAAGGAGGATTGGAACTGTATCCTTTCATGTATACCCAACTACCTGGATTAAATGTGAATAGTAGCTCCTCGAGTGATGTTCTCAGTGTATTGTGACGATAATATGACCAGAGGGATTTTCTTAGATGGTCTCAATATCCCTAATGGTGCCTCCCGATATACACAAGTTGTGTGGGAGCTCAAATACATAGTAGTGTTGTATAATCCACAACCGTATGAAAGGGGCCTTCATTTATACCATTTTCATGTCCCCAATTAAATCATTTTCAAATAAATAGGTAAGTTGTCTTATCCATTTCCTAAAGGTTACGTGGAAAACTCAAACTATTGATATTTAACCCCAATGCCTATAGTTTCACATGTAAATTCAAACTCATATTTATTGAAGGTGGAAAATGGGTCAATAAATTATGGAATAATTATTAAATTCTCCAGAATGAAGTGGTAATGGGTCCTAGTTAGCCATGGGGGCGCATAAGTGGATGTGTGGGGTCCACATGAGGGAATATTCCTCAATTACACATGGCATCATCCTCAAATTCGAATTTGGAGGAAAGAGTTATTTCCAAGGTGGTGGATGGAGAGTCATAGGATAAATTTAGGCAATTCCAATATTCTATGATAACTATGACAATCATTATGATAGTTATGAAAACTCTATGGCACCTTATATGACACTGATGACATATTCTCTTACAATTATGAAATATTGTATGACATATATGACATGTAAGAGCTAAAAATAGATCCAAGATGGCACATGAGGTGTGTGGGGGGATCAAGGAAGCTACATGAAATGTTCCAAGTAAAATTTCATGAAGGGAGAGTAAGGAAATTAAAGGCAAGTGTCTCTAGGGTTAATGTAATGACCTAGATTAACACTAATTCAAGTTAATGAACCAACGAGAAGGTAATTCAAGTTTAATAGAGGGAAATAAGTCCAAGGAGGTTATTAAAATAGGATTAATTCGATATGGGGCTTATTTTCATGATTTTTAATTTTCCTTTTGCATTTTGGAGAGATTTTTCTTGTCCATTGCACGATGGGTGTTTACTCTCCTTGCTTGAACCAATTTCGAGGGAGTTGGATTCCTTTCCAACCTTGTTGATGAAGAGGCCATTAATACCTATAAATGGATCTTATTTATGGTGTTTATTTTTAGTTTTAAGGTCCATACATATCGAGTTATCGTCTATATCCCCCTTCTCTCATTCCTTCTTGTCCATTCCCCCATACTCTCATGTGATGGCACACTTGTTGGAGTGGTGATTGCGCTTTGATGAGTCCATTTGATTCCAAATATTGGGTATATTATGTATGGATATGTACTCTTATGTCCATATTCTCTGTATTTCAAAATATAAGAAATCCATGTGTTAAAGGCTTGCATTCCCATGCTCTTGAATAACTAGTTTTCATGTTTTTGGCTTCAAGCTTGAAAGAGTTTTATATCAGAATTGTATGAGGAATTTTCTTTGATTTTGATGATTTTGTGATAGAAATTTTTTATTTTGTATATTTACATTATATTTCATCTTACTATTTGAGCCATTTATTCTACTGTTCATGTGTCAAACTTAAGCTAGTAATGCGATTTATCCATAAGCAATTTCCATGAAAGCTACCATACAGATGTTGTGCCTCATAATAAGTTTGAAAATATTAATAACAATGGATAATGACATCCATTGATGTGTTATATGCATATCCATATGCTTTTATGAAATTTGGGAGGTTCGTATTGCATCGGGAGAGCCAAAAGTGTCATCTACGCTTAGGGGTTTTAACATCAATTTTTCTAGTGTATTTGTCCTTCATAGTCTAGGGTCAAAATAAAGCTGTATAAGTACTTGTTAAGTGTATAAGAATTCAAAATATGTGTTAGGATGTCATAATATCCCTCAATCACTTCCATACAAAATTTGAAGTCATCTAGGTGCATTTGGATCAATTTGGGTTTCACTAGTCCAAAGTTAGAAATTGCCCAAAATTGTGCAATTTTTTTTTGTTTACAATAAATGTACATCACTCGGGTCCAGGGAATTTCTACCACTGGATAATATAACCACAAAACATGGGATTATAAGCCTTCAAAATCACTCGAGGATCACACCTGGCTTGGCCCACACCAACCCTTATAATGGATGGATTTTTTGGGTGTCTCCTCCCAACTAACTCACCCCTAAATGGATTGAACTTAGGTATCCTTTCTGATGAGACCCACACCTTAACTGAATAAGCTAGCGAGATTTATCAAAATTGTGCAAACTTGAATAACATGTGAAAATTAGTTTTCTGATTCGACCATTGAGTGTATGAGTTATGCTAGTATGTTTTAAATACCATAGGTTCCTTCCATAAGAAATTTGGAAAGGTTCGGTGGTGTTTGGAACCAAACCAAAAAGGACTAGTTTACTAATTTTTCCTAGTTTCAAATTTAGACAATGTATTGAACGAGGAGGTATGTGAAATGGTTGTGAAAATTCCTCAACCATGCCATATTAAGAAGCCTCATATATTAGTTTGTCAAGCCTATCATAATCGTCACAAACTTGATTTCCTCCTAGTGTTCTCGGGAAAATGGGGTATTTTTTTTCCAAAAATATTGTATAACCAAATCAACTATATTAGTTTCTTTGAGTATATGTCCACATAAACAAGTACATTACCCTTTATATAATTTATTCAATCAATCTCATTTAACTTCTCTATAAAATAAACGATTTTGAAGCTATGGCTTTTAGTACAATCTTGAAAAATCAATACAAAAGTTCTTACCATTTTCTTTGATCTAATATGGTTAATAGTGCAAATCCTTTCATCAAGTATCTTCCATTGTTCATTGAGTATAGAAGAACAATAATAATATTACAAGTTACAAGGAAAAACATACCATGATAACTCTAATATATTATTCCTTTCTAATATTGCACCTTTTCTAGTGAGGTATAAGGAAAGAATGTACATAACATTAAGAATTTAGGCAATGACAATATTCTATGATAACTATGATAGCCATTATGGTAGTTATGACAACTCTATGACACCTTATGACTCTTATGGAAGATTCTATTACAAGTATGACATATTCTATGACATCTATGACATGTAAGAGCTAAAAATAGATCCAAGATGGAACATGATGTGTGTGGGGGGATCAAGGAAGATTCATGAAAGGTTCCAAGTCAAATTTCATGAAGGGGGAGTAAGAAAAGTAAAGACACATGTCTCTTGGGCCAATGTAATGACCTAGATTAACACTAATTAAAGTTAATGAACCAATGAGAAGGTAATTAAAGTTTATTAGAGGGAAATGAGTCCAAGGAGGTTATTAAAACATGAGTAATCCTAAATCATAAATGGAGTTTATTTTGATCATTTTATAATTTTCCTTTGGTGTTTTGGAGAGATTTTGCTTGTCCATTGCACAATTCATGTTTACTCTCCCTGCTTGAACCAATTTCGAGGGAGTTGGATTCATTTACAAGTTTATTGATGGACAGGACATTAATACATCTCAATGGATCTTATTTATGGTGTTTATTTTCAGTTTTAAGGTCCATACAAATTGATTTCTTGTCTATCTCTGCCTTCCCTCATTCCTTCTTGTCCATTCCCCCATATTCTCATGTGATGGCGCACTTGTTGGAGTGGTGCTTGCACTTTGATGAGTCTATTTGATTCCAAATATTGGGTATATGATGTATGGATCTGTACTCTTATGTCCATTTTCTGTTTAATAAATCCATGTGTTGAAGGCTTGCATTCCCATTCTCTTCAATAACTATTTTTCATGAATTTGGCTTCAAGCTTGAAAGAGTTTTATATCAGATTTGTATGAGGAATTTTTTGTAAGCTTGATGTTGTTGGGAAATAAATTTGTATGCTGTATATGGCCATTATATTTCATGTTACTATCTGAACCATTTATTCTACTGTTCATGTGTTAAACTTAAGCTAGTAATGCAATTTCTCCATAAGCAATTTCCATTAAAGTTACCATACAAATGTTGTGCCTCATAATCAGTTTGAAAAGATTAATAAACATGGATAATGATAGACATTTATGTATTATATGCATCACTATATTATTTAATGAAATTTTGGAGGTTCTTATTGAATTTGGAGAGCCAAAAATGTCATCTACCCTTGAGGGTTTTAACATCGATTTTCCTAGTGTATTTGTCCTTCTTTCTCTAGGGTCAAAATAATTTTTTAGAAGTATTTGGAAAGTGTATAAGATTTCCAAATATGCATTAGGATTTTATAATACCCCTCAATACCTTCCATACATAATTTGAATTCACTTGGGTGCATTTGGATCAACTTGGGTTTCACTAGTCCAAAGTTAGAAATTGCCCAAAATTGTGCAAACTTGAATAACATGTGAAAATGAGTTTTCTGATTTGACCATTGAGTGTATAAGTTATTTTAGTATGTTTTAAATACCATAGGTTACTTCCATAATAAATTTGGAAAAGTTCGGTGGTGTTTGGAACCAAACCAAGAAGGACTAGTTTACTAATTTTCCCTAGTTTGAAATTTAGACAAAGTATTGAAGGAGGAGGTATGTGAAATGTTTGTGAAAATTGATCATTCATGCCATATTAAGAAGCCTCATATATCAGTTTTTCAGGCCTTTCAAAATTGTCACAAACCTAATTTCCTCCTAGTGTTCTCAGGAAAATGGGGTATAGTTTTTTCCAAAAATATTGTATAATAAAACAAACTATATTAGTCTCTTTGAGAATATGTCCACATAAAAAAGTACATTACCCTTTATTTAATTTATTCAATCAATTTCATTTAACCTCTCTACAGAATAAATGATTTTGAATCTATGGCGTTTAGTACAGTCTTGAAAAATCAATACAAAAGTTCTTATCATTTTCTTTGATCTAATATGGTTAATAGTGTAAATCATTTCATCAAGTATCTTCACTTGTTCATTGAGTATAGAAGCACAATAATAATATTAAAAGTTAAAAGGAAAAACATACCATGATAACTCTAATATAGTCTTCATTTCTAGTCTTGCACCTTTGCTAGCGAGGTATAAGGAAATAATGTACATAAAGTTAAGACTTAACCATTTATCCCTAAAAATTAATACTTACATCTAGTAATGACTGAAATAGTACATTTTTATTTATATAATAGACTTATGGCATTTTATAGGCTTATATACTATTCTAGTAGTAACTTAATGCACCCACCCTTTAATTTCTATTAACATCCTTCAATAAGAAACCATTTACGCATAATTACCTATTGGAATATAACTTCACTAATATTCACATCTTAGATGTATGGTAACCCAAAAGATTAATATATCTTGTGTATTCATTTTATAAATAAGGGGCTAACCCATCTACTAAGTTTTTAGCCAACATTTCCCATAAGCATACTATGTTCACAAAACTATTTCACATTTAAACCTTGAATGATAGTATGCAACCTTCTGAGCAACTTATCTCTAACATACTTGCTTGGGAAACTGAAAGCGACATCGACTTTCCTCCCAACTTCCTAGCTCTATATGGCGTATATTTTTTCACCTAGAGCCACCTTCTAGCTAAGAGATGAATCCACTAGGATAAAAAAGGTTATTGAATCTACCCATGGTTCTTCATCATAGCCACAACATGGAACAAATCTACATAACATATTAAGGATCTTGACTTAAGCATTGATCTTGGATTTACAAACCTATAGGTTCAGCTTCATATTTGAGGGATTAGTTCTCTCAGGGAGTTCAATTCAAGTAGAATACGTTTATCTCTATTGAAACCAACCACAAATTCAAATTCTTAAAGTTAATGTTATTAACCTAGTTGAGAAAATCCACAAGATCAGTGGTGAATCTAAGTTTAAGTGCTTCCAATAGTAATGAAATATAACCAACCTCTTATGAAGATACTCCTGCATTGAGGAATCCATTTTTTGGCATCGAAAGGATTTTAGTATGTAACAATGCATTTAAGGTTTCACTAATCCTCACTACTGAGGCCAACACTCCTAGTCAAAAGAGTATAGAACACATCTCAACCAGTTATGGTTTAATTTCCAGCTCTCAACCTCAGAGAAAATAAATGTAAGACCGTGCATTTATTTAGTGAAACCAAAGATTGGGGCTAGTCTCTTTCTTGATAACCTCTCGTATCATACAACAATTGTAGTTAGATTGGGACCTCTCTCGACAAGTTACATCCCTATACATAGTCAAAGATAAAAGTGAGGGATTCAGTTTCTCCTAGGAAAGATGCCCCTACTCACAGAGTTGTAATATTATTTTTAAACATTCAGAGAAGGAAGTGGGTTTCCAGATAGAGACCGATACTTTGAGAATAAAAGTAACATAGAAAAATCTAGCAGAAAGGTCTATGTTTCAATGTCATCGGGTATAGATTTATTGGGGAAGAAAATATCAACCTTTCAAGAAAGATCATGTTATCCCTAAAGTTGAACCTAGACTACACGGGTTAAAGCTTAAAGAAATCTTAAAAAAAAATTCAATAAAATCAAAATAAAAACTAAGTTGCTATATAATCAAAGATATAGGAAAATCACATAACCATTAAAGATCTGTATGACATAAAATGGAATACAAAATTCAATATCAAGGGAACTACGAGCATGAATTTATGGAATGAAACTAACTCTGTCACTAAATGTTTGAAAGATAACTGTATTTTATTACAAGAATCATGCAATGGATTGTATTCGACCATACACAGGGTAAATCATAAAAAACACAATTCATAAAAATACAAAATCAGCTCCTAACCATAATCATATCAAAGCAGAACTTGTATTGAAGATGCAGAGAGTTTCATGTTATATAGTATACATCAAAATTGGATTCCCATCTCTGATTGCCGCCTCTCCTATCTAGATACTATCCCTTATATACAAAACCTCTGAATTTCTGAGATAGTTATTAGATCTTATTTCTATGGATCGAATCTTTCAAAAATAGAAAAATCGATCTTCTTAAAACAGTCTAAATACAAGTGTAATACAAAATACAAACATAAATAGACATATGTTATATCTAAATTGCTTTCAAAAAATAACTACGATTCTAAGTCTAAAGACTCTTAGAAGCCTCTACCAAGACAGTTAGATCACTTAAATCCTAGGATCTTTTTTGCAATTTGGAAAACTCAACATATTTGTCCTCCATTTGATTGTACATGTCCTTACTCTGAGTCTTCATCTGTTTGAACTCCGTAGCAGCGACAAAATTCATCGGCAAGCTAGTTAACTAAAGAACCACAATGACAGGAGAGAGTCCGAGTAAACATCTCCGTAGTGTCGGTATGGCAGCGGACATGGCCTCTGATCAATGAAAAATATTATTCTGATAGCAATGAAATTAGTTCATTTCCCCTCTGAAGCAATGGGAGTGTTCTGGTCTAAGGCGTCGATGAGCTTTAGTTCATTTCCCCTTCGAAGAAACGGGAGTGTTCCGGTCTAAAGCGCCGATGAGATAGAAGACTAAAATTTCGATCACCGATGAAGAAATCATCACCATGCTAGTGACTTAAGACGCCAATACTGTGGCATCATTGATGTTTGAGGTGCCGACGTTTAAAGGTTAGAGCTCCTGATCGACGATTCTTTTCTCTTTCAAGATGTCTTCAGATAAAATAACTTTTGATAATCTGCATTTTTTCTCTGTAAAAACTTGGTTTGTCTACAAAGATCTCTTAATCTGGTTCAATAGATTCTTCTTTCATAAGGACCATTTCTTCTTGTGGAAGCTTCGAGACTGAACAATATTCTGAAACACACTTGTTTATTTGTGTAGAATATTTCAGGTAGAAATCCTGCAACTCTTTGAACATCAATGAAATTCTCATTATCTAAGCATGACCCTTGAATGCATGTACAGTTTCTTGAAAGAATCATATATCATGACAATTTCTTCACAGTCTTCATGATTTCTTGTTTGCTGGTACCCCTATTGCTTCTGCAATACACTCTTCATTCACCATGATATTTAAACTCTTGAGTTGAACCATTCCATCTTTGTAATTTTTTTATGAAAGCCATAGTCACCTGTGTATGATAACGCTGTAATTTTTGACAGAAAGCAAACCATCATGTATTTCTCATCAACTGGGATGACCTTGGAAATTGCAATATCCATTGTGTGTTATCGAGTTCCAGTCTGCAAATCAGGCCTCCTGGTATCCTTTTCACCACAATTTCTGAATCTTCTTCCATTGTTACTTTCGGAATTCTGCAAACTTTCCCAAAATATAAACTTCATAGAGCTAATGAAATTCGAGAACAATAATATGATAGGTTATTAGGGAAATATGGAATATCACTGTCAACTGTCAGTACTGTCAACATTGGTACCATTTCTCATTACACCAAATACCTTGATTTCATATAAAGAACATGATGTATAACATCATTATTTAGACAAAAACCATCAATGCAATATTTTTAAAGAATGATGCCAGTTTAAGGACTGTTTCCAGTTTAAAAAATCCAAGTTATAATTAATCTTTCATAAAACCTCTTGCTCTTAATATAAGTCCATAACCTTAGATAATAAATGATTTAAGCATTTAAAGGAAATCACAACAAAAATATAAAAAATATGACACTCAAAGGTATAAAATGAAGTAAAATTAAAGAAATGAACTCAATCATAAACCAAAAACTATAAAACCCTAAGATAAAAATGAAAAACAATCTTAGAGATAACATCTGGCTCTGACTGGGGACAAAGCTTTCCCTGTGAAACTTTGAGAACATGCTGACCTGTGCCTTTAGAAAGCTGCTAAAGTCCTTTCTGTCTTATCAGGATGGACTCTTATTCAAAGCAAATGATATATACAGTAAATATGTACAATAATCCTTTATCCCTCAATATGTGTAAAAATGCTTTAAAAAACGTCCATTGACTGGACCTGCAATTTCTTCACCATTCAAATTTTGCAAAACAAAGTATTGTTTCCCAGAATTTTGATAACTGTGAAAGGCCCTATCCATAAATTATCGAACTTCCCATGCTTACCTTTTTCATCCTTTCCTGCATCCCACATGAGAACAAGGTCACCCACTGCAAAGACATCTTTTTTAACTTTCTTATCAAAGCTTTCCTTCATCCTTTTTCTATGCATCTCAGCTGTATTTTCAATAGTTTCTCTCTCATGTTGCAATTGAATTATCTGAAACATTCTTCTTCTTATATCATCAGGTTCTTCCTTTATTTCCTGCAGAAATTTAATTACGAGAGTAACTAATTGAACAGGAAACACAACATCAACTCCATATACCAATTGGAAAGGGGATGTCCCAATTGCTTTTTTAATAGTTACTCTATGAGCCCAAAGAGCAAATTTTAATTTGGTATCCCAACTCCTTTTATTTTCAAATAACATTTTCCTGATATTGTTCACAATATTTTTATTACTGGATTCCGCTAATCCATTACCCTATGGGTAGTATGTTGTGGACTGTTTCAAGTTAATATTATTTTCTTCGCAAAATTTCACCATCTTTTTCGATTTAAAAGTGGGAGCATTATCAGTGATTAATTTCCTAGGGAATCCTAATCTACTAAGAATATTGTCCTGAAGGAAATTAATTATGACTTGTTCAGTTGCTCTCCTTGTGGGAATTTCCTCCACCCATTTAGTGAAAAAATCAGTGGCAATTAAAATCCATTTATGCTTACCATTGGAAGGAGGATGAATTTCACCTATAAAGTCTAAACCCCACTGCTGAAATGGACAATTTACTGTTATAGGCTTCAAAGGTAATGACTGAAGTTTATGCTTACCTGCAAACTTTTGACACTCCACACATGATCTGACCGGATGATACAAATGTGAGAAAAGGGTAGGCCAATAATATCATGGTCTTAGGATTTTAAAAGAAGTTGCCTTCCAATACTTGTGCCCACCACATAATCCATTGTGTAATTCAGAAGTAATAGCATCAACCTCTGATTTCTCCACACACTTCAACAATATTCTTCTAGGATCCTTCAAGTACAAAACCCGATCTATTAAAACATACTTCATTGCTTTAAGTTTTAATGATCTGCATTCAATTCTATAGGGCATTGTAAGTATACAAGGAAATATACAATGTCTTTATACCAATCAGACTCACCATACCTGCTATAAACCTGCTGCTTACTGTATTCTGTTGCCATATCCTATTCTAAATGTTCTGCCATCAAATGAAGATTTAATACCTAACAATTTGATTCTGTTAGAAGCTTTGCTAATCCCTGGAATTTTACCAATTTTGTTGGTTTAATATCCACATCATATTCCATAACCTTTGCTATCCATCTACCTCTTTTCCCCTTGCTGTCACACTGTGCTAAAATCTCCTTGACTGTTGAACTTGGAACATATGCCAAAATCTTGGAATGTAAAACATATATTCTGAAAAATTTGAGAGATTTAACTAATGGATATGCTTCTTTTTACATTGTATTATATTTAAGCTCTGAATCTCTTAATGTTTTACCAAAAAAAATAAATTGGTTGTTCCAAACCATTTGCATTCTTTTGCAATAACACAACAGCTATAGTATCTTCAGATGCAAATGAAAAAATTGCAAAATCCTTTGTATAATCTGGAGCTATCAATACGGATGCTTCTATCAATGCCTGCTTTATGGATTCAAATGATTGTTTAGCCTGATTTATTCATTTAACTTCCTTATCCTTCTTGAGCATCTCAGTGATATGTTTTATAATTTCTGCAAAATTAGGAATAAACCATCTTAAAAAATTGATTTTTCCAATGAAAGATTGAATCTCCTTTTTGTTTCTAGAAATACTGATTTTTAAGATGGCCTTTACTCTCTCTGGATCTATTTTGATTCCTTCAGCAGAAACAATATGCCCTAACAAGTTACCTTTTGTCATAGCAAAGTGAGACTTTTTTGGGTTTAATGATAAATCAAATTTTTGGCACTAAATAAAAATCTGTCTTCAATGTTGTAGATGATCTTTATCAAAATTGGAAAAGACTGTAATATCATCTTCGCATATTACTACAAATTTTTCATTCTCCCCACAAAGGCTATATCCATAGCCCTATGAAAAGTAGCACCTGCGTTCATAAGCCCAAAAGGCATTTTATCATACATAAAAGTCCCCCATGGAGTTGTGAATGTTGTTTTTTCTCTATCTTCAGGCTGTACTGCAATCTAGTTATAACCAGAAAAACCATAAATCATTGAAATTATATGAGATCCTACAACTCTTTGCAAAATCTAATCTATTTTCGGTAATGAATTATTATCTTTCAAACAAGATTTGTTCAAGTTGCGGAAATCAACACAAATCCTTATTTCTGCATTTTTCTTACGTACAGGCACCAAATTTGCAATCCATGATGAATATCTTAGAGGTACAATAGTTTTTGCATCTAGTAATTTTTGGATATTCATCATTACTAGGTTAACCCAGCATCTAGTAATGCTGGGTTAAGCCTTCTAAGTTTTTGTTTAAAAGGTTTAGTATTCAGTTTTAGAGGAATTTTATGTTGAATTATGTTAGTGTCATAAGTTGTTAAATCATGATATGACCAAGCAAAAATGTCCACAAATTCTTTCAGCAAACCAATATATTTTTTCTTTTCCTTCTCTTACGGTGATTTTGACAATTTTATCATCTTAGGCTGATCTTCAGAACCAATGTTATAATCTATAACATTCTCCTCAGTAGTCTTCAAGGTGGGCTTTAACAATGTATCATCCTTTGAAAACAATCTCTCTGGTGGAACAAGTCCCTTAGGAATGAAATTTCCTTTTAATTCAACAATCTTGTGATCAACTATTGAATCATTTCTACAAGGTTTATTATCCATGAATTCAAAATCCTGTTCTTGATCAAGTATATCATCTGAGAATTCACCTACTAACTCCAAAAATTCTTTTATCTCCTGATCACCATGAAAAATTTCCAACGTTTGATATCATCTAGGACAGAAGGTCTGTATCTTACATCAATTGGATATTTCAAATGTGTTACTTTTGGAACTTTAAAATAGGCTGCTGCTAAGGCTAGGGAATTGGCTGTTTCATTATATTCTCTTGGAACAAAAGTTATATTGAAAGTTATAAAGAAATCTTCAATTAAATCCCAAGCCTCATTTCTATAAAATTTCAATAAATACTGCTTTACCTGGTAAACATTTTTTACTTGCTGAATTACTAATTCAGATTCGCCAAACACCGCAAGCTCTTTAATACCCAAGTCTTTTGCTGCTCTTAATCCAAGAATCAAAGCCTCATACTGAGAAGTATTATTGGTTGTTTTAAATTCCAATTTGTACATAAGGGAAATGACCTCACCTCCAACTGAAATCAATAATACTCCTGCTCTTGCCCCCTCCTTACTTGATGCACCATCAAAATACATCTTCCATAAACCATCTGGTTCTTCTTTCTTTGTCTGAACTGGAATATCCTTTTGTACTTGTAAAAATCCTTCAACTTCATCACTTAATTGCAACATACAAGAACCAAGATTTTCATCAATCGAATAGATCGGAGGATTATTAGGGTGTTTACTATCACTTACCAAATATGCCATCTGTACTTCTCTGTAAAGCCTTCTAAATTCTCCTCCAAATACTGGAATTGTAGCATATGAAAGATCCATTTGCAGAGTTCCTCCCACTCTCTTTGCCCAAGAACTAGAAAACAACATACCAAATTTAGGAGAAATATCTGCTACAACTATATCCATCAATACAATTTTCATCGGTACTTGAGTTAAATTCACCACTAGATCTTTAATAACCCCAATACACTTCACTGCCCTAGAATCAAACGCATACAAATCATGATATGGTTTTGTAACACTCAAACCTAAAGCTTCCATGAATGCTTTTGGCATGAGGTTATGTGAAACTTCTGAATCTTGAAGACAATTATGTAGTAGCTGATCATGTATTGAAAGAGTTAAAATGGAGGGGGATATTCTGAATTATCATCAGGTTTATCAAAAGTTTTTGACCCCACAGTGATAGTAGGTTTTTCATCTTGCAAATTAATTTGATCAGATGGGATAGTATTCACTGCATTTTTGAAAGTTTTAAAAGTTGCTTCCCTATAAGATTTGTTCTTAATCAACTCTATTAAAGGAACAGGGATTTTAACCTTATTAAGTTCATGCGCCAAATTGAACCCACCTATGACTTTATTCACCTCCTCAAGACTTACCACTTCATCTTTTTTCTCTTTTACAATTTGCTTTTGATTTGAAGACATATTTTGTTTAATAGGATGAGCTTTCACAATATTTTTAGTCTGTGCTGCATGTTTTACCCCTGATCTAACACCATATGATTTTTCTGGTATTTCATGACAAACTTCAGGCATGGACATTTGATAATTATTTTCTTCATAATGATCTAGTTTTGTAGCATAATGATAATCAACTTTAGTCAGAAAATGAGAAGAAGAATCATCATCAAACTGACTATTGTTGTGTTCCTGTTCTTCCAAATCATCAAAATCTCCTTCATCTATCTCATATGACTCATCATCTCTCACATTATTATTTTAAAAAGGAGGCTGAATTCTATGTTCTTCATTTTCTCGCTTGTCCCTTTGAATATCATTATTTCGTCTTTCTCTTGGAAAAAACCTAGGAGCAAAAGGTCTTCTGAACTGATTTTGATTTCTTTCTCCTTCAGTTATAGGTTTGTTCTTATTTTTATTTCCCAACTCCAACCTATCAATCTTAACAGACAAATTTTTAATAATTTTACTCATTTCATCCATTTTACTGTCTGAAGATCTTCCTGTAGGATTAGATGTAATGATTTCCTTTTGACCTTTTTTTTCTACAATTTGATATTTTGTTTCCTCTTTGAGGTTGTTTGAATCCAAAATATTAGACTCTACTTCTAATGCTGCATCTTGCATATTTTGAAGTGACACAGACTTTCTCTCCCTCAACAACAAAGAAAACCCATGATCAAAGGAGTTTGCATAAGTTAAATTTGTTGATGTCTCTGAGGGTTTTATTTCAGCTGGTATTCTATTGTACATTTTATTGAACCTTTTAGAAAAATCTCCCATATCTTCATCCTTCTTTCTTTTCAATGATCAAAACTCTGTAATGTAGTATAAATAATCTTTAGTATCTCCCCATTGTCTCATAAATACTTCTTCTAAAGCATCTATACCATCTATAGAGTTTGGTAGTAATTCTCTAAACCATTTTATCACCTCACCATCTAAACTTTGAACAAAAACCCTCATCCAAACATCTTCATTTTCAAAATTTTGATTGTCTACATAAATTAAGTATGTGTTCCAGTGTTCTTTTGCAGTAACATCTCCTTGACCATTAAATCTCGGAAGATATTTCTAGTAATCTCCTCCTGGGAGAGCATTAAGAGGTTGGGGAAAAACTAGTGGGGCATATCTTGTTGCTACCATAGCAGCCATCTGATTCTGAGGGTGAGCCATTCTAGGACTGGAAATATTTGAACTTGTATTAGACTGATGGGTGCTTGAATGTTGTGATGAAAGAGGCAAATTACTAGGATTTGGCTGATTCACTGGGATGGTTTAACAAAAGGTATGTGGGTTGAAAACAAAGAAGAAGCTCCTATATGCAATGCTTCAAGTTTAACCTTCTCATACAACAAAGGATTTGTGAAGACTTGGAAATTATCAATTTGAGAAGGGGTAAATAGCAGATCTAATTCTTCTTTTCCTTTTTCTGAATGTGGATCAAAAGATGGAACAGGGATAGATGAAGATTTAGGAATCTCCAAAGTTGAAGGATGTTTAAATTTTTCTAATGAGGTAGAGCTCAACCTTCTCCTAGCTTCTTTGAATATTTGTTCGGGATCTAAGCCTCCTGGATTTAAAGGTGATGAGATATTTCCTCGAGTTCCTATCTTTTTTGAAGCTACTGTAACTTTCTGTAGGTGACTGATGTATTCTATAACATGTCTCACTGGTCTTGTTCACCTTTCAAAACTAGATACATAAGGATGTAGAATACCCAGGGAAGATGTCCTTTCATTTATCCATCCCCATCAATGGCGCCAGAAGATGTTATCGCTAAAGTTGAACCTAGACTACAGGGGTTCAAGCTTAAAGAAATCTTTAAAAAAAAAAAATAATTCAATAAAATCAAAATAAAAACTGAGTTAGTATATAATCAAAGATATAGGAAAATCACATAACCATTAAAGATCTGTATGACATAAAATGGAATGAAAAATTCAATATTAAGAGAACTATGAGCATGAATTTATGGAATGAAACTGACTCTATCACTAAATGTTTGAAAGATAACTGTATTTCATTACAAGAATCATGCAATGGATTGTATTCGACCATGCACAGGGTAAATATTAAAAAATACAATCCATAAAAATACAAAATCAGCTCGTAACCATAATCATATCAATGTAGAACCTGTATTGAAGATGCAGAGAGTTCCATGTCATACAGTATACATCAAAATTGGATTGCCATCTCTGATTTTCGCCTCTCCTATCTAGCTACTATCCCTTATATACAAAACCTCTGAATTTCTGAGATAGTTATCAGATCCTATTTCTATGGATCGAATCTTTCAAAAATAGAAAAATCAATCTTCTTAAAACAGTCTAAATACAAGTGTAATACAAAATAGAAATAGAAATAGACATATGTTATATCTAAATTGCTTTAAAAAACTAACTACGATTCTAAGTCTAAAGACTCTTAGAAGCTTCTGCCAAGACAGTTAGATGACTTAAATCCCGAGATCTTTTTCGCAATTTCGCAAACTTGACATCTTTGTCCTCCATTTGATTGTACATGTCCTTACTCTGAGTCTTCATCTGTTTGAACTCCGTAGGAGCGACAAATTTCATCAGCAAGCTAGTTAACTAAAGAACCACAACGGCGAGAGACAGTCCAAGTAAACATCTCCGCAGTGTCGGTAAGGAAACGGACATGGCCTTCGATCAATGAAAAATATTATTTCGATAGCGATGAAATTAGTTCATTTCCCCTCCGAAGCAATGGGAGTGTTCCGGTCTAAGGCGTTGATGATATTTTAGCTCATTTCCCCTTCGAAGCAATGAGAGTGTTCCAGTCTAAAGCGCCGATGAGCTACAAGACTAAGCTTCTGATCATCGATGAAGAAAGCATCGCCACGCTAGTGAATTAAGATGTTGATACTATGGAAGCATTGATGTTTGAGGTGCCGACGTTTAAAGGTTAGAGATCCCGATCGGCAATTATTTTCTCTTTCAATATGTCTTCAGATAAAATAACTTCTGATAATCTGCTTCCTTCTCTATAAAAACTTGGTTTGTCTGCAAAGATCTCTTAATCTGGTTCAATAGATTCTTCTTTCATAAGGACCATTTCTTCTTGTGGAAGCTTCGAGACTGAACAATATTCTGAAACACACTTGTTTATTTGTGCAAAAGATTTCAGGTAGAAACCCTGCAACTCTTTTAACATCAATGAAATTCTCATTATCTAAGCATGACCCTTGAATGCGTGTACAGTTTCTTGAAAGAATCATCTATCATGACAATTTCTTCATAGTCTTCATGATTTCTCGTTTGCTGGTACCCCTATTGCTTCTACAATACACTCTTCATTCACCATGATCTTTAAACTCTTGAGCTGAACCATTCCATCTTTGTAATTTTTTTATGAAATCCATAGTCACCTGTGTATGATAACCCTGCAATTTTCGACAGAAAGCAAACCATCCCGTTTTTCTCATCAACTAGGATGACCTTGGAAATTGAAATATCCATTGTGTGTTATCGGGTTCCAGTTTGCAAATCAGGCCTCCTAGTCCAATTTTCACCACAATTTATGAATCTTCTTCCATTGTTACTTTCGGCATTATCCAAACTTTCCCAAAATATAAATTTCACAGCGCTAATGAAATTTGAGAACAGTAATATGACAGATTTTTGGGAAATATGGAATATCACTATGAACTGTCAATACTGTCAACATTGGTGCCATTACTCATTACACCAAATGCCTTGATTTCATATAAAGAACATGATGTATAACATCATTATTTAGACAAAAACCATCAATGCAATATTTTTAAAGAATGCTGCCAGTTTAAGGACTGTAGCGAGTTTATAAAATCCAAGTTATAATTAATCTTTCATAAAACCTCTTTCTCTTAATATAAGTCCATAACTTTAGATAATAAATGATTTGAGCCTTCAAAGGAAATCACAACAAAAATATAAAAAATATGACACTCAAAGGTATAAAATGAAGTAAAATTAAATAAATGAACTCAATCATAAAACAAAAACTATAAAACCCTAGGATAAAAATGAAAAAACAACCTTAGAGATAACATCTAGCTTTGACTGGGGACAAAGCTTTCCCTGTGAAACTTTGAGAACATGCTGACCCGTGCCTTCAAAAATCTACTAAAGTCCTTTCTGTCTTATTGGGCCGGACTCTTATTCAAAGCAAATGATATATACAGTGAATATGTACAACAATCCTTTATCCCTCAATATGTGTAAAAATGCTTTAAAAAACGTCCATTGACTGGACTTGCAATTTCTTCACCATTCAAATTTTGAAAAACAAAAGTATTGTTTCCTAGAATTTTGATCACTGTAAAAGGCCCTATCCATAAATTATCGAAATTCCCATGCTTACCTTTTTCATCCTTTCGTGCATCTCACCTGAGAACAAGGTCACCCACTGCAAAGACATCTTTTTTAACTTTCTTATCAAATCTTTCCTTCATCATTTTTCTATGCATCTCAGTTGTATTTTCAATAGTTTCTCTCTCCTGTTGCAATTCAATTTTCTGAAACATTCTTCTTCTTATATCATCAGGTTCTTCCTTTTTTTCCTACAGAAATTTAATTACTGGAGTAACTAATTGAATAGGAAACACAACATCAACTCCATATACCAATTCGAAAGGGGATGTCCCAATTGATTTTTTAATAGTTACTCTATCAGCCCAAAGAGGGAATTTTAATTTGGTATCCCAACTCCTTTTATTTTCAAATAACATTTTCCTGATACTGTTCACAATATCTTTATTACTGGATTCTGTTAATCCATTACCTTGTGGGTAGTATGGTGTGGACTATTTCAAGACAATATTATTTTCTTCGCAAAATTTCACCATCTTTTTCAATTTAAAAGCAGGAGCATTATCGGTGATTAATTTCCCAGGGCATCCAAATCTACTAAGAATATTTTCCTGAAGGAAATTAATTATGACTTGTTCGGTTGCTCTCCTTGTGGGAATTGCCTCCACCCATTTAGTGAAAAAATCAGTGGCAGTTAAAATCCATTTATGCTGACCACTGGAAGGAGGATGAATTTCACCTATAAAATCTAAACCCCACTGCTGAAATGGAGAATTTACTGTTATAGGCTTCAAAGGTAATGACTGAAGTTTATGCTTACTTGCAAACGTTTGACACTCCACACATGATTTGACCTGATGATATACATTTGAGAAAAGGGTAGGCCAATAATATTATTCTCTTAGTATTTTAAAAGCAATTGCTTTCCAATACTTGTGCCCACCACATAATCCACTGTGCAATTCAAAAGTAACAGCATCAACCTCTTATTTCTCCAAACACTTCAACAATATTCCTCCAGGATCCTTCCAGTACAAAACCTGATCTATTAAAACATACTTCATTGCTTTAAGTTTTAATGATCTGCATTCATTTCTATTCAATTCTAGAGGGCATTGTAAGTATAAAAGGAAATATGCAATGTCTTTATACCAATCAGAATCACCATACTTGCTATAAACCTTTTGCTTAATGTATTCTGTTGCCATACCTTGTTCTGAATGTTCTACCATCAAATGAAGATTTAATACATGACAATTTGATTTTGTTAGAAGCTTTGCTAATCCCTGGCCTTTTACCAATTTTGTTGATTTAATATCCACATCATATTCCATAACCTTTGATATCCATCTACCTTTTTTCCCCTCACTGTCAGGCTGTGCTAAAATCTCCTTGACTGCTGAAATTGGAACATATGCCAAAATATTGGAATGTAAAACATATATTCTGAAAAATTTGAGAGTTTAACTAATGCATATGCTTGTTTTTCCATTGTATTATATTTAAGCTCTGAATCTCTTAATGTTTTACTGAAAAAAGAAATTGGTTGTTCCAAACCATCTGCGTTCTTTTGCAATAACACAGTAGCTATAGTATCTTCAGATGCAAATGAAAAAATTGCAAAATCCTTTTGTATAATTTGGAGCTATCAATATGGGTGCTTCTATCAATGCCTGCTTTATGGCTTCAAATGGTTGTTTAGCCTGATTTGACCATTTAACTTTCATATCCTTCTTGAGCATCTCAATGATATGTTTGATAACTTCTGCAAAATTAGGAATAAACCATCTTAAAAATTTGATTTTTCCAATGAAAGATTGAATCTCCTTTTTATTTATAGGAATACTGATTTTTAAGATGGCCTTTACTCTCTCTGGATCTATTTTGATTCCTTCAGCAGAAACAATATGCCCTAGAAACTTAACTTCTATCATAGCAAAGTGAGACTTTTTTGGGTTTAATCATAAACCAAATTTTCGGCACTTAATAAAAATTTGTCTTAAATGTTTCAGATGATCTTCATCAGACTTGGAAAAGCCTGTAATATCATCTTTGTATATTACTACAAATTTTTCATTCTCCCCCACAAAGGCTATATCCATAGCCCTCTGAAAAGTAGCACCTGCGTTCATAAGCCCAAAAGGCATTTTATCATACATAAACATCCCCCATGGAGTTGTGAATGTTGTTTTTTCTCTATCTTTAGTATGTACTGCAATCTGGTTATAACCAGAAAAACCATCAATCATTGAAATTCTATGAGATCCTACAACTCTTTGCAAAATCTGATCTATTTTCGATAATGAATAATTATCTTTCAAACAAGATCTGTTCAAGTTGCAGAAATCAACACAAAGCCTCATTTCTACATTTTTCTTACGTACAGGCACCAAATTTGCAATCCATGATGAATATCTCAGAGGTACAATAATTTTTGCATCTAGTAATTTCTTTACCTCTTTTTCAATTACTGGCAGCAATGCTGGGTTAAGCCTTCTAAGTTTCTGTTTAAAAGGCTTAGTATTCGGTTTCATAGGAATTTTATGTTGAATTATGCTAGTGTCATAAGTTCTTAAATCATGATATGACCAAGCAAAAATGTCCACAAATTCTTTCAGAAAACCAATATATTTTTTCTTTTCCTTCTCTGACAGTGATTTTCACAATTTTATCATCTTAGGCTGATCTTCAGAACCCATGTTATAATCTATAACATTCTCATCGGTAGTCTACAAGGTGGGCTTTAACAATGTATCATCCTTTGAAAACAATCTCTGTAGTGGAACAAGTCCCTTAGGAATGAAATTTCCTTTTAATTCAACAATCTTGTGATCAACTATTGAATCATTTCTACAACATTCATTTTCCATCAATTCAAAATCATGTTCTTGATTAACTATATCATCTGAGAATTCACCTACTAACTCCAGAAATTCTTTTATCTCCTGATCATCATGAAAAAATTTCCAATGTTTGATATCATCTGGGACAGAAGGTCTGTATCTTACATCAATTGGATATGTCAAATGTGTTACTTTTGGAACTTGAAAATAGGTTGCTGCTAAGGCTAGGGAATTGGCTGTTTCATTATATTCTCTTGGAACAAAAGTTATATTGAAAGTTATAAAGAAATCTTCAATTAAATCCCAAGCCTCATTTCTATAAAGTTTCAATAAATACTGCTTTACCTGGTAAACATTTTTTACTTGCTGAATTACTAATTAAGAGTCGCCAAACACTGCAAGCTCTTTAATACCCAAGTCTTTTGCTGCTCTTAATCCAAGAATCAAAGCCTCATACTCAGAAGTATTATTGGTTGTTTTAAATTCCAATTTGTACATAAGGGAAATGACCTCACCTCCAGCTAAAATCAATAATACTCCTGCTCCTACCCCCTCCTTACTTGATGCACCATCAAAATACATCTACCATAAACCATCTGGTTCTTCTTTCTTTATCTGAACTGGAATATCCTGCTGTACTTGTAAAAATCCTTCAACTTCATCACTTAATTGCAACATACAAGAACCAAGATTTTCATCAATTGAATAGATCGGAGGATTATTAGGGTGTTTACTATCACTTACCAAATATGCCATCTGTACTTCTCTGTAAAGTCTTCTGAATTCTCCTCCACATACTGGAATTGTAGCGTATGAAAGATCCATTTCCAGAGTTCCTCCCACTCTCTTTGCCCAAGATCTAGACAACAAAATACCAAATTTAGGAGAAATATTTGCTACAACTATATCCATCAATACACTTTTCATCGATACTTGAGTTAAATTAACCACTAGATATTTAATAACCCCAATACACTTCACTTCCCTAGAATCAAATGCATACAAATCATGATATGGTTTTGTAACACTCAAACCTAAAGCTTCCATGACTGCTTTTGGCATGAGGTTATGTGAAGCTCCTGAATCTAGAAGACAATTATGTAGTAGCTGATCATGTATTGAAATATTTACATAAAATGAAGGGGGATATTTTGAATTATCATCAGGTTTATCAAAAGTTTTTGACCCCACAGTGATAGTAGGTTTTTCATCTTGCAAATTAATTTCATCAGATGGGATAGTAGTCACTGCATTTTTGAAAGGTTTAAAAGCCACTTCCCTGTAAGCTTTGTTCTTAATAAAATTTGTTAAAGGAACAAGGATTTTAACCTTATTAATTTCATGCTCCAAATTGAACCCGCCTATGACTTTATTCACCTCCTCAACACTTACCACTTCATCTTTTTTCTCTTTTACAATTTGCTTTTGATTTGAAAACATATTGTGTTTAATAGGATGAGGTTTCACAATCTTTTTGGCATGTGCTACATGTTTTACCCTTGATCTAAGACCATATGATTTTTGTGGCATTTCTTGACAAACTTTAGGCATGGACGTTTGATAATTATTTTCTTCATAATGATCTAGTTCTGTAGCATAATGATAATCGGCTTTAGTCAGAAAATGAGAACAAGAATCATCATCAAACTGACTAATGTTGTTGTGTTCATGCTCTTCCAAATCTTCCAACTCTCCTTCATCTATCTCATATGACTCATCATCTCTCACATTATTATTCTGAAAAGGAGGCCAAATTCTCTGTTCTTCATTTTCTTGCCTGTCCCTCTTAATATCATTATTTTGTATTTCTCTTGGCAAAAACCTAGGAGAAAAAGGTCTTCTAAACTAATTTTGATTTCTTTCTCCTTCAGGTATAGGTTTGTTTTGATTTTTATTTCCCAACTCCAACCTATCAATCTTAACAGACAAATTTTTAATAATTTTACTCATTTCATCCATTTTACTGTCTGAAGATCTTCCTGTAGGATTAGATGTAATGATTTCCTTTTAACCTTTTTTTTCTACAGTTTGATATTCTGTTTCCTCTTTGAGTTTGTTTGAAGCCAAAATATTAGACTCTACTTCTAATGTTGCATCTTGCATATTTTTAAGTGACACAGACTTTCTCTCCCTTGGCAACAAAGAAAACCCATGATAAAATGAGTTTGCATAAGTTAACTTTGCTGATGTCTCTGAGGGTTTTATTTCAGCTGGTATGCTACTATACATTTTATTGAACCTTTTAGAAAAATCTCCCACAACTTCATCCTTCTTTCTTTTCAGTGATCAAAACTCTGTAATGTAGTATAAATAATCTTTAGTATCTCCCCATTGTCTCATAAATACTTATTCTAAAGCATCTATACCATCTATAGAGTTTGGTGGTAATTCTCTAAACCATTTTCTCACCTCACCATCTAAACTTTGACCAAAAACCCTCATCCAAACATCTTCATTTTCAAAATTATGATTGTCTGCATAACACAAGTATGTGTTCCAGTGTTCTTCTACAGTAACATCTCCTTGAACATTAAATATTGGAAGATATTTTTGGTAATCTCCTCCTGGGAGAGCATTAAGAGGCTGGGGAAAAACTAGTGGGGCATATCTTGCTGCTACCATAGAATCCATCCGATTCTGAGGGTGAGCCATTCTAGGACTGGAAATATATGAACTTGTATTAGACTGATGGGTGCTTGAATGTTGTGATTAGGAGGAAAATTACTAGGATTTGGATGATTCACTGGGATGGTCTTAACAAAAGGTATGTGGGTTGAAAACAAAGAAGAATCTCTTGTCTGCAATGCTTCAAGTTTAACCTTCTCATACAACAAAGGATTTGTGAAGACTTGGAAATTATCAATTTGAGAAGGGGTAAATAGCAGATCTAATTCTTCTTTTTCTTTTTCTGAATGTGGATCAAAAGATGGAACAGGGACATATGAAGATTCAGGAATATCCAAGGTTGAAGGATGTTTAAATTTTTCTAATGAGGTAGAGCACAACCTTCTCCTAGCTTCTTTTAATATATTTTCAGGATCTAAGACTCTTGGATTTAAAGGTGATGAGGGATTTCCTCAAGTTCCTATCTTTTTAAGCCACTGTAACTTTTTGTAGGTGACTGATGTATTCTATAACAGGTCTCACTGACGTTGTTCACCTTCCAAAATCAGATACATGAGGATGTCAAATACCCATGGAAGATGTCCGTTCATTTCTTCGTCCCCGGTAACGGCGCTAGAAGATGTTATCCCTAAAGTTGAACCTAGACTACAGGGGTTCAAGCTTAAAGAAATCTTAAAAAAAAAAAATTCAGTAAAATCAAAAGAAAAACTAAGTTGGTATATAATCAAAGATATAGGAAAATCACATAACCATTAAAGATCTGTATGACATAAAATGGAATACAAAATTCAATATCAAGGGAACTGCGAGCACGAATTTATGGAATGAAACTGACTCTGTCACTAAATGCTTGAAAGATAATTGTAATTTATTACAAGAATCATGCAATGGATTGTATTTGACTATACACATGGTAAATCATAAAAAACACAATTCATAAAAATACAAAATCAGCTCGTAACCATAATCATATCAAAGCAGAACCTATTTTGAAGATGCAGAGAGTTTCATTTCACAGTATACATCAAAATTGGATTCCCATCTTCGATTGCTGCCTCTCCTATCTAGCTACTATCCCTTATATACAAAACCTCTGAATTTCTGAGATAGTTATCAGATCCTATTTCTATGTATTGAATCTTTCAAAAATAGCAAAATCGATCTTCTTAAAACAATCTAAATACAAATGTAATACAAAATACAAACATAAATAGACATCTATTATATCTAAATTGCTTTCAAAAACTAACTATAATTCTAAGTCTAAAGACTCTTAGAAACCTCTACCAAGACAGTTAGATCACTTAAATCTCAGGATCTTTTTTGCAATTTGGCAAACTCAGCATCTTTGTCCTCCATTTGATTGTACATGTCCTTACTCTGAGTCTTCATCTGTTTGAACTCTGTAGCAGTGGCAACATTAATCAGCAAGCTAGTTAACTAAAGAACCGCAATGATGGGAGACAGTCCAAGTAAACATCTCTGCAGTGTCAGTAAGGCAATGGACATGGCCTTCGATCAATGACACATATTTTCCGATAGCGATGAAATTAGTTCATTTCCCCTTCGAAGCAACGGGAGTGTTCCAGTCTAAGGCGTTGATGAGATTTAGTTCATTTCCCCTCCAAAGCAACGGGAGTCTTCTGGTCTAAAGCACTGATGAGCTAGAAGACTAAGCTTCCAATCACCGATGAAGAAAGCATCACCACGTTAGTGACTTAAGATGCCGATACTGAGGCAGCATTGATGTTTAAGGTGCCGACATTTAAAGGTTAGATCTCTCGATCGGTGATTCTTTTCTCTTTCAATATGTCTTCAGATAAAATAACTTCTAATAATCTGCTTCCTTCTCTATAAAAACTTGGTTTGTCTACAAAGATCTCTTAATCTGGTTCAATAGATTCTTCTTTCATAAGGACCATTTCTTCTTGTGGAAGCTTCGAGACTGAACAATCTTCTAAAACACACTTGCTTATTTGTGCATTTTATGTTTTAATAATTGAATTTTACTAATAATAATTTAATAATACTTTGATTTATGTTTTTAACTAGACTTCAAGAGTTCACTAAAACCTTGTGGAAAATCACCACTAATGTTAGTTAAGGAAGATGTTTTATACTTTAAGGGATCGAGTGAACACTTTATATTTACTTTAGGTTCCTATGGAACTAAGATGACACCTTCCATACAAAACACATGGATTCCAAAACATTCACCCCCACCCCTAGTGGATTCTCCCCCCTTTCATTAAATCGTGAGCTTTCAGTCTCCTACTTCTACATAGTAAAACTACAACTAGGAATTCCACAAAGCATAACTTGCAGTGCTTTACCAACACGATCGTAACATTGAGACATTTGTCTTTGTATCTCTAGTTGTAGTAGAGTTGAAGTAGTGAAGGAGATGCTACAAGAACCTAATGTCACTTCCCTTGAGCTTCCCCAATTATCTCATAACCATGGAGTCAGTGTGAAATCCATTGTCAATGAGGGTGTTGAGAGTCGAATGTTTTCAATGTCAGAGTTTTGAATCCTCTTTAAAATATTTTGGATAGTGTGCCTATTTCCCCCCAAAAGTTAAACTACAGTGGTATCAGAGCATGGTCCTTGCACTTGTGCATTAATACCATCCATTGAAGAAAAAATTGCAGCCATGGTCTTACTATTATGGTGACTCCTTTGAAGATGATTATGAGCAATATGAAGAAGAATGTGAATGGTATGAGGAAAAGTTTATATTTTGAAACACTTCTTACAATTTCATAAGGGATGAGTTTTATTCTTATGACCCTATGTATTATGAAGATGTATGTGCCAAACAACCATGAGATACTCCTATGAATGAATTAGAAAGCTTAAGAGCAACAGGTAAAAAATTTCGCCAGCAACATCAAGCATATCGTGTTTTGATGGGAGAGGCAAATAAGACCATTGTTTTTGAATACTTTGTTGATTGGGTGTTTGGATAAGGCCTAATAGTGCGGATGCGAACTCATTAAGGAAAATTAAACAATACACAAGTTTCAAAGGAGCATGAAAGGAGCAAAAATCTGCCTACTTGTGAAAATAATAGTGAAATATCCTTCTCTATAGGTGAGGACATTAAAAACAAGTTTGTTGAACACATGGTGAGGGCGTGGAAGAAATTTCGGCCTAAAGAAGATGAAAAGAGCCAAGATAAACCATTAAAGGAAGAAGTAGAGACTCATGAAGTGGAGCATCAATCACCTAAAGGTGATAGCAGAGAAGAATATGAAGAGGGAAGTGAAGACAAGCACACAATCCTTACTGATGGGGGTTGTGCAAATTAAAGAGAAACTATTGATGGATCCTTGAACTGTGAAGGAGTACCTCTTGACGGGTGCTCAAAAATATATGTTGGTGACATAGAGATAAGATTTGAGAATGTTTATGCATAACAAAGTTATCATAAGAATGAAGATGAAGACCTTGCATCAGATAAAGAAGAACTAAGATAGACTTCCACATCATCACTTGAGATTCAAGAAGTCAATCGAATCAATAAGAAATAAGAAGAGGAGGTTTGATTTCATGAACCATCCTTCATTCAAGGTTATTTGAATATTAGCGAAAGGAATATCCATGAGTCCCTTATCATACTCTGTGACACTAAAGAATTGATGTTAAATTATTGTTGGGAATTTTGTTCATTGGAGGAGCCATCCTTCTTTGAAGACATGGAGAAGATTGAAAGAGAAATGTGCAACATCGAAGGTAATTTCATGTCTTTGATTTTTGATAGAAAAAATTTGGTTGAGCTTAATGAATGTTTACATGAACCATACTTGAAGAATAATGAGGATAATCATAAGCTCAAAATTCAAAATGAGCAACTTCTTGAGAGGTTTCAAGATACATGTTCTTCCTCCTATGTTTGATATTGTCATATAGTATATTTCTTAGAGGATTCTCATGACATGATGGATCATGAGAAACATGGAGACTTGTAGGTTCTTGATGTGCATGAAGATGAGCTTTATAAGAGCCAAGAACTTGTTGTGGTGGTGTTGATGCCTTGAAAATTCCCAGGTACTGACAGTAGGGATTCTCCCCAGCAAGCGATCCCAACTAGATCGTTCACCATTTGGTGTGGGGAAATCGTTCGGTTAGCGGCCCAACTATCCTAGAATTAAAGTGTTTAATTGTGTTTTACTAGTTGTGGCCCGGTCCACTGTTTATGTAATTTTTTATGTTTAAGGATGGAATTCAAGTGCCTAAACTAAATGCAAGTGACCGGTGAACAAGAACCTCACTAGAGATGCGTAAGTTCTTACCTCTTGTCTTACCGCTATTGCTCCTCAATCACTTCTACAAAAGCAAAAAAACTATGATCTAGCCTACTCTAAACTATTCTATCTATCCCCAAGGGGAGAAATATTTATATCTAATAGAGTAATGTACTGTAATGCTGCATATTGAATCCTACAGGCAGCTGTTCAAATTATACATATATAATTACAACATAAAATATAAACAAAGATAGATTTGTAATGTTAAAACATTCATTACTCATTATATGCACAAGATTCCTAACAAAAAGTAAAATAATCCATCATTGCGGAAATAATTCATTAAGTTAGAATGATCTCACATTTGCATAGAAGCTAAATAAGAATTAGTTCAACATTAGCAATCCACACAATAAATGTGAAACTTGTACACTCCTTCCCCCGGCAAAATTTCGTTCTTCTTTATTCATAGAAAAAGTAATTCTTCATACAAATAACTCAGCATGTATACGGTAGAAAAAATTCCACTATAATGTATTCTCTACTCCTATTTATACACTTTTACAAATGACTCTTTTTTTACCCTATCCTTTTGGACTTCCCTGACTTCTCGACTTCCAAAACTTGTCCTCTAGTATCTTGCACTAGGAAAATGAAAATAAAATAAAATAAATTACATTAACTCCCAGATGTAGATAAGACAAAATATCAAGTGGGACCAGCTATTTTTTCAATGAATTTGCCCCATGCATTAGCTTCTTCAGCAATAGTTTTGTAGTCTACAAGCTCCAGTAATTTTACAGTCACTTCGTGCATAGGCAGTTGTGACTTTATTTCTTCCATATTGGGTTGGGTCACTCTATCCATGTCCTCCAATAGGTAATTACTAATCGAGGCCTTTGCAATCCGATTCTTTACCACCTCTTCAATGATTCCTTCAATTTTTTGTATGCTTAGTTCATCCTAACGCAATCTATCATGGAGATATTTTAGATGTTCATCTTTGTCTGGAAACTCCTTGATCTTATCTGCTGAAGAGGTCTGTAATTTATTATGCACTATGCACATTTTATTATAGAAATACATGCATATTTCTACAGTCTTTTCAACCCCAGTGGTCAATCTCAAAGCTGATTTGCTGCAGAAATCTAGGAGTTCTAATTCTATTCTCAATCCTTCTACTATATTTTGTGGTAAGTACTCAGGTAATGCTACATTACCTTCTATCCAAGTCAAATGTCCTAGAACCTTTTCCACAACTTTTAATAGCCCTTCTCTGAATTTAGTTGATACTGCTAATATTTCCTTCAACCTCACCTCTGCCTGCTTGATCTTATATATTTTGTCTATGATTTTTAATTGTACTTGATGCATATTTCTCTGTATTAGACAAGCTTGATCATGGAAAGGTGTGATATCAAGATGTATTTTAGTGGCTGCCTTTAACTGAGTCTGCAATGATTTGTTTTGTACCTCCAACTCCTCTATTCGGGTTTTCAGTTCCTCTATTTGTTTGTTCACTATAGATCTTTGAGCTTGAAATTCCAAAATCTTTCTTTCAATATCATTCTTCTCTCCCTCAGTGATTGTAACTGAAAGCACCAATGCATCCTTTTCTGATTCTAAATATTGGTAATACTTTTGTAGTTTTTGAAACTCTGATAGTGTAGCCTCATGCTTTCTCTTTGAATCTCATCCTTCTCCTCTTTATTTACCAGAGTTTCCTTCATATTGAGCATTCACTACAACAAAAACTGGATTTAGCGTCTCTTTTTGCATCCTTTTTTGCGTCTAGGCCATCTTTCAGTGTATTTTTCTTCATTTTTTGGACAAAATGGTGCAGCTTCACGGGTTGGTGCTATTTTAGGCGTTTTTTGCGTCCTTTTTCTAAATCTGGCGTAAATTGCGGCGTAATTTGCACCGAGTTTTGCACCTGGTTATGCACCAGGTTTGGCATCAGGTTTTGCGACAGGTTTTCAGCCTAGTTTTGCACTTAATTTTGCGCCTAGTTTGTACATATACTCTTGTTGCACCCCCTTTTACGCCCATGTTTGCCTCAACTTTTACACCCTTGTTTTCATCCACTTTTGCATCCTTTTTTACATCCACTTTTGCATCCACTTCTGCTTCTTTTTTTGCATCCCTTCATGCGCCAAGTTTTGCATCAAATTTCACATCATGTTTTGAGTCTAGTTTTGCATCTCATTTTGTTTCAGCGATTTTTGCATCCACTTTTGCATCCACTTTTTCATCCACTTTTGCACCCACATTTTCATCCATTTTTGCATCCCATTTTGCATCCATGTTTACGTCTCTTTTTGCATCTACTATTGCATCCACTTTTGTCGTGTCTCAATTCACACCCATTTTTGCGCTTATTTTTACACTCACTTTTGCTTCAACTTTTGCATCCACATTTGCATATTTTTTTGCATCCAATTTTACATCAGTTATTGCATCCCTTTATGCATCCATTTTTGCATCCACTTTTGCATCTGATTTTGCGTTGGGTGTTACGACTACTTTTGCATCTACTTTTGTTGCATCCACTTTCGCATCCAATTTTGTATCCAATTTTACATCCATGGTTGTATCCACTTTTGCACCAATTTTTTCATCATGTTTTGCTTCCATGATTGCATAATTTTTTGCATCCACTTTTGCATCACCCTTTGCATCCATTTTTGGTGCACCCCATTATGCACCCACTTTTGTGCCTACTTTTGTTGCATCCTTTTTTGCATCCATTTTTTTATCCACTTTTGCATCCAGTTTTACACCCACATGTTGAAGATGAAAATGAGGATAATGATTATGATATTGAGGATGGTTATGATGATGATGATAATGTTGTTGATAATGAGGAGAATGATGACAATGATGATGATGATGACGATTATGACGATGATGATGATGATGAGGATAATGGAAATGACGACATTGCCGATGATTATGATGGCAATGAAATGAATGATGATGATGGTGATCATGACAATGAAAATGATGAAAAATACAGTGAGAATGATGATGTTTATCATCTTAAAAAAAAGTTGTTATTTGTCATGCATAAATTG